>PYAF01005511.1:25391-58711 GCA_007407185.1 Glycine tomentella
ATTTTGTATTACTCATTGATTTCTTGACAGAGGAATTTGATTGAATAAATGATTCTTGGTTTCAAAACATTTTTAAAGTGATAAAGATCCTGTAGAAAAACTCTGATTTGAAAATTTTAATTTACCAAGGTTCAACCAATTCACCCCCCTCTTGGTTGTTTTGAAGTGTTCCTTTCATTTTCACGAGTCTCTTCCCATTTTCCTAACGATTGAGAAGAACCATCAAAGATGGCATGGATCCATAAAGGTGGAAAAGATTGTGGTTGAATCTTGATTGTTTAGACAAAATTCCTCTAGAAGCTTGAGTTTTAATGATGAAAAATCTTCAAGAAGATATGAAACTCGAAGGCTAATTTTATTTATTCTTGTATAATAGGTAGAAATTGTCTACTACTCTAACTAGGCTCTCTGTGTTGGAAATGACTAGAATACTATTTCCATGTATATTTATTTTAGTATCATAAATTAACTTATGTTTGAATATAGGAAGATCATGATTCTTTATATATACTATTTTTGTATTCCAAATATGTTCAATTAAACATTTCATATAATCGTTAAAATTTTACCCTCAATTTTATAATAACTAAAACAAATAAAAATAGTAGTGTGAGTTATGTCTAATGTAACAGGGGTGTTACATTGTTCATAAGCACACATCGCAACCTATAAGTCAGAAATCATTAACCAGTATTCTGAAGCACCAATTCTAAAGCTGGAGTTCTCCAGTAGACTTATCCAAGAAAATCAAAGAAGCCAACAAGTCATAACCAAAACTAGCAACTAGAAAATTGAAGCAAAATGCACTGCGATAATTAAAGCTTATCTAGAAAACATATTGTAGACTAATTTTCAGATAACATCCCATGACAAATCTCAAGATGTTGTGAGGATCCACTAAGACCACACAACAAGCACCAACAAATACATTTTAAATTTGAAATATGCAAGTTGTCAACATCAATGGAAAGAAGAATAGGGAAGAGTGAAGTAGCTCCAAAAGAGTTTTGAGTTGTAGAAAACATGGAGGAGAAGACAAACCATAAGATGCCATATGTGTGAACTTGGACAACTCATACAACATTTAAATTTTTTAATTCTATCTCCAATAACCACAAATGGCTAGCTACAACGTCGATATAAGGATGTAGATTCGAAGGAGAAACTTGCAAGGAAGAAGTGCCAAATAAAGTTAAGGAAATATAAATAAGAAATTTGAAAATTGATGTGTAAAATATGTTAGGTTTGCACAAGGACAAGTGTACCCTATGCAATAGAAACAATGGACTCGAAAGTTTGGACATTGAACCCAAAAGACCAGTTGTATTTCTAATTAGTCAAAGTTTATTAAACAAACAATTGAGGTGATTAAAAAGATGACTTAAATATTTTTATGGTTTTGGTTTCTAGAAGAAAACAAATAAACAAATGCAAAGAGAGGTTTTGAGTGATGATAAGAATGACTAGGGTATGATTCACTCGTACAAATTTCCCCCTCAATCCCTGTTCTAATGAAATTCCTTCCCTAGTTAACTACCGATTTCCAAAATCAATTAAAACTTATGATCAAGGTCAGAAAGATGCTTGATATGCTGCTAGCATATAATAGTTTTAGGCTAAAATATTCAATAATCCAATCTTAATTTATCAATAAAGGTTAGGATAAGTTTAAGTTTCATCAATTCTTGGTCCATTACTTATTTTATGCATATTTTGTTTAATAGGAATCAAGAAAAGAAGCAGAACCAAGAAAGGTTTGTTATAAAAATAAAACAACAAAGGGTTTAGTTACCCTAATTAACTATATGGACGTGGAAAAATAAATAGAAGGGACTTTTGGACAGAAAATAACACACAGAAACACAAGGAGAAACACAGAGAGAAGATTAGAGTCAGTACGAGAAGATCGAAGGAAGATGAAGTAACTTATAATTCTTTTACTTTATTTGTAATTCTCTCCTAGATACATACTAGTTTTGCACTTAAGGTTAGTTATGAGCATGTCTGACTAACTTCTCTTGTAGTGGTTAGAGCCAAAAACTGATGTGAACTCCTCTGTATTAAATTGGTATTGAGATTAATGTTATGATTGTTTTATTCTATCTTGTGCTTATATTGCTTTCGCCTCAATAGAATTGATCACTCTATTAGGGTTCTAAGGGTTAGGGTTTACAATAGGAATGTTGGAACTCTGATTTCTGATAGCGGTAGAATAATAGTTGTTACATTACCTAGGGATAGGGATGAACAATTACAGAATAATTGATGTATTTTCCTAATGCTTAACTTAATAAAGAATTATTAAGGAATTAGAATTTCGAGTTGGTTAAAGGGTTAAATTACTAAGGGATTAGGATTTAACTAAATTATATCAAATATATCCTCTGAGCAATTATAACAATTGAAATCAATCACCAATTTGCATATAGAAGGTAGGGATTAGAAGTAGAGGTGCTCTGACCACAATTATTTCCCATTACTGTGTAACATTTAATTAAAACTTGTTTTTGAATTCTCGTTAATTTTCTATTCAGTTATTTAATTTTCGTAATTCTAAAATCCAATCATATTCTCTTCAGAACATATTATTTGTCTTCCAATTTTAAGATAATAAGTTGCGATAAAATTTGTGCCTCAATCCTTGTGGAGATGATACTCTACTTACTCACTTTATTACTTGAAACGAATGGTGCACTTGTCGTTTCGTAACAATGCTCTTTACCTTAAATTAATACTCCCATCATCATGGATCTATCAATTTAAGTCAAAAGATAAAATAAATTCTAGGGATGATTAATACTCTGTGTGGTTCTTGCTAATCCTATGAGTTAAAGTATCCTTAAAATGCTTGGTAACCTTAATATGTCGTTAGCAATCTCATCTTGGTCAAGAGTGTTAGTGTCAGATTGTGTGGATTTGTCGACTACATGTCCTCCTAAGTCTCTTTCACAAATGTTTTGATTGGCATCACATGCTTTTAAAGTACAATTTAGCTAATAATTACATTGCATTTGTGCTTTATGTGTGAATTGACTCTCATGTCATGGACTGAATGAATGTCATGTATGGTTATGTGTGTTTCTACCTAACCTTCACTTTCATGCCATGAGTGTGCAATGAGATGTATCTCACTCCCTTATGTTTGTGTTTGGACGGAGCGCTACTTTGAAGGTGGGATTTCAATGATGGTGGTGTTGTAGGAGAGGCATAAGCCTTATTTGTGTATAATTCTATATTATGTTTTGGTTAGGTTGTAAACTTTGATTGAAGTGACATCAGAGCTAGTTTTTTAGGTGGTTTCTTTACATTCAAATTTATATTATAAACTTTTTGTCAAAAATATAATTTGGATTTAATATCGCCCTTAGAGAGCCAAACAATATTTACGAACTTATGTATAATTAAGATTTTGTTATTTAGTTTTTTTAATTATGTACTGAGACATGGAATTAGTACAATATGTGATATCTTTGACCATGAATGAAGTTTTCAAGAAATACACTTATTCATTTATTTTCACAAGGCATTTTACTTGTTTACAACATAGTTGGGGTAAAGAGTGTCAGATAAGTCAAACACATACAATTACTAAAGCACAACAACTTATAAATTAGCATTTCAAAACAAGTACTATGTGAATTAGTTATTTTGTGTTTCTTGTATAAGACTTTATTTTATTTATCTTGTGTATTAATTATTTTTTTAATTAAAATATCCTTATTTATTTTAATCTTAATTAAATGCTACTTTGAATTGTCATTTTATATCTCCTATGGAGATTAAAGAATATGAATAGGCTTCCATTAATATTAAGGACAAAATTTGAAAAAATATTTTAGTTAAAGATAAATTTAATGTTAATGCCTAAATTAATTAATTTTCTTAATAAATGTAATTTAGTTAACTATGTTTTATAAATAAAAACAAAGAGTAGTTTATCAAAAAGAGATTCAAACACTATGATGATAATAACTTAGAATACTATGATAATAATGATATCAATTAATTATGTCTAACCAAATCCACCCTCTAGGATTTGTCACCTTTGTCATTGGTCAAACATAATAATTAGTATCATTAATTATTATAATATTTTGTCTTTACCAAGTAAGCATGATTGACTCTCTTTTTCATAAGTTACATTTGTTTTAAAAAAATTTATTAATTCACATAGCATGATAACTTAATTCTCAAAATACAGTAAAAATGAATAAAAAATTTGTTAATATTCATGTCTTAAGATTATAATAATTAGTTTATGGAAAAGAGATTCAAATATGCTTATTATGATAATCACTTAGAATACTAAGATAATTAATGATACCAATTTTGTCAAATGGAATCCATCTTCTAAAACATAGGATTTATCACCTTTATCATTGGTCAAATATAATTAATTGATATGATTAATTATTATAATATTCTATTCTAAGTCATTACCAAGTAAGTGTGTTTGACTTTCTTTTTCATATGTTATATTTGTTTTAAAGAATTTTATTATTTCACATAGCATGACAACTTAATTCTAAAAATACTGGCAAAATGAATAAAAAATTTGTTAATACAAACCACCTTTGTTTTAAATATTAAAGATTACTAATACAAGAAAATACTTATTTATGGTGTAAAAGTAATACAATTTACAAATTTTAGTTGAAAACCAATCCACATTAATTTTTAATTAAAAACAGTTAAGAACCATACTCCAAATTTAATTAACACCACCGAAGTTATGCTTCTGTATATATTGCCGCTGGCGTTACCCCATCGTTCAAAGAGTAAAATTAAAGCCAACGGCAGCGTCTGGATTTTTATAAGAACCCTCCGAAATTCAGCGTCATCCGTCATCATATTATAATCATCACCAAACCAAACCAATCTTTTCATTCAAAGCTCGCATTTCCGGAGACGCCGTCGAGGCAACGCCGGCGGCGCATCCTCCACCACTACCCATGGCCGCCGCAGATAAAGCGAAGCCCTCGACGGCGACGACGCTCTCGCTCGCCGTGAGCGTCGTTGTTCTGGCCATCGCCTACATTTACGTGTCCACCGTGTTCGTCTTTATCGACCGCTGGCTCGGCCTCTTCTCCTCGCCGGGGATCATGAACGCCACCGTGTTCTCCGCCCTCGCCGCCGCCTGCGCCCTCACCTACCGCGCTGCCATCTCCACGGATCCGGGTCGGGTCCCTGCCACCTACATGCCCGACGTCGAAGACGCCGAGAGCCCCATCCACGAGATCAAACGCAAGGTCGTTCTGTCTTTTATTTTAAAAAAAGAAAAAGAAAAGCTTTGCGTCTGGGGGTTTCGTTTGTCGTTCATTTCTTGCTTTTGTTTTGTGTGTTGCATGTTTGTTTTTCTGCTGTGTTTTTAGGAGCATGAATTGTTTGAATGGATTCTCTTGCATTTGAAACTTAGCTTGATTTCGTAAGGGTTTATATTGTTGTTGTCGTTTCGTGATCTTGGGGGTAGCGGAAATAGTGGCATTTCGTAATTCGTGCTGTTTTAGTGTCGTTTCGTTCTGAAGCATTTAGACCTGGTGGTGTTTGGTGCTGTTACAAGACTAGGGTTTTTGGACATTCGTTTTTGTCTGGAGAGTTTGGACACCTACAAAGAAGGCTCGGGAGGTACCGTTAGTAGAGTAGATTGTATGGTTTATACTCATAAAAAGAAAGAAAGGGAAGCCAAAAAGGACATTGGAGGGAGTGGTCCAGAGGGATCTCATAGTAAATAACATCTTTGAAACTTTGATATTTAATCGAGCCGAATGATGTCATATGATCTATATAGCCGACCTCAGACCTAGTGGGATATAAAGCCTTGTTTTTTTAGTTGGAGAGTTGAATGCTTTTCCAAAACTGTTGCTTCTGTCGTGTTTCGAGAGGGTTTTGGTGGATGTGGCGGATAAGGGGATGGATTATCTGATAGAGGTTACATTTTGGTTGTTATGGATTGAAAGTGCAAGGTTTTTGTGAACCTCAATGTACTCATTGCTGTGTTTGTAGTGCAAGAAAGGTTGGTTTTGTATCGTTGTAGTAATGTTTTCTGTATGCAGAAGCTTACTAGTACAATTGTGATGGTTTGTTGATATCTAGAATAAATGAATATTCCTAATCAGCTGTGACTATTAAGATGGAATCAAAATGGATTTCAAGATGGTTGGATTTGCTTGGAAGTAAATTTTGTAGTCTTTTTCTTATAAACTGATATATATTGTTTAGCAGGCTACAATTTTTATATATTTTGTTTTTCCTTTTTGGATTTCATGTCAAAGAGGATAAATGCTTAAGCCATGGTGCTTGTTCATTGTCTTGGATACTATATATACACTGTTGTATTGTCATTAGAAAATATGCTTGCTTTGGTAGGATATAATACGGAAAAACCTATTCATTTTAAAGTAGAGTAGTAGACTATAACATAAATGTCATCTTTTGAATGAGAATGTCTTTTGCTATTAATCAGAATCTCATCAGCATATTTTTCAAACTTATGCTGACTCCTAGAACTTACAGGTTTACCGTCTTAGGTCTTAACTCTTAAGATAGGGAATTGTGTTGATTCACAAGTTTGAAGGTGAATCAAAACTTGTTGTTTGATATACTTGGGTGGAACGAATCAAATTAGCATACACTCGGATAAAGTTGCAAGTTGGAAGGTGAATTTAAGTCTGACTAATTGAACCAAATTTCTTTTGGTTTTCTCTGCTTTGCTGCTTCTCTGGTGTTAAAGCCAGAAGTTTGCGAGTCTGAGATAAGAAGGGTTTCTGCTGGTTTTAACCTTTGTCTGTGGAGCTTATTTTGTTCATTTCAGTCATTAACATTTCACTTGCGTTTTAATACCTATACTTATATCAGAGTTTGAATCTTCTGGTTCTATTTATCTTTAGCCTGAGTAGTTTGGGGCTCTCATTTCTTGGGTTGTTGAATTCGTGTTATACAATTATCCTGGTCAAGAATTTAACATATACACCCACATCACATGATGCAGCCACACCACTTTAAGATGAGGTTGTGGACCACATCAGTCACAATTGACTCCCATCAACCTGCAAGCAACAGTTGCAATGCACTCACAACCTCAGTTTAATACCCTAATCCTGATTATGTGCAAGTTTCTTAATGGCCTTTTTTCAGATTACTTTCTCTTCACTTTTGAAATTAGAAAAGGGGTCTTCTGGATTCATAAGTTGATAGTTTTGCTACCATGCTATGCCTGATTAAAAGATCACTTGTTTCCTTTATTGATGTAGCCATAGAATTCCACTGTTTTTTATGTGGGTATATGCTTTAGTATTTTGGGATAGCCTTGTTGAGTTGTTGTCGTCCTGTCTTCTCTTCTATGATCAATGCATTTCTGAACTGTATGGAAATTGTGGGGTTCTTGAAGTTATGTTCTTCTGGGTTCTTAAGTGAATCTGTATGCTCAAATTGTTGTATGTCATATTATACTGAGATGGCTTCTTTTATTTAACAATTTATTTGAATTAATCACTTTAAGTAATATTTTTTTGGATCTGCCAGCAGGGTGGCGATTTGCGATATTGCCAAAAGTGTTCTCACTATAAGCCTCCTCGTGCACATCATTGTCGGGTTTGTAAAAGATGTGTTCTACGAATGGTATGCATGATCTAAATTATCAATCAAGGTTTATCTAGGATTTTCGTGATAATGATATCTTTGTCTCTTGGTTGTAAGGATCATCATTGCATTTGGATAAATAACTGCGTCGGTCATGCGAACTATAAAGTATTCTTCATTTTTGTCTTGTATGCTGTAATTGCCTGCATCTACTCCCTGGTATGTTCGAATCTTTTTCATTATCAGCATGATTTTGTTTTTATTGTGATTTCCCTGGCAGTGCATGTTTGGAGACTGATTCTGTTTTAGAAATAGTCACCTTTTTTTTTTTCTTTTTCTTTTCTCTTTTTTCAAAAGCTCGCTTAAAAATCTTCCAAAGAAGCAATTATTTCTCTAAATCCAAACATGTATAAGCTGTATTTTCATGAATGAAATCTGTTAATTTAATTTATCTTTCTTTCTGTATTTGTCATAGCAGGGTGCTAGATTTGATGGTTCTGATTGTGCTGATGACCTTTTTTGTTTTATATATTGCTTAACTTTGTAGGTCTTACTTGTGGGTAGTCTCGCTTCTGATGGCGTACAGGATGAAGAGAAAAATGGAAGAAGTTCATTCCGATCTGTATATGTAAGTTTTGTTAAAAAAAAAACTGCATGTTTTGCATAAGCAAACTCAACAACAATGTTTTTTTAATGATTTTTTTCTTTATTTTTGAAGGTTGTTTCTGGGCTCTTGCTGGTCCCCTTATCGATATCATTATGTGTGCTTTTAGGTTGGCATATCTATCTCATGCTACATAACAAGACCACGATAGAGGTTATTATTTATTAGGATTTAGTTGAAAACTGTTAGTTTATTTGACCAGATTGATATCAACTTTCTAAATTAAGCTATTGTGTTAGCAGTATCATGAAGGAGTGAGAGCTTTGTGGCTTGCAGAGAAAGGTGGGAGTATCTATAAACATCCATATGACCTTGGCCCATATGAGAACTTGACATCTGTAAGAACTGAAGACTATAATGCAGCATCCGTTTTTTTTTTTAATGTCTTCCCTTGTTTTCTTCCCGCCTTCCTGCGTTTTTCCATTTTGTTCATTTTTCTTTCTCCACTGGCTTCATCTTATATGAGATGGATTTATAGCATGTTTAAAAACTCTACAAAAAGCTGGTGAAGATAAGCAACTATTTCTTTAAAATAAGTTGAACCATTGAATTATAGTAATGTTTGACTGATTACCTCCAAGCCATTATGGGCTAGGGTTGAATATATGGCAATAATTGACACTTGTTGCGTTCCACATTTTGAATTATGACAGAATTTTAACTGTAAATGTCACAATAATCTTGTGTACTATATTTTTTTGATTGGCATAAAGAAACATGTGGTATGATATTTAGTATTTACATTTACTTATCACTATGTATTTCTTTTGGGTTAATAAGAAATGTATGCTTTAAATTTTGCCTTATGTAGTGTTAGCTGTTAAGGAAGCTAAGCTATCTTATTTTTATATAGATAAAAAATTCTAGCATTGATATCCAGAATTCATTACAGGTTGAACTATTTTTTTTCTTCCTAACAGTTGTTACCTGATATATTGTTTTTTTGAAATATATAATCTCTTTCTTTTTGTGTGGGGTCAATTTATGGATTTCAGGTTATCAATCTCTGCTAACAACATAGGATTATTCTTTGGTTTGTCACCAAAGTCAACTTGACTAAATGGTTCATAAGTTGTTTTTGTTGTCCCACTTGTAACATTTAAATTTTTTTTGTAATGATGGACCCAGGCTATGCTTCAACGACAATACAAATACACAGCTCCATTCTTACCATATGCTGAAATTTAACTTTTTAATAGAAGAATAGTGGCTGTAATGATCAAAATCTTGACCTTTTGGTGAATGAGGCTATAAAACAATCCTAATGACCTATTTTCCCTAAATCTTAGGCTGTTTGGTGAAGACTCGTGAAGGATTGTGTATCATAGTGTTTTAAATTGCATTCGTCAACTGCGATTGCAGTTGCCACATTGCAGTTTTCGATGTTTCTGCAACTGATGTTAATTGCAATTGTGGCCACTTTTTGTTACCAACTAATTTCAATACCATTTAAGGTTTAGTGTTATTCAAGTTTAGACAACTTAACTGCAACTGATAATGTGGAACTATATATTAGATTTACTAATACTCTACTGCTCTAATCAAAGGTGAAAATGATAGATGATATATTTGTGTTTATTGGTGAATAAATTTGTTTGATGGTCTTCATGGTTGAATTATTCATCAATTAATGAAATTTGCAATGCTCCTACTGCCACCTCTCTTCCTGTTTTATTATGTTTTCTTTTTTCATTGAAACAAAATTAGAAGCTGTATCGATAAAGTATGAGATTGAGTTTCTGTTTAATTGCTGCAGGTTTTGGGACCGAATATCCTTAGCTGGCTGTGGCCTACTGCAAACCATATAGGTTCTGGACTTAGGTACCACACCATCTACGATCTCCCAAAAGGTGCTTCAACGTCCAAATGAGATTTTGACATTGCTTCGCTGTGGTCATTTGCAATGTTATTCATATTTAGCCCTTGTAATGAATGGTTGAGTGATGACAATGCTGAATGACTGGTAATCTGCTATCTCTTGTCCAGAATAGAAAGTAAATGCTTTTTAATGTCAATCACCCAAAATTGCTGAAGTGTAGGTGATCACGAGCTGTTTGCTGCATATACCTGAAGAAGTTGACTACATAATGTGTATGCCCATGTGGATATTGATGATAGTCACTTTTTATCTGCCTTCTTTTTCTTTCCTCATTTTGCCCATTTGTTAGGCACAGAATAAGTTTTCTTTCTTGCTTTCCCCTTCTTCTGGTCATGTTAGGGTTTGGTGGATGTGGGGTTACAGCGGTAGAGTTCTGCTGATAAACCTAATGTACAAATAGAAATTCTGAAACCGGCTCATCAAGGAAGTGTCCTCAAGGGATTGCTTAACCTATGTGAAAAGTTGTACTTCTGTATTTTAAAACTGTATTTTCTGTATCTTGGATGAATAATAATTGTATTATCCATTTTTTTTTATAAAATGTATTATACATTTTTTTACTTATTGATAGTTATACTATTTTTCTTCGTAACTTATGTCAGCTTGTTTGTACCACATGGGGACGATATGAAATGGATTTAATCCTTAAGCGGTTGGCAGGTGTATCAAAGAATACAACCTGGTGTAAGACAACCTTAGCACATGTTGGTTGTGTAGTCATTGTTAGGTTTAGTATTCAAAACATTAAATTCTATCATTGTTAGTGGTATAGTCATTGTTGTTCGGCATTGTTAGGTTTAGTATTCAAAATATTTTCTGTAGTTACTGTTAAAGAAACGAGAATAACTCAATCTGTATTAGATTAATTGTTAACAATCTAAATGGGTTTATTCTTAATACTGATGCACTATTACAACCCTAATCAGTGATTCAAAACAGAACCATTGTTCGAGATTCTCAGCTTGTTCCACAAGTGTTAATACAGTAGAAAGGCCTTAATAAAACCCAAGTAACATTAGAGGTATCGATGGGATCCAACAAACTTATCCTAAACTTAAACAACATGAACAAGGTTGATTTTAATGGTGGAGTTAATGCCACGGGTGTATGTGAAAATAAATTTTAGCATAAGCTGTTCTATTGAGGCATTAGGCCACGTGGCAAATGATACGTGAGCTGAGGAAAGGATAAAAAGTGCAAGAGAAAAAATAACTAATTCTCACTTGTAGGATTACGTGTTGCGTTAGAACTGATACGTGGCAAATGATACGTATTCCTTCTCAGTCTCATTTAATTGGTCTGTTTATAGTTATACTCTAATTTTTATTATCCTTTTCCGGGATATCCAAATTCCGTTTTATGATAAGAAACTCCACATGAATAATACTCAGAGATACTTCCCTGCGACACATGTTGCTGGTTTTTCTTCATAATACTCCTTCCGAATTTAAATATAAAAAACTAACTAATTTTGTGTTAATTAAAAAAGTTAGTCAATGTTATATAATTCTTATTTACATTAAAAAAAAATTCCCTAAGGTTGGTCAAGAATAAAAAGGAATAAATAAAATGAAATCCTAATTAATTGAAAGATATTTTTGAGATGATATAATTAAATAGAGTAAAAGTAGTTAAAATTTGTTATATTTAAGTCTTTCTTTTTGGTTGTTTATAATTGAGTCCAGAGTAGTTGAAAGGTATTTTTGTGATGATATAATTAAATATTAAATATGTATTTGGTTCTTATAAGTAAACATTATTTTTGTTCTCTGTAAGTTTATTTTTTTAAGTTAAGTTCCTGTACAGTTACATTTTTTTGATTTTGGTCTTTGTAAGTATTTTTGTTCATTTTTATTTCAATTAAAGTCCCTTTAAGATTTTAATTTTTTTATTTATAGTCCTCATAGGTTTCTGCTTACAAAAATCAAAATTGAAAAAACACAAATTTACAAGAACTAAAAATAAGCAAAATATCTTATAATAACCAAAATTAAAAAAGTGCAAACTTACACTTACATGGACTAAAATTAGAAAAATGAACTTACAAGGGCCAAAAATAAAAAAAATGCTTACTTGGAACCAAAAACATATTTAAGTTTATATTGAATAGAGTAAAAGTAGTTAAAATTTGTTATATTTAAGCCTTTTTTTACTGCATATAATTGAGACTGGACTAGTATTTCTTAGGGTTAATTAAGTTTTTAATCCCTCAACTTTTTCATATTCCAAATTTTAGTCCTTCAAGTTTTTTATGACAATTTTAGTCCTCTATTTATTTTCATCAATATTTTTAGTTCCTCTAAAATTGTTTGTCCATTTTTAGTCTCTTATTTATTTTTATTACTCAAGTTAGTCCATGTTTTGTCCATTTTTAGCCATTCATTTATTTTATATTTGGGGATTAATTTTGAGCAATCAACATAAATAAGAGACTAAAATTGAGAAAAAAAATAGAGGAACTAAAAGTGCTGACAAAAGATTAATAGAGAATTTAGAGTTGTCAAAAAATATTTAAGAGACTGAAAATTAAAAATTGAAAAACTTGAAGGACTAAACACTTAGTTAACCCTATTTCTTAAGTGCATAGTCTCTTTTCAAGCATACAAACTTTATTTTCCATTTGTATTTACATAAAGAAACAAGGAGAAATTACAACCATACCTGCTCTAAGCATGTAATTTTGGATAAACTATCTCATTAATTCCTAAAATTTTTAGGATTTATATTTTTTATTCTTGAATTTTTTATTTTTATTTTTTGTTTCTTAACTTATTTTTCTCTTTATTTTTAGTTTTTTTTAAATTCATCCTTATTTTTATTTTTTAAAGGATTAAAAATAAGACGTAAAAAATTAAGAAACTAAAAATAAGAATAAATAAAAAAAATAAAAACAAAAAAAATCAAGGACTAAAAACATAAATTTTAAAAAATTTAAAAACAAAAATATTGAAACTATGTATATTTGCTGAATAGACAAGACACCTATATTACAAACTAAACTTTTAAATCTCATTTGGTCTAACATATTAGTACAAGATTTTTGAATACTTTTCCTTCTTAGCCTTTGGGACAAGGCGCTTTGGAAGAACCTTTTTACAGTTCTTGAGAATCCGTTTCAATTCATCCGGTACTTAACAGTCATATAAATGGGGAATTGCATGATCCCAAATACGGAAATTGGAAAGAAAGGGACACCATACACCAAACTTGCGGCCCACTTGTTGCTCTCCAACCTCAAAGTAAGCAAGATAGTGGAATTAAATGAGCATCATCACTGAAACCAATGAGCATGCAAGTGCAGCAACATCACTGATGGTGAAGAAAAGGAACAAAGGAGAGTCAAGGAGAACGGGAACGCCATTGTTATTGATACCACATGGGACAGTGTAGGCAGCGGCAAAGGCCACAATGGCAACAAGGACTGCCACAGCTGAACATGATTGAGTAGTGCCCTTTATTTATTCTTGTGCTTCCTTCAGCATTTCTTCATCATTTATGTTGAAAAGCTCACTTGCCTTTAGCTTGTCGATGTTCTTGTGCAATATATAAGCATTAATCTATAATTTCATGTTCAATAACAATCATATCAAGAACATGAAAAAAGGATCTTGAGAATTCATGAGTTTCACATAAACATACCTTTGTCCATAATTGCGGAAGATCTTTTAATGGTAGAATGTTTTCTTAGAGTCTTGACCCTTTCAATTCTTGTATCTTCTTGTGATAGAAATGAGATACAACTTTCATGGACAGACAATGATGGCCTTCTATGTTTCTATATTTCTCCTTTCAGAAACCAATGTCATTTTATACTTTCTGATAAGTGACCTATCAACATTTATCTATTTTATAACTTCTAGTAACTTCCATAACTTCTAATAATTCTCATACCAATATTACATTTTTACCCTTTTCTCATGAAATCAAAATACACTACTTTTATACATGAGACATAATGTTTTACATTCTCCCACTTGACTCATGTTATAAAGTGTCCCTTCATGATTTAATGAAAATTCATCATAATGCACATACATAAGGCTAAAGGTTTCATACATTGGCCTCATCATACATCATGATCAGAAATAAAAACAAATATGAGTCATGGTGGTTCTATGCTATCAAATCAGCATAGTTCCTTCCATGTACCACTTTATTAGTTCTTCTTCCTAAGATGATACTTTAATGGAAGTTTACATCATAATGTCCCATAATAATGCTATTATGTCTTCATTAGGGACAAATCCTACTTTTCAAATAATCATTTATACATGCATGTATACATAAATTTGAAAACAGGATAATTTTTCAAAAAATTAAACATCATTAAATTCAGAGTGTCAATAGTCAATAATTTCAATAATGATCAACATTCATTAGCTGACATAATACCTATACTACAGACATGACCAATAAATATCTTGGGCAATAATTCCTTCGTCAAGGGATCAACTAACATAAAATTAGTGCTAACATGATCTATAGACATTCTACGTTTCTGAACCTCTTCTTCAACAACAAAGTATTTCAATTCCATATGTTTAGCACCTTTGGAATACTTGTCGTTTTTAGAAAAGAAGATTGCTGCAGAATTATCACTCTAAATTTTCAGCGGCCTTTCAATACTGTCGACCAATCCAAGCCCTGAAATAAAGTTCGGTATCCATTTAGCCTAAACCACAACCTCAAAGCATGCCACAAATTCAGCTTCCATAGTGGATGCAACAATTACTGACTGCTTCGCACTTTTCCATGATATAGAGGTTATTAGACCTCCTATAAGTAAGCATGTGACTTTTAGTGCCTTGAAAATATCTCAGAACTTTCTATGTAGCTTTTCAATGATTCATACGAGGATTACTCTGGTATCTTTTCAACATTCCAATTACAAAACTAATATTTGGTCTCGTACAAGTCTGAGCATACATTAGGCTCCCAACGAATGATGCATATGGAATTGTTTCCATTTCCTTTAGTTCCAATTCATTCTTAGGACATTGCATGAGACTAAACTGTCTCCTTTCTGAATTGGTACTAGAGACGATGAGCAGTTTTGCATTCTGAATCTCTCTAAAACTTTATTAATATACGATTTCTAAGACAAACCCAACAATCCTTGTGATCTATCACGTAATATTTCTATCCCAATCACATAGGATGCCTTACCCATATCTTTCATTTCAAAGTTACTAGGGAGAAAATTCTTAGTCTCATTTAAAAGACTAAGACCATTAGTTGCAAGCAAGATATCATCAACATACAGAATCAGTAATATAAACTTACTCCCATTGACCTTCAGATATGTACACCAATCAACAGTGTTTTCCTTAAATCCAAAGGAAACAACGATATCATTGAACTTAAGGTACCATTGTCTTGAAGCTTATTTAAGTCAATATATTGATTTCTTAAGTTTCCACACCATGTGCTCTTTTCCCTTTTATATGAACCCCATTGAATGGTCCATGTACACATCTTCCTCTAAATTTCCATTTAGAAAGGTGGTTTTCACATCCATCTGGTGTAACTCTAGATCATAATGAGCCACCAATGCCATAATGATTCTTAGAGAATCTTTTCTTGAAACTGGTGAAAAGGTTTCTTTATAATTAATGTCATCCTTTTGAGTAAATCCCTTTGCAACTAGTCTGGCCTTATAAAGTTCCAAGTTACCACCATGAGAGTCACGTTTGGTCTTAAAGATCCACTTACAACCAACTCTCTTGCACCCTTCTGGTAACTCAACAAGATCCCAAACTTTATTTTGTTCCATAGATTTCAACTCATCTTTCATGGCAACTAACCACTTATCACCATTATCACTATTCATGGCTTGTGAAAACGTAACTAGATCATCCTAAAAACCCATGTCAAATTCAGACTCTTGTAGATATACCACATAATCATTAGGAATAACAGATCTCCTTTCTCTTTGAGACCTTCTTAATGCTATTTGTTGTGGTTCTTCTTCTATGGGCCCACTTGGTTCATCAACAATAACTTCATCATGAGTAATGGGATCATCAATTTGTTCTTCATTATTATTGATTGGTTCAATAACATGAGGAACAACAACTTTACTAAAGATACAAGTCAATGGAACTTGTATTCTCACTTCATGAATATCCACTTTACGTGGTATTACATTCCCACTAACTTCATCATTCTCAATGAACTTAGCATTTTCAGATTCAAAGATCCTCGTAATATGATAAGGACAATAAAATCTATACCCTTTCAACTTTTCTGGATAACCAATGAAATAACCACTTATTTTCCTTGCATCCAATTTCTTTTCTTGCAGATTGTAGTATCTAATTTTTGCTTGACAATCCCAAACATGTAGGTGTCTTAAACTAGGTTTCCTTCCAGTCCAAAGTTCAAAAGGAGTCCTTGGGACTGACTTCCTAGGAACTCTGTCTAATACGTACATGACAGTTTTTAGGGCATAAGTCCACAATGAAATGGGTAAAAAAGAATTACTTAACATACTCCTAACCATATCCAACAAGGTCCTATTACGCCTTTCTGAAACACCATTTTGTTGTGGTGTACAGGGCATTGTGTATTGAGTACAAATACCACGCTTTTCCAGGAATTTTAGCAAATGGGCTCGGATGTTGTCCACTTTCATCATACCTTCCATAATACTCATCACCCCTATCAAAACTGACAATGTTCACCTTTATGTCTAATTGCCTTTCAACTTCATTAATGTAAATCTCTAAAGCATTTATAGCTTGAGATTTATTATGTAGCAAATAGACATAACCATAATGTGAATAATCATCAATGAAGGTGATAAAATATTTCTCTTTATTGAAAGAGTTAACATCAAAAGGACCGCAAACATCAGTGTGTATAAATTCAAGAAGCTGAGTGCTTCTTGTGGCTCTTTTCTTTATGTGTTTTATTTGTTTGCCTTTGATACAATTCACATAAACATTCAAATCAGTAAAATCTAAATCCGGAAGGATTTCATTCTTTACCAATCTTTCAATTCTTTCTTTGGAAATGTGTCCCAAATGTTTATGCCACAAGTAAGCGAAACATTCATAAATTAAGGTACGTTTAGTATTAACATTATGATGCAGAGTCATAAGCGTTTTAGTATAAAGATTATCAAGACATAATAATATAATCCATTACATAAGGTACCATTGCCAATCAAATGATTGTGTTAGTACAAACTGAAGCTACCACTAGAAACATTAGTTGTACATCCAGAATCAATCCACCAGTATTATACGTAACTTCAGCAAGATTTGATTCATAACATACATAAGCACAAAGCTTACCTTTTTTTTCAAACCAAGCTTTACGTTTCGGGCAATCCTTTTGGAAGTGTCCAGCCTTACCACAGAAATTACATATGTTTCCATTATGTTCCTTCTTGTGGATTTGAGAAGAGGAGGCCTGATTGATCTTTAATGGTCCTCTTTCCTTCTTCTCATGCTTTTTACCATTTTTCTTTTCAGCTCCTTGATGTTTTGACATAATTGATGGAATGAATTCCCTGGTTCTTAATTCTGGTTTCCTCTTGAACTAACATATTGTGCAATTCATGCACATTCCATTTGTCTTTCATGGTATTATAGTTCATTTGGAAAAGACCATAATCAGATAGTAATAGGGTCAATATGAACTGCACTAGGAAATTTTCATCCACATTCATTCCTGATGACTTTAGTCTTGCTGCAATATTTGTCATTTCAACAACATGCTCATGCATAGTACGTAAACCATAAAATTTCATGGTGGTCAGTGTACTCATTAGTGTCCCAGAAAGAGACTTATAAGTAGTTTGGGAGCACTCTTTCACAAGTTTTTATCATTTCTTTAGCACTTTCAGTTTGTGGAAGAATTGACTTAATGTTGCTTGCAATACTCATTCGCATGTACATCAAACTCAACCTATTGGATCTTTCCCAATTCTTAAAATGGACCATTTCATCCTCATTGATTGCATCAGTAATGGCACTAGTTTTCTATTCTCTAAGAGTCAAATCCAAATCCATTACCCCAAGGTAAAATTCAACTTGCTCTTTCCATTCAGAGAAGTTTAGTCCATTGAAAATTGCAATAGTTGAGAAAAACAAATGTGTAGCAACAGGTACTTTAAGGAATAACATTTAAAACATTAATGTTGAGTCATACATATCACATACTAACATCAATGCATATTAATGTTCACATTTGGGGATTCATTAATACACAACATTCAACTATAATGATGCTAATAAATTTTGTTTTTCATAATTTGACAATAATACATACACTAACTAGAATTGCTTACTATCTTTGGATGTTTAAATAGAACTAGTCGTGTATTTATTATGCCAACATTCATATTTATTTATTATGATGACAAATAATCATTCTTCTGGTTGATCCTTAACTGCCCCATAATAATAAACTTCAACTCATCCATAAAATACATTCATAGCATCATAATTATGGATGGTTGAAATAAACATACAATTTGGAATTAAATCACTCATACAAATTTGGCCACTTTGGTGACTAACAAATTCATCATACTTTAATTTCAAACTATAAACATTTCATAAATAATAATTGATTTTTACACTTTATCATATTCTCGACAACTTTAATTGTTCTCTAATTACCAAGAACTAACAATAAAGGTCTACAACTATTATATATATTTATGCCACATAATGCAAATTCATGAAATGATAAATAATGGATTTTGCAATAATTGAATTCAATAGAGATCCACAATAATTGCATAACATAAATATATTAGTAGACTTGCATCGAATTTGATGAAAATACCATCACAAAAACCAAAACGTTGAATTGAATTTTCAATATATATATATATATATATATATATATATATAAAGTCACCACTGTTAACGTCTTTATTCTTTCTTCAAAAGAATCCATACATCGTTAATGGAAAGTATCTTTCTCTTAATCACAACTTTCGGAAACTTGATTTCTCAAGAATCAAGAATTCATTCATAACCATACATGAAAAAAATGAATTCCTAAACACATGCTATGATACCACATGTAAGCATTAATCTATAATTTCATGTTCAATAACAATCATATTAAGAACATGAGAAAAAAGATTTTGAGAATTCATGAGTTTCACATAAACATACCTTTGTCCATAATTGCATAAGATTTTTTAATGATAGAATGCTTTCTCAGAGTCTTGACCCTTTCAATTCTTGTATCTTCTTGTGATAGGGATGAGATACAACTTTTATGGGCAGACAATGATGACCTTTTATGTTTCTATATTTCTCTTTTCAAAAGCCAATGTCATTTTATACTTTCTGATCACTGCACCTATCAACAGTTATTTATTTTATAACTTCCATAACTTCTAATAACTCCAATACCAATATTACCTTTTTACTCTTTTCTCATTAAATCAAAATAGCATTACTTTTATACATGAGACACATAATGTTTTACACAATATTTAAATGAGAAGGAATTGCCCTCTTTACTAGTTGTATATATCAACTAAATAATAATTACTGTTATTTATATGGGTTAAATGACATTTTGGTCATATATATATATATATATATATATATATATTAGTCTTTAATTTTTTTAGTTTAAGTCTTTTTAAAGAATTATTTATTTTTATTTTAATCACCGTTATCAAGTAAAAATGTTAATGTTAATTGATGACATAATAATGATGTTGACAAATTTATGGACTTATGCCATTAAGAAACTGTCACATGTAATTTATTTTGATAAATTATTTTTAAACCTCTCATCAATTAGTTTGATATAATGAGGACTTTAAAATATAGTTTACAAAAAAAACTTATGTGTGATTATTGTCTTGTTAGATTCCTTGATATTATTAAGACAATAGAGACTAAAATAAAAAAAATCTTTAAAATTAAAAATCTCCTATTTTATACTAACCAAAAGGTTAATTAAGTCTATTTATAGTTAAGCTTTTTTTTTATAAATGTTACTTATAATGTTCTTTTCCTTATTTGTTTTCTTTTATAGGCATCACCACTACAAAGGATTCTAAGACAGTTGGTCCAAAAAATCGTCTTATAAGCCTTTAAAAAAATTAAAACATGAAATAAATCTAAGACGATTTTGGGCCAAAATCGTCTTAGAATGACATCATTCTAAGATGGTTCTAGCTGAAAACCGTCTTAGATTTCATATTTTAAATTTTTTTAAAAGGCTTCTAAGACAGTTCTAGGCCATAACCGTCTTAGATTTGATGTTGAATATTTTTTAAAGGCTTCTAAGACGGTTTTAGGACATAACCGTCTTAGAATGTCACCATTCTAAGATCATTTTAGCTTAAAACCGTCTTAGATTTCATATTGAATTTTTTTTAAAGGCTTCTAAGACGGTTCTTAGGAGAACCGTATTAGAATGTCAACATTCTAAGACGATTTTCATAAGAACTATCTTAGAAATAAGTATTTTTTTAAATTAAATAAATTTAAACTAAGACGATTTTTTCTGAAAAACCGTCTTAGAATGTTCACATTCTAAGATGGTTTTTTCCAAATAACAATCTTAGTTTAAATTTATTTAATTTTTTTTTACAAACATGATGGGTATATATAGCCTACAAACTGACAATCTAATCAATCAATAATAATAATATTTTCTTTAAGATAATAAGGTTATTGCCAATACTTTCTTTAACCAAATAACTTTTGTTAGAAGAAAAAAAAATGATACAAGCCCTAGAGAGTAGAGACAACCAATTCATACAGTACAACATGCATATGATTTTAATCAGGTATTAAGATTCAACCATTTTAGAGAAAATATAAGAGATCAAGCAGATGATACCTCAGTGATAAAGTGCAGAGACAAACATTTCAAAAGTACGAAAAATAAGACAGATATTCAAGTGGCAAATGAAAATGACAACAATAGGACAAAGACTTATTTCCTCCTTATTCTATCAAACAAGCAATTAAATACCTTAGGATATCTCATATTTTACATTATTAATTTGGCATTGGACTCTTACTTGGACTAAGAACACTTCTAGTTCTAACAATATGTTTCATAATCAGCTAAACGTGCTACCAAATGAAATGGTCAAAGGTCTTTTTAGTTCTCCTTCTTTCAGTTGCTTTTTCTGTTGATCCAGGTGATAATTACTAAGCCAGCATCTGGTTTTGTCTGTCTCCAAAGGATAGCTCCTTTGTTTTAGAGCCTTTAAACGAGTTCGTTGAAAAGTTGTTTTCTATCCTCAACAGACAAGGTTCGTAATCCAACACTAAAGTGATGAGTTTTGAAATAAATATTTAAATATAAAAAGAAATGTAAAAAGAAAGGAAGAATCAAGAATAAGCAGAATTTGTACCAGTTGTGAAAGGGGTTGTCTTTCCCTTCTTTCAAGGCATTCAATTGCTTCCTTTCTCAGTTCTCAGTTCAATGGGTAGTTGGAGGAAACCCCAATCCAACAAAGATTCCAAGTCCTTTGCAAAAGTAAATACCAATCTAGTAACTTTGGAATTATAGTTAAGCACTAGAACCCATGAAATTCTTGGCAATTCACCTCATTTGGATACAACAATCTGAAACATTCACCAATGACAGCAAATAAATTCTTGTATGATAAAAATTCATTACTTCTTTGATCCAATAAAATATAGAATGTAATTTCCTTTAAGAGTTGGTCATTGTGCTCAGAGAAGCCACTTAAAATCCAAAGAAATCACAATAAAACAATTCATGGTAAGTCATGTCATTCACAAAATTAAATTCAGGAGAATGTTCAAATGCAACTGTTGACTTATATAATAGACCAATAATTTCCTTTAAGAGTTGGTCATTGTTTCCTTACATCCTTAAGCCACTTTGGATCTTCCGTAGTTGAGAAAATTAGGTCCACATGATGATCTCCAGCTCACCAAAAAAATAAATTAAAGCAAATCAAAACAAGAAAAAAAAGAGAGATGATATTAATTAATTTGGTTCAAACCATGCAATTAACCTTTTTTTTGCAACTATAGCAACTATAGTTTTTGATATATTCTTCAACACCCTGCAAGTAATTAATGAGACCCTGCAAGTAATTTGGTTCAAAACTCTTCCCAAACACGACAAGGTGTCCCACAGAGCATGTCTAAGTGCGTCTGTGTTCTTTCTTCTTTTCTTATTTTAAGGGCAAGTATGGAGAAGCATAGGCAATACACAGAAACTAAATACAAATATATAATTAAAACTATTACATTGTTAAGAAAGTAAAAACCAACCTTTTTCTACCAATCTGTTAACACTGTTACAACAGTTAGAATATAGACCAATAGAACAGCTCCTGTAAGACTTCCCATCGTTTGCCTTGTGTGTAAAGAGGAAAATATATATAGGGGAAAATACTAGTATGTGTGAATTATGAGTAAAGAAGGTTACATATAAATCTTAGAAAATAAACCAAATGGTTTTTTTCACTAGTTGTATTATATTTCAAATAAATTTTCACTTGATTGAATTACATACCTTTAAACCTATGAAGTAGATGAACCCCATCAACCACCCGAATTCGTGAGTCAACAGATGTGATAAGTACTTCTGATGAACTTCCTGGGGCAAACTGTTCATAAAATTCAGTTAGGACTTAGAAGACTAGCATAAACATTGTGACTAAGTCAAAGCAAATCCAATATAGTTGTACACCATCCTGTTTTATTTTATTTATTTTTTCCCTGTTCAAAGTTTTGGATGGGTACACAAAAAAGTAGCTTCTCTCATAAAGCACAGCAGTAGATCATAACATTACCTGGAAACTAGTAATTTTCTTGTGATGTGATTTCTTTTTCTTGTTCTGCAGATTGATCTGGCTTTTCTGTTGCAACTTATTTTCTGAATGAAATATAAAAACAAGTAGATAATCAGTGGCCCCACAATCAACAGAAAAAAGAGGAATAGACAAAGCTTGAAAAATAAAAAAGCCTATGACAGTATCAGATGTATTATATGAATGGCAACTACCTTTGTATAAACCAACCAATGCATCCTGCACCAGAAAATTTAACCAAGTTGAACATAAAAGTTGAATTTTTGA
This sequence comes from Glycine tomentella, assembly GCA_007407185.1. Taxonomy (NCBI): domain Eukaryota; kingdom Viridiplantae; phylum Streptophyta; class Magnoliopsida; order Fabales; family Fabaceae; genus Glycine; species Glycine tomentella. Next base: position 48,570 of record PYAF01005511.1, read on the forward strand.
GTGTTCAAATAAGTGCATATTAACCTTGGACCAACCTGACCATCATGTGTATAACAAGCTATAGTGACCATCTCATGCAGATCGGTTAAATCAACAACTTGTCGATCAGGAATGCTCCATATGCGGACCTTAGCATCCAAAGATCCACTAATGAACTATTTATCATCAGAAGGATTAAACTGGATGCAAGTTACTGAGCCAGAGAGAGAAGCTTGAGGCAAAAGGCTTAATTAGCAAAGAACAAAAATAGGGAAGGGAGGGAATGAAACTGTTTTCATTGCTAATAAATGTAACCCTCCCTAGTGAACATTAAATAACTCTTGTACAATTAGTCTATCGGGGATAAAGATGATATTTAAATAAAACTGCCTGTGTGCCACTATGTGGTTATCCAATCCTCAAAGACAGGGTGTATATTGAATAGGGATAGGATGAACTCGAAATCTAATTCAATTTTTGCTAGGGAAGAAGTAGAAGAAATATGGATAAAAAGTAAAAACAAATAAAAGTGTAAGAGTGTTTTGCCATTTTATCATAAGTATCCCATATGACTTCTACTCAGATTATGGGAGAGCAAGGACAAGAGCACTGCAACATGTAATCACTGAATTTACTCACCATAGTCACTATGTGAAAATATTTTGAAAATATTTTCAAACAAGACTTGCTGGATAGATGCCACAACTGCACAATTTTGTCCATTGAATATGAGAGCAAGTGCCGAGCAAAATGGGGGGAAATATATTAAAAGGATGATCTAAAAATAAATCCATTTTGATTCAGATTTCTAGAACACATTCCACTGCTTTTTGACAAATATTGAAATTTTAAAGATTCCCCCCCCCCCCCCCCCCCCCCCCCCAAAAAAAAAGGAAGCTTTTCATAGACAACATTTGAGCCTGCAATAAATATCAATTGTTTCAATTGATTCTTCAAATTTCAATCACTCCAAAAGGTGCTCATCCTAGTTCCACTATTGTTACTCTATCAATAAGATATGACTCAAAATAGGGAAGCTAGGATTTAAAGTGAAAATACAAAATATAAATTAAAACCATTTTCAATGGGCCGTTAATTTGTATGAGCATTGGGTCTGACTAAGTCCAAAAACAAATATTATTTGGTACGTGTACGCACATCAATTTTAAATTTCCAAACAAAATATAAGGAAAGAAGGAAAGATAAACAAAGATTTCTTATTAGGGAGAAACAAACATGATTATAGCAACTTAGTTTAGAAATACTTCAGGGCCAGTTTGAGTTTTGACTTAAAAACTTATCAATAAAATTTGATTGAATACTAAAAACAATTTTAATTAGGGCCTCTATACCTAGTTAGTCGATACCCTTTTGCTTTTTTTTTTTTTTTGAAGTTTAGCAAACACAACCTAAAACTTATATGGGTAATAATGATTAATTGACCTGTAGATAAGATTAAAACAAGATCATATGGCATCAATAACCCATATGCAAGGGTAAGATTGCGTACAATATCCCTCTCCCTTACCTGGCATAGCATGGAGCTTCCGAACAATGGAGTACGTGATTTTTTTGGTTTTTTAAAAAAGATTTCTTAAGAAAAAAGGAGAGATACATATGCAAGAGGATAAGAAATTCTCAAAAACTATACCAAGTTCCAAGACCCTGTAACGACCCGCCTCGTCGCTACAATATCACTGACTCTAATGGTGTGAATTTCAAATTTTAATGAAAACTCCATTAATTTGATTATGAAAATGGTAGCAAATTTTTCATGATAATATAATTATCATATAACGGAACAAATACATAAATGGGTACATATGGATGTACATTTAAAACTTTACGTATCATTCACATGTCAAAACATAATCGAGTTGTATTTACAAATATTTACGTTTGGAATTACATGACCAACAAAAAGAATCAAGGGACTAACTAAGAAAGAGTTGATTAACAAAATACAACTCTTTTCCAAAAGAATTCCAACGTTATCATGTTGGTTTGGCGGCTCCAACCAAAAAGAAGATTTCCGTCCAAGGTAACCTACTGCTGCTCATTTGCTCCCACGAACGAAAGTTCGCGATCATCACAAGTACCAACCATAGGAGTACAAAAATTGCAAGGGTGAGTTTATTATACATAACCAGCAAGCATCAGATAACAACATTAACACCCACAATCATTACTAAAATCCATCAATCCAATACACACCCGATAAATCAATCATCTAGTTCATTTCACAACTCAAACAATCATACTCAGAATGATGCATGCACATGACTCATTTATTAGCATGCAATGTGATACCATATCCCAAAAATAGCCTCTCACAGGAAAAAGGATCCACCGCCTATCAAGACCACCCTGTCGTGCACTGGCCATTCCCCCTCTAGGTGATCAGCCAGCATTGCTAGGGAATTCCAAACCTGATGACCCCTTAGTACCTGCATTTCCAGCCCACTGAAACCCACAGGTATGCGCGTGCCTTCATTCTATTTCCATCCATGCACATGAATTATGAAACATGGGCACCACCAATACATGACCCGGCTAGGAACACATCCTTCCTCGCAAGGCTAACCTGTCATGCACTCCTCATGTACATACATAACATAACAATGTGGGCTCACCGATGCACTAACCGTGGCTAAGAACACATCCTTCCTCGCAAGGGTAACCAACCAGTCACTGCATCCCAAGTGGACGTATACTACATACAACCACGGGCATCATCAATGCATGACCTGACTAGGAACACATCCTTCCTCGCAAGGGTAACCCGTCATGCACCCCCATGGGTATCCATGTATATCCACATCATACAATGACATTGTTCGCATCAACATTATCTTTCATCAATGTCATTATCAACATCAACATCATTCCATCTCAACATTATCATCATCATAAAACATCAATAATATCCCATTTCAACATTATCACCCACATCATCATTGTTCCATTCAAACATCACCAATCACATAAGCATGATCTCATTCAAACATCACCAACACATCATTAACATCTCAATTTAAATATCATCAACAACATTAATAATAGATATACCGCATCCCCTTAGTTAAAAACATCATTTATCTTGAAAATGAGCGCACACAAGAACAAACACACATCAATCATAAATTTATCACATCCCATTAGTTAAAAATATCGTTTTTCTTGAAAAAGCAGCACACATTAGGGACAAAAAGTTATCTCCATAGTTGGACTCCTTGGCTCCAACTATGGTACCAAAGCTAAAACTAAATAATAAACTCCTTTTACCTTAACTAGGAGTTCTCCCTGTTACATCTTAGCGGCGTTGTTTCGAGATCCTTCAAATACGCGTGCTTGTCCAAACACAGAGCTCTATATACCAAATTGAAGACAATTTAGTATAGATTTCAGAGGTAAGATCAATGTTAACAGTTGGGGTCAAATACTCACTCAAATCAAAAAGGGGCTAAATGGTGTTTTGGGGAGTTCATATCAAAAGAAATCATTTTGAAATTCCAATCACACCAATGTGACCGGGGTTCAACAAGGATCACAGAAATGACATCAATTTCATAAAAAAAGAGACTTTTACAACATCTCATTTTCAAAGGGTTTTTCAAAGGAAGTGGTAAAACTCCCACAACGGTACCCAAAACACAAGAGACACCCAGATATAAGCTTAAACTAGCTAGAAGAAGACAAGGGAAACCAAGAATACCTCAATGAAACCAAGAAAGAAGGATTGAGAGCTCCGTTCTTTATCAAAACTTCGAGAGTAGTTTCGAAGATTCTGCTCCGATTACGAGGTTCTTATTCGTTCCTTGGTCCTATGGCAAGCAACGGTGGCCCATGGTGGTTGATGGTGGTCTTGGGTGGTGGAGAGGAAGATTCTAGGGTTTTTGGATGAGTTTAGAGAGAAAAAGTCGTGAAAATGGATTTTGCACACTACTGGACGTATTTATAACCCAACAATCTCACTCAGCACGCCCTGGCTCGCTCAGTGCACCTGCAGGTCTCGCTCAGCGCAATTTATTCTCTGCCTGGAAATATTTTGGAATTAGGCCCAGTGCAACATTGGCTCGCTTAGCACGACATCCAAAAATCGTCATCTTGAAGGCGATCCAACGGTTAATGAATCTAGGATGATAGTTTTACCGAAGTAGGTTATGTGTCAAACTATCACTCTCGCATTTCAAAAATAGATCAAACAAAGTTCACATAACTTAACCTTCACGCCAAGCAATTTCACAAGGTTAATCTACACAACCAATGAGCTAATCCAAGCTTACCAAACAATCAAATAGCACCACAAATACATAAAACATCTATTTCCAGTTATCGAAATTCCAGGGTGTTACAGACCCAAACCTCCTCCTTTATGGTGATTGCAAATTTCCCAACAAACAAAAGAAAGAGAGATGTAAAAACAAAACAAAGATGTCTCTAGTTAACCATTAGGCCCCTACCAAAGAAGCCCCTCATTACTTTCTCTATTGTGCAATAACAACTAGTATGCATAAAAAGAGAGACATGGTACAGTGGGATACTATATAGAGAAACCTGACCAATGAGAGAAATTTACAAAAATAAAGCACCCTTACTAATGTCTAACCGCCAGGGAATCATTCAAATGATAGGTTTCTAAAGGTGTGGGCTAGGGGATTACCACCCACAGGAACTCCTAGACTGGTAAGTCATCATTTAAGTGTTTGAAATCCCGCTAAAGAGGAAAAAATGAATATAGATAGATTAATTCACATTGATACCTGAACTAGAAAGGTTTATCTTTAACCCTGAAATAATTTCAAACAAACCAAGAATCAAAAGAGAATGAAGAAAAGAATTGGCATTTGGTTATAAGAATAGGACGATGTCATCAGCAAATTGAAGGTTGATACCAAAACATCATCAGAGCCCACTGATGTAAAGAAAAAAACCAATGCTCAAAACACAATCATTTTGAAGTTGCTTCTCAATCTCAACCAAGGATTAATACCATGAAGCCCAACAAACATGAAGGATTATACAAATACAAATAAGTTAGAACCTTAAATTGCATACAAATGTAAATGCACAAAATATTTAATCAAAAGAACCTCAATCCCTAAAAAATAAATGGAAATAAAAATCACACTTGAAAATGGAAACAAATCTTGAGTAGAATAATGTTAGGGTTTTTTTGAGATTATTTGAAACTCGAACCCTGAGATTGGCAACGAACCTTATCATCGATGTAACCGTGGACCATGCCATCACTGCTGGCATGACAAACCTCGTAGAGTTTCTCAAAATCTACACATTCAAACGAGTCTAGATTGAGAAAATTGGATAGAAAAAATGGATGGAAATAGATTACAGTGGTAATAAAAACCCTAACTGGGAGGGGTTTGAAGAAGAGATAACCTTGAGACTGGTATGATGATGAATAAGGCTTGGTGGTGTCGACGTCGACTCATGGTGGTCGTAGGAGTTTAACACCTCCGTTCACCCACTCCTCCGGCAACGGAACCTCTGCCATTTTCTTCTAAACCTTTGATGAAATGAGAGAGCGAGAGAAGGAGATTTTAACTAAGTATAAGAATAAGAGTGGAGACTGAGACTGAGAATATTATTTTAATACTTTATTTTTATGTTTAAGACTGTTATAACAAAACCATTTTTGTATAGTTTATTTTTAAGATGGTTTTATTAAAACCGTCTTTGAACCCTCATCTTCTAAGACGATTATTATAAAACCGTCGTCGTACATCTCTTATTATTTACAAAATTGTCATGGCATCACATTCTAAGACGGTTTTTTAGGAACCGTCTTAGAAGGTGCGTTGTAAAAGACCCCTTTGTAGTAGTGCATTCATTTACTTATTTGTAATATTCGAATAAAATTAAATGAAAAAATGATAAAAGATACATTCTTTTATTCTCATTTCTATTTTATTTTCATTTTATATCTCCTTTCTTGTATTATTATATCACTTGTTAGGTATTACATTTAGGCTTAATTATTATTTTGATTCCTAAATTATTTTAAAAGATTCAATTTGGTTTTAAAGTTTTTAAAATGTTGAATTTGGTCCTCAAGCTTTTTTAAAATGCACCAAATTTGATCATTTTTGTCCAATTGATTTGATATTATTATAAATGTAAACTTTGATGATTTTCGCTTGTGAATAATAGCAATTGTTAATCGCTGATAAACCACTTATGGGGTGATATTTTGTGAGTTTTTGTATCATTTTCATGCATTTTTTATTAGCATAACTGACGTTTAGATGTTAGTTTTGTCTTACAGAAGTATAATTGCTTAATTAAGTGAAAAGGGCAAAAATTTTCAACTTTACCTAAAGATTTGAAGACTTTGTCACATGGCCACAACCTTAGTGCATCCAGCACGACCATGGTGAGCATAACAATCATGGTGAGATGACAACGTCCCTCTACAAATAGCATCAACATATTTCGACAACGACTACAGTAAACTCACTATGGTCGTAGTCATGTTATGATGACCGTAGTCAATTGATCACGCCTTAGAGTTTTGGCATCAACAATTTTTTACTACAGTCCTGATGCATTTAAGTACGACAGTAGTGCACCACAGACAAGTTTGTTATCTTAGGAAGCTATACATATGGGCTTTAAAATCTGTAAAAACACCTTTTATCATATTTTCGAATTAGAAAACACTTTTGAGGGTTGTAAGGCGAAGACAACACCTTGAGAATAGATTGTGATGATCGTTTTTCCTTTGTGGTATGTCTAAGCTAATTCCTTATAGGATTTCTAGTTTTGCTTTGACCATGAGCGACTAGTCACCCTAGTCCGAGGGTTATGATGTAACTATCTAATTGTATCTCTTTCTCTGTTCTTAATGGAATTCCTCAATGTTTTTATGTTACTTAATTTTCTACCCTTTTCTTATTGTTTAATTGACAATTGATCAATCCCATGCTTAATCGAATGTATTGTGGTGATCATCTGCGTATGTTAATCTTTAATTGATCATCCCTAAAATTGAGTATATAATTTGACTTAAATTGATATATCCATGACCATTGAAGTATTGATTTAAGGCAAAGGACATTTTTTGACCTTGATCATAGGCTTTGATTAGCTTTGGAAATCGGTAATTATCTGTAGGAGAAACTTCATCAAAATTAGGGATAGAGGAAAATTAGTACTAGTAAATCATAATACCTGATCGTTTTACTATCACTTCTCTTTTGCAATTGTTTATTTGTTTTCTTTTAAAAAATAAAAAATAAAAAATCACAAAAATACTTAAATACTTAACTCTTCTTTTTAATCATTTCAACTATTTAGTTTAATAATTTAAATTATTTGAAAATATAACTGATCTCTAAGATTTAATAACCAACTTTATAGATTTGGAATTATGCAAATATTATTTTTATGCATCATGTGTCACTATATTTATTATTATTTTTAAATTAAAATTTAATAGATTTGTTCGCTAGAAAACCTTCCGACTTGAATTAGCAAGTCGCGTACCTGCTCCTCCTTGGTTCTGAGCTGATCCTCATAAGACAAGTTTTGCATCTTGCAGCCTCCACAATAAGAAGTGTAGACACAAGGAGCATCCACAATGTCACGTGGAGGAGTTATGGTCTTGACATTAGATATTTCTGATTAGTTAATGAAATAAATAAAAAAAGAGAAACGTATTTGGGAATGGAAATGGAAACACAAAAGAAGAGGAGACCTCGACCCAAGTGCTACTATTTTAAAAAAAAATTGCCTAAATGCCACGTGGGCAAAACAATTTGCAAAAATGTCATGCGGCGTAGTTCGCTAGGGGGGCCAGCGAACTACGTTTGCTGATGTGGCGCTTGTCTGACCAATGGCTCAGTGCCCCAGCAAAGCGGGCAGGACACGTGGCGGACAGAGAGAAGTTCGCTAGCCTCGTCAGCAAACTACGTTACCTACTTCGCTAAGCCTTGTAGCGAACTACGTGGATGAGTGACACGTGGCAGGTGCACGTAGTTCGCTTGTCAGTATAGCGAACTTGGTGTTTGCAACAAGGGCCAGCGAACTCCATCCACACCCCACCTTTTAATGACACCACACCCCCCTCCCCCCAATTTGCATGTTGTTTTAGAGTATTCTTCATTGATATAGTCTACATATTTTTGTGAAGCTTTTCAAAAATGAGTGGTAGAGGGAATGGTTTAATCACCATTGTATATTATAATGGGAGGAGATATATTGGACCGAATGGTCAAGTGTTCGAAGTAGAAAGCAAAATGTTCCGTATTCCTCCACGATGCAACTATGATCATTTGATGCAAATGATATACAAGAAGTTGCGCTTACAACGGGGTCAATCTGTATCTCGACTGAGTACTAGATGTGCATCTGGCAACCCGGTGCAGTGGGTTGGTGTGGATATTGTAGATGATGACGATTTAACCTTAGTTACGGACGCATACACATCTGATGGAGAAAATCCCCGATTTATAGAATTGTATACGGAAGTATATTGCGGTGGACAGTCAAGCAATCAACAATTTGTTGCAAACATTGGCTCCTTTGACCTTAACTTAGAGCCGATGGTGAATTCGGAAGATGGAGATATATCCCAATCACCACAACCACCACCACCAACCCAACCATCCCAGCAAATTGATTCTGAAGATACAGAAATGGTGCCGGCCCACAATCCAGCTTGGCCCATGGACAGTTCTGAGGAAGAGGTTGATGAAGGAGTTGTTCCAGATAGTGACTCATCGGATACGAACGTAGACGGTGATTTTGATCGTGCTTTTGAAATCCCTTCTCCAGGGATTGTTGGAATGCAAAATCAGCCTGTAACACCATCATATTTACATGCACATTTGTAAGTTTTTCTCATTGAATTATCAATGTACACTTTTATTTTACAAAAATTAGTTTAAGGCAAAAATGACGAAAATGCCCCTAGACATTTTGAAAATGACCAAAATACCCTTACCCTAAAAATGGCCAAATAATTTTGGGAATCCTGTAGGAACTTGAGAAAAGGACAATATACCCCTAGAGAACAAATTATCAACAGAGCAGATGACGAGAAATCATGAATTAGAATTTCTAGAAATTTTAATAGAAATTTTGAAAAGAGCTCAATACAGACCAACTCAAGTATTTGAAAACCACAGGAAAATGATAGATATAATCTATAGGATTTTTTCTTAATTATAGGATAAATAGATTTCCTAAACAAGTTAGTTTAGTAATTTTACTAATTAAAAAGCAAAATGGACCAATAAGAATTTATAATATTGCCATTACATGTAATAAAAGGAAAAAAATATTGATTTAGTTTTAAGAAACAAACTTGGTCGTATGATATGCTATTCAAAGGGAGAAAAGCCTTAGAAAAGTCAAGAAGGATCACATGGAGGGTTGAAAAGTCTAGCTTAATCTAATTGGTTCATGTAAAGGAGTAATAAATGCATAAGATATTTAAGACACAAAAGTGTAGCAAAGTTAAAACACCAACCGTATGGAACAAAAGCTAAATGAAATTGTCTACATAGATTGAAATGGCACGTGAAGATGAATAAAGGAGCAAGTAGGCGGTGGAAAATTCAAGAAGTGAGCCACTTGGAAGCCAACAATTCCATAGCCAATGAAGGAAAGCACATGTAAAGCAAGCATTAATGACTTAAGTGAGATATTTGTAGATTTTTTTCAAAGCAAAAGGTAACCTCCTTATATAAATGAAGTGGGACCGTAAATTTGGCTGAAAAAAAGAGAAAGGAACGTGCAACCCCTAGTCTTGTCCCTTTCAAAGCCATTTCAAAACCTTTTCAAAACAAAACCAAGAGTAGTCGTGCATTACTCCCTTTTCAACCTTCTTACTTGGGCCTTGCTATCACTTTCAAGTTATACCTTCTACCTAAAAAGAAAATCAAGACCACTAAATCCTAACAAGCTCACGTGGGAATCAAGGAAAAAAAAAGAGAAGTATGAGCTGTCCAAATTTAGGAATCAAGAAAGGCATGGGAAGTTCTTTGATAAGCAAGGTTTAAATATGAAACATGTTATGATTTATAATCATTCTAAAAGAAATTTAATCCTTATTTACTATGTGTGGTAAATTGATTTAAAAAGCTTAAGATTATGACATGAATGGACATGTAGTTACGTGATTTGATTTTTAAGATTAG
>PYAF01005511.1:67003-78680 GCA_007407185.1 Glycine tomentella
AGCATTGGTATATTTATACATATGGCGCGGGTCGCGCCGAACTTCACGTGGGTCGCGCCGCAGGCCAGAAAACCCTAAAACTTGCATTTTAAACCTCTTTCAAAGGACTCTTAAGCTTGATCCTAAAACCTTAGCCCATAACCTTAGATTCAAGCTTAATCTATGCTTAAACACATGATTAAAATTCCAGATATTACAATTAAAATTTGTTTTAAATTTTAAAAACTCTGAGGTAAAACCAATTCACCCCCCCTCTTGGTTATTTGCATAAGTGTTCATTCTATTTTCAATAAACACAACCTGTGATCCTTCATGTATGAATGAATGAATTGATATTACCACACAATCCAGATTGTAAGATATCTAATGCTCAGAATCTCTATCTTGAAACTCTTCTTTTCTTTAACACATATTCACAAAAACTCAGAAATAACAAAATATGTTTCTTACTCAGAAATCAATCTCCTGAACTCTTAGAAAGATTTGTGTCTTTTGGGTAAGTCACTCATATGTATAGAATAATTCGTACAAGGTCTATATATAAAGAGCTGACCCACAAAGCTTTATATAAAATTGATTTAACTGACAATAATCGATTAAAACGATAGTGTAATTGATTATTTTATCATATGTAATCAATTAAATACCATATAATCGATTAATATGTTCTTGAGCTTTCTGGAAATGTTTTCATGAACAAAATAATCGATTAATATGCAGTGTAATCGATTAAAGCAGTCTGTATGTATGTGAAACAATGCATAATAATCGATTACATAATATTGGTAATCGATTAAACCAGTAAAGCTCAAAATATGAAAATAGCCTATGTAATCGATTACGAAGAATGGTAATCACTTATACCAGTAATGCATGATTTTCATATTGCACTATGTAATCGATTACAAGAAGCCTGTAAGCGATTAATCTATTCTTCAAGGCTTTTTCAGGTTTAGAACAAAGACATTTAATCGATTAAAACATTGTGTAATCGATTAAAGCAGTAAATTTTAATTTTTCCAAAAACTTAGCCATGAGAACTTGAATTCTTGTAAAATCATTTGAGCAGCTTTAGTTCATCAATCAAAAACATGTATGCATGAGGATGTGAATGCAAATGCAATGAAAGATCACAAGTTAATGCACTTGAGCCACTTAGACAAATTACAAATGCCTTCAAACTTGATTGGGCATGTAAAAAGCAAAAACTCCAAGTCATCCTTGCTTCAACTTCTTGTAGCTTCCTTTAAATCCAACATTAGGTATATCTAAGGAAGGATAGGTTTCCTTCACAAAGGAAATCTAAACTTCAACCTAGGAGTAATGGTCCTTTCAAGGTTCTATAGAGAATTAATGACAATGCCTACACAAGATTCACTTGCCAAGTGAGTATGGGGTGAGTTCTAGTTTCAATGTCGCTGATCTTTCTTCTTGTGATATAGGTGTTTTGGATGCAAATCCGAGGATGGATTATTTTCAAGAAGAAGGGGATGATAGAGGGTTATCCAAAGAGCATAAGGACCTAGAAGCACTTCATGAGTTGAAGGGTCCAATGACAAGGTCCAAAGCCAAGCTTCTACAAGAAGAGATGGCCAAGAGAATCAAGGATTTACTACTCTCAAAGGCAAGGAAGGAGGAACCACAAGAAGCTAAATTTGAGCACCTTGAAGATTTGTTGAACAGCTTGCTTAGCGACACAAGCTTGCTAAGTGCAATCTCCTCTACAGAGGAGAAATTGCGGTTTGCACGAATGTCTCGCTTAGCGATAACCTTCTACGGGAATTTTTGAAAACTTTTGTTTAAGGGGCTTCATGCATGTTGTAAAAAGGCCTTAACTGTGCGTTTAAGAAGTGATTAGTGGCTTAGTTATCTTCTTATGCCTAACTCTATAAATACTTAGAAGCTCCTAATTTTGGAAAAACAAATTGTGAATGAAATAAGTTTTTGCTTAGATTGAGAGCATAGTCTCTTCTTGGTTCTTTATTGACCCAAATTGATTCTGATCAAGAAAGTTATTCCTTTGTAGCAAATCCTCCTCCGGCTTATCGTTCCTCTAAGGATCGTGGCATCAACATTCCACATCTTCTTCATCTTCTCCATTTTTTATATTTTTTAGTTATAAGAAAATCATCAATGGATTTCTTGAATTTTGCATCTGGAATGGTCTGATCCAAGCGTGCATGTCTTGGACCTCATCATGCCGCCATAATAGCAACGCCTCCCAAGAAAGGCTTCCCCAATGCAAAATCTACACCATTGAGACAGATCGACGACGAGATGATTCTGTCGCGAGAGGCTTCCAAGAGCATGCTATAAAAAGCATAATGAAGCAACCAACACAGATCTCGCACTGTCCAAGACTAATGGAAAAATGGACAAGTCTAGCAGAAAAGACAAACACAAAAATGTAAAGTCTCTGAAATTGTCTGCACCCATTTTTAGTCATGCAAAATACCTCAAGAGAAACAAAAAATGGAGATAGTTTCCCAACACAAAGAAGAAGCGGATAATAAAAGAGGACAGTTAATTCAACATCATCATTACTCACCAAAATACCCTCAACATTAAAGCATAAGAGCACAGAAAGTTCAAGGTATTTTGGATGACCAATGAAGATAGTAAAACGAAGGTAGAGCTGAAGAAGCAGCAAAAATAACATAAGGAATTTATAGGAAAACAAGATGCCAGATACAACCAATCAGAAAAATAAGCATTAATTGTGGAAGATAAATACGAAATCCGTTTTGCAATTCTCCAAAGGAGGGAAAGTTGGAAGTATTCAATAGAGTACGGAGTTAGTTAGAACAAATCAATGTTCATGAGAGTTATGAAGGAATAAAGATTTAAAAGCAACATAAATGTCTTAAAGAAAGCTTAATGGTGCCAACAAGATTGTATGCAAAGTGAATCCATACATCGATACCAAAGATGTTCAAAAACAACTTTCACACTTGTTAAGTCGACATTACCTCTCTGGGACAATATTGACTAGCGGGAAACTATTCCGGAGTAAATATTAAATTTAACACTTGTTAAGTTGGCATTGCCTCCCCGAGAAAATATCAACTCAGGGGCAACTATTTCGAGATAAATATCAATTTTCACACTTGTTAAGTCAACATTACCTGTCTAAGATAATATCGACTCAGGGCAACTATTTTGAGGTAAATATCAACTTTACACATCATGGACACGTGGCACAAAACATAGACACATGAAGAACAACTTAAGGATTACAAGTTGACTATAGGATCAAAAGGCCAACTTAAATAAGAAATGCCCTAGTGGCAACTCTAGGCACATCTGATGTAACCCTCATAATAAGATACTTAACGCAATTACTTGTATAAGCCACGTGGATGGTAATGCCGCATAAACATACACTATAAATATGTATCTTGTAATCTTATTTGGGGATAGAACAACACAATTTTAATATTATGAGTATTCTCAAACTCTCTCTCTGATTTCTCTTTCACATTCTCTTTTTCTTATTATATTTTCGTGATGCAACACAAGCCAAATTAGACTCCGTGTTCTGCACCATAACATTGTACTTTTCAATAACTTTTACTTTTCCCAAAAAATAATTCAATTAAAAAAGTCAAGTGTTTTCTTATAAATTAAAATTATCAATTTATTTAATTATTTTTTGATTTATATGAATTAGTTCAAAATGACCCAAGACCGACTTAACATTTGTGTAGACTTAAAATAAATTTTAAGAAAAAAGATTTTAAAAGCTAATAAACATAATTCATTAAAACTATTATGATTTGATATCATTTTAAATTTATTCAAAAAAAATGAATGAAAAAATATTTTTTGGTACATAAATGAAAAATTATGTATTAAAAATGAAGGCAATTAATTTAATATTGCTTTGAGAAATTGTTAATCTTAGGCAAAATTTTATTTTAATTTTATATTTGAAACGGCGAACTTTCTTTAATAGATACGAGATGTTAAAGACAAATTCAATTTCTCTTATCTACTATTGTTCTCAATTCTAATGTAATGTAAGTATTTTACTAAGTAAAAAAAACAAAAACAAAAACAAAATGTGTAGTGATGAGAGACGAAAAAAAATAAAGGAAAAAATTATGTTAGTTAAGTAGTAAAATAAAGTGACACGATATCTTTTATTAAAATAAAACGACAAACAGTCACGATAAGATAAAAGTTTTTTTTTAAAAGAAGAATATTTATTGACTTCTTATTAAATAAATTTTAGTTTAAATAATATTGATAAGTAAAAATACTTAGTAAGAAATTTAACACCAATATTAGGATGACCTCAGTAAAACTTAACTCACATTTAAACAAGATTGTGAGTACTGCCTCTAGATAAACGTGATTCACGTGTAAGTCGTGTTCATTAATCTTAAACATCAATAATTAATATTTAATATTATTCATAAATTACATATTTAATATACTCTAATTTAATATGTATAATCGGAATAGTTGTGAAATAAATCATAATTATTTTTTGAGCGTAATAAAATATTAATTATTTAGATGATGCTAAAGAGGAATATATGTGAAAGAAAACAAATAATGAGACTTGAAATATGTAAAAAGAAAAATCAATAGTTTTGAAAAAAAAAAGTTAAATATCAATTGTTTTAGTTCAAAGGGAGTACTTTTTTCAGTATAACCCATTGGCATTTTTTTGGAGATAATATTGTTTAATTTAGATACAAGTGTTTTGAGTGACAAAACTTTTATTTCAAGTATATAATTTAATTGTATGTTAAATATCATTCAAAATTACTAGTTAAATTAAAATAATTTTTTGTCATTTGATTCACTCATTCAATGATAAATTATGAATACTTTACTCCTATAATATAATGATCTTGAAAGAATTTTAACCACTTTACATTTAGATAACTTACAATGATTTATTAAAAAAAAAGAGAGAGAAATGAGTAATGATATATATATATATATTAAATATTTTATTTTCTTATAAGATTTTACTTCCTTTGGACTCAATTATAAGAAAAATAAACTTAAATATAAATAAATATTAATAACGTTTAGACTATTTTATGATATCATTCGAAAATATCATTTATTTATTTGAGATTTTATTTCTAATGACTTTTTTCTTGATTTAAATTAAATTAATAATATTTAGAAAAATGTATAATTTTAAATATGATTAGTAAATTTTGATATCATTAACTAACTTTTTTAATTAATATAAATGTTAGTTAATTTTACTTATATTTGAGCATGAGAAGAAGAATTATTTATTATTTATATGCCTTTTTCTTTTTTTACCATGTGCTAGGTGTTAAATATTAGAGTGGTCATTGATTAAAAAAAATTTTCGAGAAATACTCTTATTTAAAAATAAAATAAAAAAGAGAGGGAGTCTTGTTTACGAGTAGAAACATCTTGATTAAAGGATTCATAATTAATTTTTACTTTAAAAATAGAAAATTATTAAATACTAGGAGTATATTTTTAATAGATACTAGTACTATCTTTTTTAAAATTATTTAAATTATAATAATCTCAAATGGAAAAAAAGAAAAAGAAAAAGTAATGATGGAAAAGGAATATAGTGATGAGGGAGATAGGAGGTCCATTGTCCCTCTCACCACCTGGCGCACCCACTACTATCCCTACTTTCTTGTCCCCCAATAAACCGCCTCCATGTTTTCCTCTATCTCTCTCTCTCTTAACAGCCTCTTAACATTCAATTCATTTCTTCCTTTCACACCCACTTCACTTGTTTCTCCCTCTCAGGTTTGACCCATTCCGTAACCTTTTTTATCATCTTTTCCCTCCTACCCCTTCATTAACTTCATTTAATAATATTTGACCATCTTAATCACACTCTGACTACAATAGTACGTCTTCAATAAATAAACCTTACCAATTTACGTTGGGTACCAAAAAGTGTAATCATACTGTAGTATTTACCAAACAAATTTGACTTTTGATAATTTAATGGTACTGCTTCTTTTAGAATGACTACTTAAGGCTATTCGTTAGGAAATTACTATTTTATATCTCTAGATTTAAACATAAAATCTCTTTTTAATATATATTCAAGAATTAAAAAATTCAATTAATTTAACTAGTGGTAGTATTATAAAAAATTTATTTCTAAAATATTTTTATTAAAATTTGATATTATGAATAAAAAATCATTTAAAATATAAATGCTATTAAACAAAGGATTTTTAAAATATTATCATTAAATAAGATAAAATTAATAAAATTTACTTAAATAATTATATTCTTTAAAAAAATCACCGTACAAGATTTTTTATATGAGTTTAAAGTGGGTATATATTTTGAATTATTAAGATTCTATTTTTATCACTTTTTTACGTATTTAATTATTAATTAATAAATACATTGTAACGTAAAAATAAAGTTAAATTTTTTAAAAAATTCTTATAAAAAATTAGGGGTAGTAAAAAAATTACTTAAAAGATGTTGGAATATATTAAAATTAGGCTAAGACATAATAATTTTAGTCTCTTATTTATATTTTAGGTTGAAGTTAGGTGATTTAAGTTTTTTTTTACTTTATCAAATTGTTTTATCCGTCAATTTTTGTTACTAATGGTTCAATTTTGACAAATGTGACATTTTCATAATTTTTTGAGTGAATCAGAAAATTCCTCAATCAAAAATTAATGATAATTTTTTAAGATTTATTTAAGAAGTTGATTTCTCCTGACATGATACCAAATTAATCAAAACGATCAATTTCACCTAACAGATAGTTTCTAAGAGACCAAAATAAAACCTTTTAAATATAAGAGATTTAACTAAAATTAAAATATAGATGAAAGACAAAGATATATTTTAATTTTAGAATTATGATATAAGATATATTTGTAATATTCTTTTACTAGGATATGTTTGTAATATTTTTTAATGAAACTTTTCGTATTTTTAAAACATTTTTTGGTGCGGTATTTTTAAAGTCATTGATTTACCATCTCCTTTCATACCATGCACCCGATAAAATATCAAAACACTTATTAGTCTTTAAAAATTTAAATATTATTAAGCATAGTTTTTGAACAACAAATACATTATGATAGTTGTTTAATATTAACTTACCTCGTTACATTTAATATTTTCAAAGTTTAATTTGATGTTAAGGAATGACATAAGAAAATTTGATATTGAAAAACTATGTTGATATATTTATATATTTGTTTATTGTTATTATCAGGTTATTTCGTGGAGACAGGAAGGAACGATTAGGATGGACGAAAAACAACTTATTATTGTTATTCATTTCTTCTACAGTTTGGAACAATCTAATGAAGGAAGCGAATAAATGATTCACATGGGTCTCAAATATATAATTGTATGTTCCATCTAAATTTGGATGAAAAAGGACAAGATTTTTCTGTTGTATTTAAAGATTAAAACATCTTTATTTATATTACATTTCATTTTTAATATTTAGATTTTACATTATAAATTAATCCAAAATTATCTTTAAACTTTTAAATTAATTATCATAAAAATTAATAAATTTATGCCAGTTATTTATAACTAGATGATAATCTCCTATTTTTTCATAACATTACGACATTAATATACGCTATCATATCGTCACCAAAAAAAATCTTACGCTATCACGTTTTCAATGTAAGTCGTTATATTTGTATAAAAAAAAAATTAAGTCGATATATTACATGCTACTACATTAAATATTATTTATAAATAATAATTTAATTAATTAAAAGATGGAGTCACGGGTACAATTGCGTGTGCCTGGCCATCATTTCTTGCTAAGCAGTGGCACTCATTAGTCATTACTCATTACTGTTTTTTTTTTCCTGTGTCTGTTGTTTGTTCACGTCGAGATACTCAACTCAAATGAATCAGTTGGAAATTTTTTTTGTCTGATATTTTTTGAAGTATTTGGGGTGTAATAATTCTCACTTGAGTGTTACTGAATTCATCAATTATACACTTTTTTTCAGTAGCCAATTGGCATAGTTGAATCTCTCTATGGGTTATGTTATGGGGCATGCAGGGGCCAAGATTGTGCTTTTGCTTCCCCGTATAGTGCAGTAATCATTTCATGTCATTAAATCACTCTGATGTGTCTTGGCCTGGTTTCTGCAGGCATTGTCATGCCATGCCTCATCGATGCTTCTCTCCCATCCCATGCTTCTTTCGCTCCACAGAATTCGTCTTGCGTGAGTGCCTTGTAGTGAACCTTTTCCTTCTTTTTTGTGGGAAGCTATATTGTTCGAATTGAAAAAACAGTTATAAATGATAAAGTGAGTTCATATATTTTTAACATAATTATATTTTTAAGATTTAATTTCAAAATATTTTGTTAAACGGTTAATTCTACAACAGTTGACCTACGAATTTGGTGTATTAGTAATGATCCATTTCTTAATAGATTGTTTTATGTATCATTTATTAGAAGTAATATTTTTTTGTTGCTTATTTTTCAGTGGTAAACCTATGGTAATCCTATTTTTGTTTATTGGATGGATAAGACACAAGAGCAGAGACTGACCTGAATTCCACTCTATGCTCTGTTCTGTTTTGTATTGGACATTGGTGGTGCATTAGTTATCCCTTTTCCTGTATATGTCAACCATTGCAAACTGCTATCTTTCATCATGATTTTTCGAGTACGAAAAAGGACGTCAAAAGGAAAATAACAGGGATGTTGAAAATGAGGTTGCGTGTGAGTTTGACATGCATGTGACTCCCAGGTGGATCTTTCTCAATCAATTACTCTGTCCCTCAAATAATGTTCACCTATCATGAAGGTTGCATCAAAATTAATACACTTACTAGTGAGTAAAGTATTTTACCGTTATTTTCGGAGAAAAATTCAAAGATAATAATGGTATGTCACCCGAAAAGCATCATAGTTATGTTTATTTGAATTTCATGTTTCGTATTTATTCTTCTTCTAATTTTTATTTTTTATTGTTGGAAAATCTACTTTGATAAGTAATACTGTAATATAGTCAAAATAACATGTATAAGGCCAATATCAGGATATTTTACTAAAATTCATCGATCAGATTTTCCTAATATTTTGGATTTAAAATTTATAAATGAAAAATATGATATCTCATTAAAATTAATCAAATTTTTCATAAAAATTAATCATTAATAAAATTGATGAATATTTTATATTAATATCATGATGACTAAAAAAAAACATGCATATGTAAGGGAGGGATAATTTTTTTCCTCATAAATTAGTTTTTGAGATTGAGTTATACACTAACCAAATTTTAAAATACTATTAGAGTTTAGAATTTATCTTAATTAGGCTTAAATATAATTTTGGTTTCCCTATTTTCCTTAATCTACAATTTTGGTCTTTTTCTTTTAAAATAGAGACATTTGATTTTTCTATTTTAAAAAATTCATAATTTTAGTTCCTATATTTAAAAATAGATACACTTGATCATTTTATTTATAAAAATTTATAATTTTGATTCTCATATTTTAAAAAAATTCGCAAGTCTAATTTTTAATTTTATCTATGTTTTATTTATTTTATTTCTTACATTATAATTAGTTAAATAATTTTTTATGATACGTTAAATGAATATGTTAGGTTTAAGATTTAATTAAATCATAACAAAATAAATAAAATATAGAAAAATTAAGGATTTGACTAAAATTGAAAATTTTGTAAAATAAAAAGATCAAATGTTTTTATTTATAAAAAAAACACCAAAATAATAGATTGAGCAAAAAAGAAATACTATAATTACATTTAGGGATTAAAGTTTTTCATGTTACATGAGATAAGTTTTTCTCCTATACACCAAAACTACGTAGTTTTGGGTTAAATTTTTTTTCTTATTTTTAATAAAAAAAACACAATCAAAACAGATACTTCACGCACGTCTTTCCTATTGTTAATGAATAAAAGATAATGTTTCTTGATTTTAGGAGATGTTATTGATAAAATTAGAATATAAAATCAGAAACTAACTTATCATTAACAACAAAATAACAATTTTGACTTAGAAAGGAAACATACTCTGTTACGTAGAATATAAAAAATTGAATTGGTTTTACAACAAAAATAATCCATTCAACATAAATACTGAGAGAACTCAAAATTGATAACAGTATGATTATATATAATTTAGTTTGCAACGAAAATAACACCATAAAACAAGAGCAAAGGAGAGAAACAAAAGGGTTATGAAAGAAGAAAGGAGTCAAACCCACTAAGGAGAAACAATTTGTGTGGATACCAATTTGTTGCAAGGTTCGGAAGATGAAACAAAAAACAAAGAGAAGCAAAGAAGGCTAAGCGACAGGGGAGACGTGCGTGAGAGAAGTATCTATTTTGATTGTGTTTTTTTATTAAAAAGAAGAAAAAAATTTAACCCAAAACTACGTAGTTTTGGTATATAGGAGAAAAGCTTACGAAGATTAGGGTCGTAGTGTGGTTATGTCATATGGAACATTTTTTTTTTATTTCCTCTTTCTTTTTCTATATTTTTTGAAGGGGCTAGAGTATTTAGTAGGGAAATAGTGGTTGTTTCTTAAATTTTACTAGTTGTTTTCTTTGTATTAAATCTGTATATTGTTGTTGAGATCGTGCCTTGAGATACTGTTAAAGTAATTTTAATTTGAATAAGTCAAAATTGTTATTTTGTTGTTAAGGATAAGTTAGTTTTTTATTTTATATTCAAATTTTATCAATAACATCTCCTAAAATCAAGAAACATTACCTTTTATTTAGCAACAAGAGGGGAGACATGCGTGAAGTATTTGTTTTGATTGTGTTTTTTTTATTAAAAAGAAGAAAAAAAATTAATCCAAAACTACTTAGTTTTGGTGCATAGGAGAAAAGCTTATCTCATGTAACATGAGAAACTTTAATCCATTACATTTAATCCTCTTAATTATTGTTGTTAGAGCTGTTAAGCAATTTATTATGTTATCAGACAACCTGCTAAAGTCTATCTCTACAGACTTCAAGCTCGACTTATTTCGTCTTAGCATAAGAAAAATATGATAAAGATCTCATATTTCTAAGTAATGTGATCAAAATAACATATATGAGCGAGGAAAATTAAAATTTCTCACTTTTCTTTATTGTTCTTTTCCCCTATCTCCATGCTTCATTTGTAATATTGTTGTTTTATACCTGTTTTTTTATCTTTGCCATGATTCCTTCTTACTGACCGAACACGTACATCATGGCAGATTCTAATATGAAGTACCCATTTTCTATATACACCCATGAAACAGTAATTTTTACCGTTAGATAAATTTATTAAATATTTAAGTGTTAAGATTTAAGAAAGGAAACCTAGTTGACCGGTATTTTTTAAAATGCATTTAATTTTTTATACCAATTTTTTAATTTTATTTTATCATCTTCCTTACCACCCCACCACTCTTCTCTTCTGCAACAAAACACAAAAGGAAAATCCAACAATCCAATAAATCGTTCATTTCTGGTGTAAGGACTTTTATTTTCGGCGCTTAACCCCGCGCGATAGCGCGGGGATTCAGGTCAGAAAACCCTGCTAAGGGTGCGGCGCCGGTGGCGCAAGGATTGGCGGATGGCGCCAAGTGTAATAGCTTGAATTCGTAAGTATATGTTTAAGCTTAGTTAAGCATAAATCTAAGTTTTTGGGTTAAGGAATATGATCATGCTTTAGAATCTTTTGAA
>PYAF01005511.1:78780-101076 GCA_007407185.1 Glycine tomentella
TCTGTTATCTGTCTTATTTATGTGGTTTTGATAAACTGGATCAGCAGGGGCATGAGTTTATGGTTTTCTGTTATGTGATTTCATACATAATGTATCAAGAAAACGATCCTATGTTTCCGCTGAACTATTTAATTGATATTTTATACGCTAATCTGATATTATTAATGATAACACGTCGGAGGCCTACGGGGTGTTACATCTGGCACAACAATTGTTAGTCCCTTTCTCTTTGTCCTCCAACCATTGCACAATTAAATCAAAATTAAACCCTGAAACTCTTTCACTTCAAGGCAAATACCAAGATCTCTACGTTTTGTTGCTGCAGATTGCAGAAAAGCTTAAACAAAAAGCTACAAGAACTTTCCTTGTAAGAATGGGAGGTACAATGATTCGGCAACAAAACCAAAACAATTAATATGCTCTGCAGACTCGACATCACCAAGCAAACCCTCATCGCCACTGCTTCCTCCCCCAATGATGGCAGGATCGACGCCGTAGAGACAGACTTTTCCAATGGTGGTTGGGTGGTTTGTTGAATCTATATATCAATGTATAAACGATTGACGTCACTGTGGATTTTCTGTTGATCTTTGTTAAGTTATGTTTACGTTTTGGGTAGTAGATTGCAAAAACAGGCAACAACGGAACACGGAGATTGGAAAACTTGATTGGAGTGTGCATTTTGTGTGAGATTGCGAAATGGAAAAAAGAGACAGTAGTGATGGAGTACATGGTGGGTGGTGAAGGTGCGGTGGCCATGGTAAGGAGGTTTGGTGTGGTGGTGATGATTGTCGGAGAAAGAATGAGAAAGAGAAAGGATGAAAACATAAAAAATATATATATATATATTATTAAGGAGTTTTGCCATTGATTTTTTCAATTTCACTTCATATTCTGAATCCCATCTCACAAATAACAATATTTCAAATTTAAAACCCTCCAAATCAATTTATACAATCGAAAAACCTCTTTGAAGCACTGTCGTGGTGATTTCCGGCCGCCATATACGTCAGCGCTCTATAGTTCCTCACCCTTCACTGCCCTCTGCAGTTCAGCTTCTACTGACACAATGGTTGTGAAAGTTGTACGGGTAGAAAGAAAGTTCCCAAAAAATAAAAAATAAAGTTTTAATATTTTTATATGATTTTTATTTTTTATTCTTCAGGTTAAAAACCTATTATAGGAGGTCAGAAACACTTCGTCACCGGTGACGAAGTGTCTTAGAACTTCATATTAGAACTAACCATACATCATGATGTTTCTTGTCATGTAATATACGACCAATTCTAACGTGAAGTATTGTTTTTCCGGGGACACTAGTGAACCAATTATTTTAGCCACAGGATATAATATTAAAATAATAAACAGTCCTGATTTGTGACTGGTTACCTGATGACTCTGTTTTACAATGATAAGTAAAAAAATTATTTTCTTTTGAATAAAATAAAAAACAGTTTAAAATAAGAAAGAGTGGAGGCTTTTATGGTGAATAAAATTATTTTTTCCAACACACCCTAACGAAGAGTGGAATTCCTTCGGTGTCGGCGACTCCAATTTCTCCTCCGCGAGACTTTTTGTAACACCCCGTGTGCACCCAGTGTGTTAACATCATTATCATATCAGAATAGCACAGAAATTCTATACTAAACACATAAATGTTGCGGAAGCATACATGGATCACACCTCTTGATACATTATGTATGGTATAAAGCATTAATATAGACCAGGTACATAACAACTAGCCCTTATTGATCCAGATAATCAAAGAAAGACAGGCAGATAACTGGATATGACAAGAGACAGACAGTTACCTCAAAGCTCTCAACACTAGCCCACACAGCTTCTACTGCTTAACTCTAGTGGGCTTTTCCCTGGAACATCTACCTTCGCTACTCATACCTACAACATGAACCCTACATGGGGTGAGATATAATCTCAGTAAGCCAGGGTTCTCAGAGGTTTCCCTCCCCCTGGTTCACTTCCAGCATATAAAATATAACATCGCATAGCCAAATCATATTATACAAAATCTCATTACAACATATGCAAATGACACACACACAGTGCCTGAGAGAGATCATCCACCTCTGTGGGTACATTCTCTCGGGACTTTCCACTGAGTACCTGAATAGGATCATCCACCTCTGTGGGTACATCTAGTCAGGACTCGCGTCATCTATGCCTGAATAGGATCATCCACCTCTGTGGGTACGTCTAGTCAGGACTTGTCGCCCAATACCTGAATAGGATCATCCACCTCTGTGGGTACATCAAGTCAGGATTTACATGGACGCCTATGGATTATCCCAAGGGAGATCCTCCACCTCTGTGGGTACGTTCCCAAAGGGGTCCATAGTTCCTCAGTCTACTGGCCAGTAGATTTCACATAATCACATGGCAACCAACACACATACACTATCACAGTGTAATCAATACAAGCATACATTATGCTAATGTAATCAATACCATCACACCCTATCTCGGGGCTTATCCAGCATTCAATTTCCAATAAGTTACCAAGATATGTCACAAATATTTGATGGATACATTAGCATACAACATATTACAACATCAACATGCATAATACATCACACAATCTCATCAACAATTTTCCATTTAGGGGGTAATGAACACAAGCAGGGGAAACATTCCCCAAGAACACTGAGCTTACCTGGCAAAGCCTCGCTCTGCTGCTCACTCCCTGATCTGTGGCTCCCGCCACTGACACCCTCGGTGTCCCGCCCTAATCCAGGCACATATACTCATGTTACAATCAATGTTATCATGCAATCAGCACTAGCATAATACATAAATCCTCTAACCTGAGGTTCATAATGGCCTAGCTCACACTAGGCTCTCACAGACCTCTTTAGGTCCAACACAGTTCAACATAAGGCTTTGGAGTCATCACAGACTCAATCTAGCCACAATAATCAGCTCAAAGCTTCTTTCAGCTTTATCAGAGCATTTGAGTCCACATAGACTCAATACAGTTCACATACCATGAGCTCACAGCTCAATCAAGGCTTAGAGTCACTCCCATACTCAATGTCAATCACAAATAGTGAGCTCAAAGCTCACATCAGCTCATCAACTAAACTTCTAGTTATAACTTGAACGGTCCATGACATTTAACAGGCATCGTTCCTATAGCCTCTCAGGCATTTCACAGTCACAATCTAAAGCTCTTGCACACCATATAATCATTAGTTAGTGACTCTACACAGGTCACTCATTCATGAGCAGAGCCAAGAATCAAAGTTCACCAAATCCATTTCTGGAAGCTATTCCTTCATCACTATGCAATTCTACACAAGTTTCTCTACAAGACCCTGGGTTAATTCTAGTCCCAATTCCAGTGGGTCACTATTCATTTAAAACTCCAAATCACAAAACAATCGGGAAAACTCGAGTTTCTTACCTCAGAAACAGCAAGAAAGACCTCTGGACTACCTCTCCTAGCCAAAGTGTTCTTGAATCACTGTCGTTCCTCGCCTAGCTCGAGTTTCCACACTTCCTCTGAGAAGAAATCTCTCAGCTCAAGTTTTTAAGGAATTTGGATGAAGGATTTTAGCTTTCTAAGTGTTCCTCACAAGTTTAATAGCTAATGGAAATGATTTGGTGAAGAAATAATGCCTAAGGAAGCTTGGGGTCACTCATCAATGGAGGTGGAGGCTCAGGGAAGAAGAAAATGGAAGAATGGGGCCAAATTTTCGTAAATTGGCCTTTAAATACTGGGTCTGCCGACATTCCCGCGCTGATCGCGCCATATTTGGCGCTATTCGCGCCAAATTCGCGCAACAAAAGCTTCCTGGGCATTTATGGCGCTAACCGCGCCACTTACGGCGCTAATCGCGCCAACTGGGCGCATCTGTGGCGCTACTGGCGCCACTTTGGCGCTGATGGCGCCAAAAATCGTGAAAAATAGTCTTCTGCTACAGTGCCACGCTATCAGCACCATATCTCACGCTATCAGCGCCAAGCTACAGTAAAAATATTATTATTTTATTAATTTTTAATTTTTTTTTTTTACAAAACTTTGGTTATTATACTTTTATGGTGGAGATTCTGGACTGCGACATGATTTTAATTACCAAGCAGAGAATGTGATTTCTCGTCGAAAAATGGTAAGAGTCGAGGTAGATACACCGATGTTCGCCACCTTTGACGCATATGAGCATGTCGACGCCGGTGATGTAACACCCTGAAATTTCAAAAACTATGATCAAAATATTATATGAATTATTCTTGCATAGCTATTGATGTAAGCATTAGGTTATGAGAGATTGGATGGTCTATATTTAAATTATTTGGCTGAAATATTAATTAGAGACATTACAAAAATGTTTGAGGAGAAATGCCATATTGCCCTTCCCTTAAAATAGAAATTACAAAAATGCCCTTGAGGCGAAAATTACGTAAATACCCCTGGATATTTTGGTTAGATATTTTAAGGTGAAAATTACAAAAATACCCTTGTATATTTTGGAAAATTACAATCATGCTCCTAGAGTAACAAATTACCATAATGCCCTCAAGGCTAAAAAAATACCAAAGATATCATTTGATATTTTATGAAAACTTGGTAAAAGCACAGTGTACTCTTAGATGACAGATTATTAAGATATTTTGTAACAAAAAGCTTCATAATAGAATTATTATGAATTTCTTATGGTGATAACTTTGAAATTGTATTCAGAAGGATTCATGCATCAGAAAAAAAAATATGGAAAAATGATATGTAGGATCTGAGGAATTTTCTCTTAACTGTAAGATATACAGATTTATTTAAGAAAATGGTTTAGTAATTTTGATGGTCAGAAGTGGAACAGACCAATCAGAATTAAGACATAAGCAGTCTTGAAGGTAAGGTTTGTGTAGCACTCTGTATAGACTACTTGTGAGTTATTTATACTGTAACTGAAGTTAGTTTCTGGAAAACTCTAGAGTTTCATTATTTAATATTATCTTTTAGGTAGAAGAGTTCGAATTGAACTTGAGATCCTCCTATGAATGCAATGTGTAAAGCTAAGTTCGAATTGAATTCTTCTTCCTCATGAAAGGTGACATGTGGATACAAGGAGAACCATATAATTTTCTTCTTTTTAAGAAAAATATCTTAAGCTTCATAAATTAAAATGATAAGACACAATCATGAAGGCTTAAGAAATATCTAGCCACTTGTAACTCACTATTAATGTAGGAATGATAAAGCTATCATATATGTGCACAAAATGAGAAGAAAAATCTTCTCTTGTTCCCTTGATAAATCACGTGAAGGAGCAGGAAGAATGGAGAAGTTTCATGGCTTGAAGACAAGAAGAAGGACACTTGGAAGAAAAGTATCATGCCTTGAAGGATATTAATACAATATGACATAAAGAGAAGAAAAATCTTCTCTTAAACTCCTAGTTGGTCACGTGAAGATTGGAGGAGGATGGAGAAGCTTCATGAAGATGGACAAGTGGTGGGACACTTGTAAAGGAAGCCTTATAATGAAGAAAGTGGTAGGACACTTGTGAGGTGCATAATGAACCTAGAAGATTTTTCTCATAAAGTAAAGGAATCATAATGAATCTAGTTAGAATGGAATGGAATGGAAAGAAACTAAGTTAGGATGGAACCAAATGGAAGTAACTAGCTAGGAAGGGTAGAAATGTCCATGAGTATTATATCATTTTCCAAATACTATATAAAGGGGTGAAGGGGGCCTTAAGTGGAAGTCACATTCAAGACTCCACCCTTCTAACAGTTCACGTGAAAAGCTCTTCCCCACATCACCTTCATTTCATTTTCATCCTTTCCTTATTAAAGCCTAAATCAAATAAGAAGAAGACTCCACTTCATTGAAGGATCACGTGTAGAGGTACAAAGTATCCTTAGGAAAAGTTTCCATGCTTTGTAGGAAGAGAAAGACAAACTTCATAAGAGATTATAAGGTATGTATGGGGAAGTTTTATGGTAAAGATAGTTTAAGTGTTGTGTGTATTTGAATAAGTGTTTGAAGTTTAAGCATTGTTGAGTATTTTTATGAATTTCTATGAAATCCATATGTTGCTGAGTGTTTCTATAAATCTCTGTACGTGAATGATATGTTGAATTTCTAAGTAAAGCACATGAGACAGTAATTGAAAAGTGATGTTGAAATGAGGTGATAAAATAAATGAATCAGTTTCATATGCCTCATATGCATATGCTCGGCGGGGTTAGTCCGCGTTATTTGCCTCAAGAGGAGGTGTGTCAGATAGCTACAGGAACTGAGTCCGAGCGTTCAGACAAAAGGAGTCTGAGCAGGGGGTGACTCTTGCGGTGGGGAATCACGCCACTCATGATGATCACATGAAGTGTGGGTGAGAACCTGTGCAACATCGGGAGACCCTAACTCGTCGGATAGGTTCTGTGCCACGGGGATGGGGCTATCTTGACTGTTGGTACCAAATAATAAGAGTTCAAGAGAATCATGCATCATGATAAGAGTCTAAGAGAATCGTGCATCTCTGAGGATGTTATTATGAATATCTTCATATTGAATACATTTTTATTGCTTAAATTATGTTTATCATAAACTTACCCTGTATTTTTGTATCTGTGGTTGACACCTGTCATGATCCCAATTTTATTCGGGTGAGCAGATGAACAGTAAAAGAGGATTGGCAAGCTGATGTCTGAGGAAAGGATTTTGTTAAAGATGCTTAGTTAAAAGTGTTTGTTGTAACAAAATATTTTAGTGATTTGTACCATGTAATAGAACTAATATCAGCCTGTATTTTATTTTACATCATGTCAGACTTATAAATACCAATCAGTGATGAAAATCTTTTTAGCAGTTATTAGCAAACGTTGATTTGATATTTTTAAGAAAGTTAAAAGAATTTTCATTAAGAATTAATAAATAATAAGATGGTAAATTTGAGACGTTACAGTTGAAGCGGTGGTCGTCGATGAATATTTTATATTTGAAGGATTTCTTGTATTAACCATTTAGTTTTGCTCTTTTTGATGGATGAGCAATCTGTTTTAGTTCAAGGATTTTGGTAGCTATCTGCATAAACATTTTCTTTTTGGGTGTTCTAGATGCGTAGACGGTTATACTTTGGATTGAACTTCATGTAAATCGTGAGTGGGGGTGTCGCTCCACTGCTTGTGATTTGGTGCCTTTTACCGCTTCTTCATATATTTTAATAAATAAAAAAAATCAAAGTTCAAAAGAGAATGGATTTATGTTACTAAAATTGTAAATGCAACTGAAAAGGGCATTAGTGTTTACAATTGGCTGCATTATAGTAGATTTTGGTAGTGATGGGTGGAATTTATCTATTTGTACAACACGGGGTCCTCACTTTGCCTGTTTGCCACTAATTATTTTGTAGAGTTGAATCAGCTTATCAAGTTTGAAGCTCTTAACAGTGATAGATCGAGCATACATCTATCCTTATTTCCTGATGAACTATTCCATTTGTCTCATCTCTTCGAAGGTCTTGTTAATTGAATGTTTGAGATTTTTTGCAGTCAAAATATAAACAGTCGAGTAGGAAATGAGGAAAACAAAACACATGACAAATAAATGAAAAAAAAAAGATTGAGAAGAATAATTTAAATGAATGAGAAAAAAATCATATAAGTATGAAAATAAAAGGAAAATTTGAGAAACCTGAGACTAAAAACACATTTTTTTTATTTGTAAAAAGACAAGACTATGCACACATATAATTGTGTTTCTTTTGGGGGAAAAAAATCAAAGCATCGTGTTTCTTTCGTCCATCTCATAAAAGGGACTCATGTTAACTTTTATAATAGTCTAATATATTCCAATGAATTCTTCATTATCTTGCTTATATGTTGTCTCTTCTCATTTCTCCATCAAACAAAACAACGGGATAAATAGTTGTTTATATAACTTAATTGTTTGCTCAATTCTATTATCCTTTATATTGTACTCTAGTGTATATCAAATGCCCCCTGTTAAGTGCAAGCCATTTGATATCCAAAACATGTTGTAATCGTATGTACAAAGCGCACTTTTTCCAACTCCCTAACTACGAATTAGAGTCCATGATAGCCGAGAATCTGGAAGATGAGTCAATTTGGATAGAAATGTTAAAAAATGTTAACACCGATGGAAATAAATCAAAATTCAAAACCAAGGATAAATTATTAAAAAGTAAATGAGTGGAAGAAAATAATACATAAAAGGGTTATCTATCACAAACTAAAAGACATTTGAGATTAAAGAAAAACTACAGAGGGGCAACTAAAAAGCTGTTATGACCCTTACAATCAACCATGAAGGTCTCAGTAGATAAATTCCCTCCATCCTTGGGTCCTAGTAAAAATTCCAGTAGACAAGGTCAAGCTAGAGCTTTCTTTCAACAAAAATCTAATTGCAAATGTGTAATAAAAGGGGGAGAAAAACAAATCAATCCCCGTTGAATTCTACAGTATTTAAGTATCTACTGTAAAATTTTCTCAAATTGTTGAGAGAAAACCAAATCAATTAGTTTTCTTCTCTTCTTCCTTTGCAGCATTCTCTTCTTCCTTTGCGGAATCTATCTCTGCCACAACCTGATCATGCTCGCCTCCAAAACCAAATTCGTTAACACGCTTCTTGTCCACTTTATAAATCCACCTCTAGTATAAGTATATGACAAAGATAAGATCTGCAAGGCAGGAAGGGACAAAAGAAGAAATTTAGACAATGATAAAGGGCATTGATGAACTGATATACTTGCATAGTGCCAAATATTAAGAGAAAATACACAATTGCAAGAATGATATTTCATAAATGAGTGTATTCAAATTTGTCAAATTATAGAACAAAGGAGATTCAAGAATGATTATCATTTCAGCTACATGGCAGTCATGAAAGGTTCCTGATTGCAAGGCAAGGTCAGAAAATAGTATGATAACATAAAATGCATGTTGCATGCTCCTTCCCTTCTTCAAAAACTAAAACTATCGGCTTCAATACTCTCATGGAGAAGGAACACCATTGTTCTGGGAAATCCTTCTTGAAGTAACAAAGTTTAACCTCGTTGCTAACGCACAACCATCAAGTTCAAACTCAGTTTATTAGCTCTCAGGTAGGCTGGGATTCAAACTCTCATATAATAAATATAAGAGGTTGGACTCCAACTTTTTGCTACTGATTTCTTCAATTTTCATATAAAAAATGGAAGAATGCTTCAACTCCCTATCAGCTACCACCACCACTTTCTGTTGCTTCTTATTCCAAATATCAAATTTATATTCAATCCTTCAAACATTTTAACCCATTATATCATCCGAACCAAAAGAAAATACCAAGAAATTCAAACTGCAAAAACCCAAAATTTTAAAATAACATGATTAACTTTCAACAAAATCTCTCACAAAAAACTAACAAATTTTGGGAGGGAGAGTCGCACGGCTTCGCCGTTTTTAGGATTTTGGGGACACTGTTGTCAAAGGCGATGATCGTGGTTAGGGCGGCGGTGATGGTGACCTTGTCATGGTCCACATCGGTGCAGACGGTGAAGGGGCGACCCACAGTGCACGGGGAAGAAGTTGTGGTTTGACGGAGGAAGATGTAGTTGGCGGAGGGAGAGTCGCACGGGGCTTCGGCGAGGTGGCGGACGAAGTTGTCGACGACGTGAGGGGAAGGGGAGGCGATGGCGGTGGCGGAAATTCAACAGTATTTTGTCTCTTTCGCACAGTAGATGAGGTTGGGAGGGTTCCGATGCGGGTGAGGTGGAAGAAGGGAAACAATGGCGAAACGACGGATGGCAGAGGGAAGGCCATTGGCTGAGTGAAAGAATGAGAAAGATGAGAAAGAGAAAAAGAAACAATCAAAAAATTATTATAATTTTTATGTAATTTCATTTTTAAATAAAAAAAGCTTTTTATTATTTTTTTTAGATGATCAACCAACCTAAAAAAAACACTGATTCACCGGTGAAGTCCAAAAATGGTACTTCACGTTAGGATTGGCCTGCAATATACACGTTATCAACTACAGAACTACTGTTAATAATGCGTGATCATGCCTCCGCATTAACTTGGAGAATTACGAATAAGGGGCTTGAACATTACCCCAAAAAATTAGACGGCAACTTGAATTGAAAAAAAATTGGAACCTATAGATTAGACAGTTAAAATTGGAACCTATAGTCGGTAAAAAAAAATCGAAACATTACCCCAAAAAGTTAGACAGTGACTTGAATTTTAAAAGGCAAAGCTACAACTTGAATGCTTCATAACGAACCCTATTAATAGTTTATGTTTACCGTTAAAAATTACAAGTGCTTAAAACTTTTGTTTGTACTAAAAAGTTTTTAATTGATTGAGAATTTTTTGATACTATGTTCAATTTTACGTATAAAACAAAAATTGTGTCCTAAATTTTGGATCCAAAAATCAAAGAAGAATTATGATCTCTAGTAGAATACTCAAATTTCATATCACTATTCCTGTTTTTAACAGCTTTCTTAGTTTGGTTTTTAGTACAGACCACTTTCTTAGGTTAATATGTAATAAAGGATCTTGATATCTAATGTTCTTATAGTACGAATTAAAGAATTAATAATATTTTTTTAAAAATCACGTTAGGATATATTAATAATATATTTGTTTTTTTATTTCCAGTATTTTGAGAAAACTGATTAACATTTTTCTATAACAAATTCAGATTCTTTCATTTTTTTTTTTAATAATGTGATATAATTTCATATTTTTTTGAAATATAACTTGTGAATTATGAAATTAATTATGTTAAGCTTTTAATGAAAAAATTATATTTTTTTCTAATATGATATTCAAGAACATGGGAGACAATTTAAAACCGTTGAAAATAATATTTAACATCAAGATTAAAGTCAATTGGCATTTGAAACAAAAGGGCAAATGTGACATTTCAAATTCTCAACCTTAACCAGAAACTATTTTTTCCTTTTGGTCTCTAAAGACTGTGACTAAGTGAACATTAATTAATTAATCTAAATAAAATTGAAGTCAGCCTCTCATTATTCATATCCCCGGAAAACAGCGACAAGATGGCTATTTATTTCTCTTTCTCTATGTCTCCATCCACACACACCATGCTTTTGATTTCTCCGTCTTAATCAATCATAACCACCGTCCTATGTGTTTTCCCCGTCTTAAATCCAGTAACTAGTAGAATTTAATATTGGATTAATGGTTATTTTGTTTCAAAATTTTCCAAATTTAATTTATAATTTTTAACTTTGAAAATTAATAATATTTTTTATGTATTTTTTTAAAATGCTCAAATTTTAGTTCTTAGGCTAACACTTTTTCTTCCAAGCAGGGATTAATAATATGTTTGGTTTAGGGAGAGAAAATGAAAGAAAGTAAAAGGAAAAAAAAAGTAATAAGTGAGATGATTTTTTAAGGTTTAAATAAATGGAAGATAAATATTTTTCTTTTATTTATTTAATTGTTTAAAAAATATATGGAAGGAATATTGGACTATATATATATATAAGTAAATTTAAATGAGTATCATTTTTTCTCTTTCTCACGATCACGATTGTTTAGTGCTCGGCTTTTCTTTTGGTTTCCGTTGTGTTTCTCTATGTGTTGTTTCTTACCCACAAATATTATGTGTATCTAACATTCTCATCCAATCATATCAGAATAAGAATAAGAGTGATCCAGAATTTGTGTAGGTATGAGACTTTACAACTGAAAATGATTTAAAGAAATTAATTAGTACTACCTATCAATAAGATGTATCTATTTTTCAGTAGTCTATTACATAAGAACTTCATGGTTAAGCGTGTTTGACGCTTGGAGTAGTTATGGAATGAGTGACATTTTGGAAAGTTTCTCAGAAAACGTGTGAGGACAAAGCATGTTGAAAAGTCTTATGTTGGTTTGTGGAACAGTCATTGATCTTGAAAGCAGCTGAAGTAGATTATCTAGGTCTTGAAAAAGACTACCTACATAGAGTTCTGACCAACGAGATGTTAAATGAAGTGTCATTGTGTGAAGTATCGTAGTATGACTCTCAATATGGTGTGGTTCGAGGACAAACCAAGCAGAAGTTGGTGAACATTTAACACCATGATCGAATCACACTAGAATGAGAGGGATCTAGAGGTTGTATAGGTATGGTACTGTAAATAGTGCAAGTATCTATATTAATTGGCACCATGAAATTAATTGGCACTATCTATATTAACAAGATGCATCTACTTTTTTGTAACCCATCACTTAAGAACTTCATAGTTAAGTGTGCTTGACTTGGAGTAGTTATGAGATGGGTGACCTTCTGGGAAGTTTCTCGGAAAGCATGTGAGTGAAGACAAAACACACTGAAAAGTCTTGCGTTGGTTTGTAAAGTCAATAATTGATCTTGAAAGATGGCAGAGCTGATTTTCGAGATTTCAGAAAGGACTACCTATGGAGGATTATGATCGGTGGCGGGTTCTGACCAATAAAGATGTTGAGTGAAGTGTCACCACGGAAGTGTTATCGTATGAAGTGTTGTATTGTGAGAAATGTCAAGAAGTCAAAAATCAACGATGTTACATTGTCAATATCTCCTTCCTCTCCCAATTATGAATTTGTTTCCCTGTATGATACACCTCTCTCTGTTACGTTACTATGGATGCAGTGGAAAAGACTAACGCTTGATTTATTGGAGCACGACAATTGAAGCTCAATTGGAGAGTTGCATTGGCCATGATGATTAAGTTTCAAGGAATTTTATTTGGAAACGTTGGCGGGGTAGGCATTTTCATTCTCGTGCTTACTCTCATTATTGGTTTTGATACCAAGTCTGTTGCTACTTTTTCCAAAGTTAATTAATTCTCTCATTTTATGCTTCTTTAATTTCTTCAAATGGTGACTTCATTAACTCTGGGGAGTTGTTTCTTTTAGTTTTGTGATAAAGTTTGACATTGTTGACTTGTTTCATTAGTAGTGTATCTTAGTTTCTAGAGTTACTTTTTACCCACCTTTATGCACTACTACAAACAGCGCTTTCTATGTCGATTAATTACACCATATGACGTCGGTTCAACAACCGTCTTTACAGCACGTGTTGTTGAAAAGTATAACTTTTGACGTCGATTATTGAATCGTCTTAGAAAGTATCACTCAAGTCCTTATGCATCATGTTTTAGCTTTTTCTCAAGGGTTTAACCCTTTTTTAAGCATAAAACAATTATCCAGTGTCTTTAAAGATTTGGAACATTTATCAAATGTGGTTTGGTGTATGGTCTATTGTTTGTTATAACTTAGTTTTACTTGTATAAATAAGTTGGAATACTTTACCATCCTATGCATTTCAAGGTAATATAAATGGTGTTTTTTTTTCTAGGTTTGAAATTGTTATTAATGCACTGATCAAGGTAATAAAAGTTAGGAGCACCTCATTCCACGAGCAATGATCTGCATCAGCTATGGCAAATTTTATGACACTAATATGCATTGAACAAATTTTATTTATTTTTGGTTTAGAACTAATTTTTAACTCTTAAAAGATGGCAATTTGTAATGAATAAAAATTCCTTTGCTATTAAATAATTCTTAAAAGATGGTAGACTACTACAAGAAGTACTTTTTACATTATTGGATCCACGATAGTTTAGGAAAAATGATATTAAATAAAATACGGTGATATTTTCATAAATAATGATAACTTTAGGACATCAATTTTTGAGTAACCAATGTCGAAAGAGATATTCAACATCCATTTAGTTAACAACTGATTTTGAACTGAACAATTCTACAACTTTTTTTGAAAATTGTCCTTGAATATGGGCAATTCTATAGCGCTTTTTGAAAATCGTTGTTGAAGACAAATAAAAACTTCTTCACGCCCTCAATATTTTTTCACTCTTGCATTTCCCTCTCTCAAGCCCTCTCTTTGTATCTCCCTCCCAAATCCCAGCAACATTGCACACAAGCTCACTCATGTCACACCTTTGCATTGCGCGTCAGTGTCATTCTCATTGCATCCTAAATCTGCGACCCAACATTCGCGCATAACACCTTGGTCCTTCATTCTCTCGCGCGAAACCCACACCATTAGCGTCGCCTTTAATTGCACTTCGCTTTCCCATTCCTTCCTCTCTCGCACTCCACTCTGGTAACAACCCATCTCTCGCATCCCTTCTCATTTTTATTTGTCTATGGAAACTGCAGATCTAGCCACCAATGTTGTGGATCTGGCCTTCAAAGCTGTGAATTTGGCCGCTAAAGGGGCGAAGTACTTTTGATATGGTAAAAAATCATTATTTCGACTTTCATTTTTAAAAATTAGAAGATATATGTTAGCATCCAACACCCCTTCATCTCTTTTCTCTACATATATCAGGTCAATTTGGTCACTAAGTGACACATTGATTCGACCTTTTATCCATTGACCCAGAGGTTAATGTCAAAAGGCTTTGAGGTTTTTGTTCCCATCAAGGGGTGAACATTCTAATTTAGGAGTAAATCTAGAACATTAAGAAATAAATACATCAAGGGGTGAATGTTCTATTCCCTCCATTCCCAAATAACTGATGTTTAAGGTTTTTTCATACAGAACAAAAAACAAGTATTTCAAGACAATTAACATTTATTAAGGAATAATTTTACTAAAGTATAATTGTTCTGTCTCTTATTATCTTATTTTCAATAAATGTATTATTAAGTCTTCCAAGAAAACATTGTTTATTACAAGACAAAATTGGAATAGATGTTTGAATATCTCATTGAAAAGTGAGAACATCAGGCAATTTGAAATTTTTCCATGCCTAAAACTGTACTCATTTTGGGACGAAGGGAGTGATTTATAAGTAAATGCTTATCGCTTAGAAACATAGCTATAAAGTGAACAATTTTATATAAAAAAAGGTTTAAATATGTTTTTGTCTATGTAAGTAAGCATTTTTTTGTCTTAGTATGTTTATTTTTCTAATCATAGTCCACGTAAGTTTGCACTTTTTCAACTTTAGTTCCTGTAAGATATTTTGCTTATTTTTAGTCCTTGTGAGTTTGCATTTTTTCAATTTTGATCCTTGTAAGCGGGAACTTATGGGACTATAAATGAAAAAAATAGAATCTTAAAGGGATTAAAATTAAAAAAACACAAACTTAAAGAGACTAAAAATGAACAAAAAATTTATAGGGATCAAAATTGAAAAAACATAAACTTACAAAGAATAAGATTAGAAAATAAACTTACAGTGATCAAAATGAAAAAAAAAAAAACATTAACTTACAAAGACAAAAAAAGCATATTTAGGTCCCAAAAAAACTATAAAGTGAACAATTGGCTCCTAATTCTTAATCATTGGACTTGGTATTTTCATTTACTTAATTTTAAAGCATAAAATTTTAAAATGATTTAGATATATTTTTGTTTCTAATAAATAATATACCTCTAGTCTTATACTACCTTCGTCTTTATATATAAAATATTTTTCACTTTATTGTTTGTCCATATTTATAAGATTCTCTTCTAAAAGTATGATGCATTGATTGTTTTTATCTTATAGTATCCTTAATTAATTAGAGTATTGGCTCTCCAAGCATTAATTACTCATGGGTGAGAAGTAATTAAATGGAGAGAGAAATGAAGGGTAATTTTGAAAGAATAGTATAATTAATTGACAAATTTAATATAATTAATTAAATTAACCACTTTTCTTAAATCATGTGAATTAGTTGAAATGATCTTATAGATAGGGTTGAAGGTAGTACTAAATAACAAATAAAAGACAATATTTTTTTGGTCCTAATTATAAGAAAGGTCTTACTAACCAATGCTCTTAGGGCAGTGATTAAGGAATTAAAAGTAGAAAGTATTTAATGTAAAAATCATAAGAGAGTGTAAAAAAGTCATAAGCAAAGCAATTTTGCTCATCCCAATAAAAACCTTTATCTTTTTAAATTCCTTAAACAATGTCCTAATAACACAAATTAGTATTTGCCATATAATACTCCCTCCGTCTCATTATAATTGTCATGTAAGAGAAGAAAAATTGTCCCAAAATAATTGTCATGTTTGCTTTTCAATTAATTATTTTTTCCACTTATATCCCTTATAATATTAATTAATGGTGGACAACAAAATCTATAAATGAATTAATGATGATTTAAGGTTAATGTTGTAAAATTACCATTCTCTTTCATCTATTTATTGTTTTCTCTTTATCGCTGTAAAACAACTTAGAACGACTATTATTTTGGAACAAAGTAGTATCTCATATATAAGAAACAATTACCTAATTTATCAAGATCAATAAAAAAAGATTAAATTAGTTAATTTGTCATAAATTTTAATTTTATTTTAAGACTATGTACTCATGATATTAAATGATTTAAGGGAGTATTTTTTTCCAAATTCAACCAATGAGTATACCTTATTTAGTTGATATCAATAAATAGACACTTTCATGGAAAAATGAGTGTATATCATTAATATACTCTCTCTGGACTCATATAAGCAAAAAATGTGTCTTGCATTTTGGACTTAAATAGTGCAAGATTTGACCAAAAACTTGAGTTTAAGATCTTGCCTTCACTAGATCTCTCAATAAAAGAGGTGCACAAATCTCCAATATGAAGAATAAGTTATTGTAGAAGAACCCTTAAGATCTACACAATGTTCAAAAAATAATATTTTTTTGTCCTCTTTCTCTACCACTAAGATCTCAAAATGAAATCTACTATTAAAGAAATAAATAGGAGAGATCTTCAATCCTACATGACACTATGAGCTCTACCAAAAAGTG
This sequence comes from Glycine tomentella, assembly GCA_007407185.1. Classification (NCBI taxonomy): domain Eukaryota; kingdom Viridiplantae; phylum Streptophyta; class Magnoliopsida; order Fabales; family Fabaceae; genus Glycine; species Glycine tomentella. Next base: position 95,508 of record PYAF01005511.1, read on the forward strand.
GTCTAAGTTTCTAATTTAGGTTCATCCACTAAAGATGTTAATCTAACTTATTTCATTCATATTTAATGATATCATTCCTAAAACACCCTTCATTTAATTGCAACTCTGTTTTCAATGACTCCTTTTTATTTAGATTAACATGTTCAAAAGAATAATATTTTAGGAATAATTTTATTTTTCACTTGAGATTATTATAATTTAACGGTGTTAATTAACTTTCTTAATTAGTATAAAATTGGTCATTTTTGTTTATATATGAATCTAAAAGGGAGTACCTCATAATTAATTAGAGGTAAAAAAAAAAGTAACAATAGAATAGTCTTATGTTTCTTATAAAATAAATGTTAACTAGTAGCTTGAAGACATTGGTTAAGAAACTAAAAAGAAAAATATTTTTATTGGAATACATTATTTTTATTGGAATACATTAAATTACGATACTCATGACATTTTTTATATTCTCCTATGATTTTCACATTAAATATTTTTTCTTTTAATTCTTTAACCAATGACCTAACTAAAGAAATGGATAGCCAGACCTATATTGTATTTGTATCTTATTAATGTAAGTCTTGATTATAATTTCTTGATATTTATCACATTATCACTTAAAAAAAATCAGAAAATGATAGAAATTGAAATTAGACATTTGAAAAAAAAATGAGTGAATGCAATCAACAAAGTTTGATTATGGACAAAAACAAAAGGTGTTATTTAAAAGTATTAAAAATATATTTTATGTTTTCAAATAAGATGGAATGTAATAAAAAATATAAAAGGCATTTTATCATTTTATTCAATATATTTTATTTTCTTCCACTCAAACTTAGACCATGCATGAGTTACAACCTCTTCTCCCTTATTCTATCAAATTATTAAAGAAAATAAGAATAAATTTATTCAATTATTTTTAATTTTATCTCATTTTATTCCATTTACTCACAAGTTAAATAACAATAGCCCAGATATTTAATCATTTATAAATATTAATTGATTTTAATGTGTAGAGTGAGGTATCAAATTTATTTTAGATTAATATAAAATTTTGTATATATGATTTATATAAAATGAATCCAACCAAAGATTTAAAAAATATATTATCTAATTAAAAGTTATTAAATGATGTAATAGTTGATCAAAGTAATGCTCATATAATTTGATCTCTTATTTATATATATATATATATATATATATATATATTCATAGTTTTAAATAACAGTTCAAATTGATTAATTTGATTCATAAAATAATACGAATTCATCATGCTAAAAGCTTTTGGGATTCAAGGACATCTAAGAAAGGGTATAAATATTAAATAGGTGAACTGTTACCCTCTTATACACGGGTGGATCAAATTAATGTGACACAAATGGTTATGCTAAAGACAAAGTCCAGGTTCTCCTGGTTGTGGAGGAATTTTCAGAAATCAACATGCAAATTTTCTAGGCTACTTCATTGCTTATGTTGGGATATAAAATTTGCTAAACTCATGGGAGTTAGTGTAGCCATTGAAATGGCCGAGGAAAAGAAGTGGAAGAAATTATGGTTGGAGTGTGATTCGATTGTGGTGGTTCAAGCTTTGAAAAATATGTCTATAGTACCTTGGAAGCTGAGAGATATATGTAGTGGTGAATCTTAGTTGTTGCTGAGGGAGCCATGACCCTCCAATCTTTTTGCAAAAAATGTTTATATATATATATATTAAAAATATTAATATTTTGTTAATATTAATAAGATTTTTATGGTAGTTTTAAATATTTTTAAAGCCATTTTTCTTCAAATGTTAATAATTAATCATTAAATAAACATAGAGAAATTTAATTTGTAAATTTTTAGTCATTAAAAATACAAAGAAGATAATTTTGTCTTTTTTGTTGTTGTTACTTTTATAGACAATTTCATGGTATATTGAACTTTCAGTTTTTATTTTTAATAACAACAAGAATCTTATAATTTTATTGCAATTGTCTTACAAAATGTTTTCTGCAAACTCTGCTATAATTTTAGTAAAAACATAGTTATTTCCTTAAATTTGTTGAAAAATTCACAGATTTTTTCCCCCATATTCTGGTGCAATTTTTTGTTTACTATAAAAAAATGACATTTCTTGCAAATTTTTCAAATAAGCTTATAGGAAAATTTTATAATTCTTTATTCAATAACAGATGTGGCATAAAATTTGTATAAAAGTAACTCGAGAAGTCTTATTAATAAACTAAAAATATTGTAGCAAAAAAATTGCAAAATTTTCAAATAAACTTATAGGAAAATTTTCTAATTCTTTATTCAATAACAGATGTGGCATAAAATTTGTATAAAAGTAACTCGAGGAGTCTTATTAATAAACTAAAAATATTGTAGCAAAAAAAAAGTAAAAAATATTTTAATATCATAAGAAACAATTGACCAAGAAAATATTTGAAATTTGAATACCATTCAATGCTTAAAATCATTGATAAAAATATATTATCAAAATTATTACCTTTAACTTAGGGTAAAATATATATTTGGCCCCTCAAAATATTTTAAAGTATTGATTTCAGTCCTTATAAAAAAAATTAAACATTTTTAGTCCCCGTAAAAAGTTTGTACATTTTATAAAAATTGTTTTTAATCTTAATAAGAGTTTAATCACACCATTTTAGGTTAATGTAGGGACTTAACACCAATAAATTTCTTATGCTAATCAAAACCAATATTACAATTGATTTCAGGAACTAAAAATATATTTTTTATCTTTAATTTATATATTATGATTGTAAGTATTTTGGCCCTTGCAAATTTTTTGGATTAACTGCAATCAAATAACTAAGAAAATGCAGTTTTTAGTTGGGCATATTTTTTGAGAAGACAATACTTATGCAGATATATTTGTCTTTCATGCCTCTTCTTTCAATGGGTTCTGCTGGTGGGATTCAATTCCCTCTTTTGTCTCCAGAGAATTTAATAGAAATATGACCGATTTTACGGTGCACAAGTGACACAAGTGTGGCACGATGCACGAGTTTTTCAAGACCATGCAATATGATGCCCAAAAAATGGATGTACTAGATGCAATAACTTATGGGGATGCGATATCTTATCACGAAGAGACTTGTTTCAGTGTTTATGTTAGTTTTGTTTTTAACAGTTGACATATGGATTTAGAAATAAAAAAGAAAATACATTTTCGATATGATTTAAGTTGATTGTTTATCTCTATAAATTAAGTATAAAAATATTCATTCATGTTACTGTCTCTGAATTCAAATATAAACTACACAAATTTCTTATTTTTTTTGTCTCAGTTATATAAACATATTTTGACTAAATTTTGTATTTTGTCTTATTTAATGGAATTATCTTCAAAATAAATTTAATTTAATATGGTAAAATTATATTTTTTATTTATAGCAAAATAATTTAAATTTAAATGTATTTTTGGTGGTTTTCTCTTTGCTAACTTAAATAATTTATTGAATAATTTATGTGAGTAACATAGAAAGTATGAAAAAATACAACAAAATGATAAATATATTTATGATTTAATTATTATTTCAATTCTTTAATTTATTTTTTAAGTTCAATTTGGTCTTTTTATTCTTAAAAGGATCAATTACCGAATACTAGGTCCCTTTATTTAAAATATACAATTGGGTCCTCTTATTTTTTGACTATGCAATTAGGTCATTTTTTATTTTCAAAATTGATACAATTATACAATTAGGTTATTTTCAAAATTATTTTAGTTCTTTTTCTCTTCTTCCTTTCATCCATTTTTCTCTCTTGTCTTATTTTTACTTTTTTCTTTCCTTCTCCCTTCTCTTTCTGTCTCATTTCCAATTTATCATTGGGTTCATCTATCACTGACCCCAATTAACTTAAGTTTTAGGTATTGTTGATGTTGATGTTGATACAATTAGGTAATTTCTTTCCAATTGAGTTGACGTTCATTAGGTGATAAATTCTTATGGTTATCAATTATGAATAGTGATGTTTATAACCACCAATATTAATAATTGGTAACTATTAACACTCATCATCTAATGAACGTCAACTTAATGGGATGGAAATAACTCAATTCCATCAATTTTGAAAACAAAGGACCTAATTGCATAGTAAAAAATAAGAGGACTCAATTAAGTATTTTAAATAAACATGGGACCTATTAGGTAATTAAGCCACTCTTAAAATGTTAATTTGATCACTTAATTTATTTATTAATATTATTTTGGTCCTTTTATTTTTAAATTTTTAATTAGGTCCTTAATTTTTTGAAACTGTCCGGAGTTGACAAAAGAAAAATGGGATCAAATTGAACCTATTTTAAAAATAAAGGACCTAATTGAATATTTTAAAAATAAAGAAACCAAATTGAACCTAATAAATAAATTAAGGGGACCAAATTAAACCTTTAAAAAAATAAGAAGACCAAATTACTTGATAAAATATATAAAATATAACGCATGCGATAAATATATTTTATAAAAATAAGTAGGAAAAATTACACTTAATTCACATAAATAAACTTTTTTACTAAAGATTAGTTACCAATCAAAATTAAAATTTCTTTTACATAATCAATATTAATTTAATCATATAACAAAAATTAAATTAAATTAACTTAATCAAGGTCTCGAGTTCGAGCTTTGTGGATAAAAAATATGATTGAAAAAAAAGATTCCACTAAATATGGTCAACTAAGAGTTCTTCGCCAAAGATTAATTATGCACTAAGTTGGATACTTCTCACAAATAACATGACAACAAAAAAAAATTAAGTCAACTTAATCACTATTATTTTTCACGCAAAATTAGTGTCTAGAATTATTTTTAATAAATAATTATTTTTATTTTTTATTTTCTCACTTTAAGAAATTATTCAAGATTTTTTTTTATTTGAACAATTTTTAATTTTCTTTTATACATTAATACGTATATGTCAATATATTAAAAATAAAATATAACATATAGATATGATACTTTTTAAATAAAAACAAGTAAATTATACATAAAATAAAAAATTTACTTAAAATCACATAAAAATATATTTTCTTTTTTATTTCTAAATTCATGTGTCAAGTGCTAAAAATAAAACCGGATAAACACTTAAATAATAAGATACCGCATCCCCGTGGTAAGTTATTGCATTTGGTACATCCATTTTTTTGGCAACATATCGCATGGTTCTTGAAAAATTTGTGCATCGTGCCACACGCGATTCACTTGTGCACGGTAAAATCCATCTAGAAATATATAAGTCTCCCAAACTATAGATTTAAATGGCTATTTTGTTGTGCTCATCATGGGTTCAGTTTACATCCATGGTATTTTTTGCATATCTCCTTTTTGCTTTTTGTTAATTATATCTATTTGGAGTACCGCATACTGTAATTGTTGGATATTTGTTGAACCCTTTATGCATAAAACGATTTATAAAGTTTTGATGATAACAAATAATGAATGTCACATTATTAGATTAATTGCAATGATAATAATTATTTGATATTTTGAAGTTACTAATATTTTGGATTTGATATTTTGAAGTTATTGATATTTTGAATTTATGAAGATCAGCATAATTGATAAGA
>PYAF01005511.1:108038-135742 GCA_007407185.1 Glycine tomentella
ATTATAGAACAAAGGAAGTGTTATTCTTGGGTAAAATATGTTTTGAATATTTGTAAAATTTTGAAAAGTATTAATTTGATTCTTATAAGATTTTTCGTATTAATTTGGTTCCTCAAAAAATAAAATATATTTTTGTTGGTTCTTAATAGTAAATCCATTAGATAATTTCTAGATGTGATTAATAGATTTAATTATTTTCTCTCTATCTTTTCAAGTATATTTAGAAGACACTAGAACTCATTATTGTTTAAAATTCCCAACATCATATTATTATAATAATTCTCTCTTTATTTCCCTCTAATCTCATTGGAAAGTATGAGAATATAGCCTAAAAAGTGACAAAAATTATATTTTTTGAAAGTTATTAGTTGACAATTTTTTTTAATTCATTTTGAAGGATTTTAACTACCACAAATTATTTAATTAATTTATAATCAAATTACACTTATAAGTCTAATAGTCACATTAGATTATCATTTAACGAAATTATCATAAATGACCGGTATGTTCTATTTTTATAAGAACCAAATTAATACTAAAATTTTTATAAAGATAAAATTAATACTTTTCAAATTTTACCAGATTTTCAAATATATTTTACCGTTATTTTTTTTTATAAGAAGGGAAAAGAAGTGTTATTTTTAAATCAGAATTTTCCTTTGATAATTTATATACATTTTTATCATGTAAATTAATAAAATAAAATAATATTTATATTTTATCCTTAATTAGTGTGCGTTTTTGAAAATAAAATAAAAATAAATAAAAATAAATGTAAAAATGTGAGTTGCGTCTCATTTTAAATGTCATTTCACTTTTTTTTTCCACGTATATCAAATCGATGATAAAAAAATGAATAAAGAAAGCGTATGCATTAACATTATTATTGTTATTGGCGACCGCAGCTGTGGCTTTATCGCCGCTGTCTACCCTTTTTGTTTTTCATTTTAATTTATTTTTAATTGATAATAGTAGAAGGCTCCATTTTATTTTGTGTGTTTGTGTGCAGTATGCACACCCAAAGCTTATTTGTTGCTTTGTGCTTAATGGAAGGCCATTGAGCTTTTCTTTCTTTCTCTGCTCTCTTTTCTTTTAGGTTTCCACTCTCACACACTCTCCCTATTCTCTTTCTCTGCAATAATCTCTCTTCTCTTCTTCACTCTCTCAACTCCTGCCAAACCCAACCTTCCATTTCCGCAGGTGCGTGCGTTACTGATTCATTCTTTTTTATTTTATTTTTGTTTTTACCATTTTGTTCTCTCTTTTTCTTTTTGCTGGATTCCGAGTGTGTTTTTTTCTGTTTCGGATAGAATGTGCGCCTTTTGTGTTCTTTCTTTGTATTTTATTTATTTATTTTCAGTTTCTCAAATATTCATTTACCTTCCTTGGCTGGCTCTGGTTTTTATTTTATTATTACTTGTTTTTTTTTTTGCAAAAAAAAAATGAAATTATTTTGGAAGGTTTGGTGTGGGTGTGGATCTGTTTTAACACATCCCCTCCTTTTCCTTTTGTGTTATATATATATATATTGTTTTCATTTTCTCAACTATTCGTTTTTTTTTTTTTAATATTGGGGAAGGTAATAGAGGCTGAGAGCTGAAGCGTTTAAATAAAAGTCTCAGGAAAAATACAATAAAATAAAATAAAAGGAGGAAAATAATTGGTTGACTACGGTCTCAGTCTACATTTTTCCAATTTTTTTTCTTTTTTATATATTGAAAAATTCGGTGTTACTAAATGCTACACAGATGATCAATATGCTTTGTTGGCTTCTTTCCGTAGGATTTATTTTTAAAAAAGAAATAAAATACAAAATTTATTGCCGTTTTCATTTTTCCCATTTTTTTGAGGCTTGATGCAGCTCCTTAATGGGTTATGATGGAGGAGAGGTTATTATTATTATTTATGGAGGGGCTGGGGGTAAAGATAATACATAGTTAACTATGGAAGTTATTTACCATTGTTTTCATTTTGTTACTGAAATAACTTTTTTGCGTTTGTGTTTAATTTTCCAAAAGAACAATGACAATCGAAAACTCATGCATGTTTTATATTTTGCCTTGTCCAGATTTTTTTTGGATCTTGCAGCAATTTCTTATGTTTCATTGCTATTTTAATTGCCTATGAATGCCATTCTTATACACATACCCAGTCAGATAAAATGACGGTAGGTATCAAACTTAATTTTTTATTTGAATTTATCAAACTTAATAAAATAATTCTTTCAATAACTTTTTATCAAAAGTAAATTTTATAAACGTTGAATTTGAACTTCTTATAAAGTAGATCAAATCTACAAATTATATGAATTAAAAATTAATTTATACTTGTATATATGGCTGTGATCTGTTTACTGAAGGACATCTTGTGAAACTTACTCCATTTAATAAATTCTTGTGACCATTGGAACATCGACTTCATAGATAGTGTGCTGTATGCTTTATACAATATAAGCAAATGTTTACTAAAAGATAATGAACAATGAATAATGATTATGGAAGATTTGGTATGCATGAGCACTATCACGAAGATGATATATCATTTGATTAAATAATTAGATTTGTCAAATCCACATTCTATAAAATGATATTTTGAGGAGTAAATAACCAAAATTTATTTATGATTTTGGGTAATGTTTTCCTCTGACAAATCTCCCAAGTAAAATTAGGTGCTGAAGGAGGGGACTAGCTTCTTATCTATCCTGATTAATTGTTTTTTTCTTATGTTTGCAAGCTAAGCATTGGTCTCTAGTTTGATGAAAATGATGACAATACTTTTACTTTATCGAGTGTTGAACTCAATTCTTCATGTTTGTTGTTAGTGTTATTTGTATGGCATTTCTTTCTGGCAATATGTTTAGTGGATTGTGGTTTTATAATGGTTTTGTGCAAGACAGTTCTTAAATTTGGAGTCTGATGTCTCCGCCACTGCTGGTTACGGAAGACGAAGGGCAGATCAATGCCTCGATGGTGGCATCTGCATCTTCACCATCCTTGGACTGTTTCTCCCTAAATGAGGCTGGATTGAAAGAATGCAATTACCTGGGATTGTCAGATTGCTCTTCGGTGGACAGTTCTACTGTCCCGAGTTTGTCTGATGAGAAAAAGGAGAATCTGAATTTGAAGGCTACTGAGTTAAGGCTTGGCCTTCCAGGATCCCAGTCACCTGAAAGGGATACGGAACTTTTCTCATTGAGCTCAACAAAACTTGACGAGAAACCACTGTTCCCTTTGCTTCCTACAAAGGATGGAATCTGCTCATTGTCTCAAAAAACTGTGGTCTCGGGCAACAAAAGAGGTTTTGCTGACACAATGGATCCTGAGGTGAAAAGTTTTTCTTTTAACAAGGTTAAATGAATGTTTCATACTGCTTTTGAGTCTGATTCTCCACAATCTGTGGTGTTTTGTGAAGTTTCCTGGCAATGCAGGGATAAACATGATGCTATCACCTAAACCTTCTGGAGTTCAGCCTACCACAGTGAAAGAAATACCCAGCAAGGTGTTACAAGAACGTCCTTCTGTGGCAAATGGAATTGGTCATAACCATACAGCAGGAGCTTCTATCAGTGGCAGTGCACCGACTGCTAAGTAAGTGAAACTTGCAAGACCAGTAATCTATAATCTTCAGCAGAATCTAGAAGTTAGACAAAAGACCTCACAAGGGTTAACTAATTAGTTCATATCTATGACAGGGCACAAGTTGTTGGTTGGCCTCCTATAAGATCATTTAGGAAAAACTCATTGGCCACCACTTCAAAGAATAATGATGAAGTAGATGGAAAACCGGGTGCAGCAGCACTCTTTGTGAAGGTCAGCATGGATGGTGCTCCCTATCTGAGGAAGGTAGATCTAAGAAATTATACAACGTACCAGGAACTGTCTTCCGCCCTTGAGAAAATGTTCAGCTGTTTCACTCTAGGTGATCTGTTACAGACTAACAACCTTGATTTGTTTTAAGCTAATTATTTACTGCTAATGACTCTTGGGAATTTTTTTGTCACTTATTTTTTCATTCTAAAATGTATCTTTTGGGTGAATTTATCTATGACATGCACCACACCAGGTCAATGTGGTTCCCACGGAGCTCCAGGAAGAGAAATGTTGAGTGAGAGCAAGCTGAAGGACCTCCTGCATGGTTCAGAATATGTACTCACTTATGAAGATAAAGATGGTGACTGGATGCTTGTCGGAGATGTACCATGGGAGTAAGTTTCTGAACCATCTGTGAGCTTTAACAATCTTTGTGTTCTCAACTTCTTGTTAGATTTTGATAATAATCATATTTGTTAATAAAACAATGGGCTATGTGCTTCGGCAAATTTATGAAGTGATAATTTATTCTTGAATCAGTGATGTATACAATTTGTTGCCAGCAATTCTAAATGCTAAGAAACTTCCGCCTGAAAAATTTAGTTTTATTGATTGCTGCCTCTTAGTTATAAGATGCTGTCGACATGAAGGGATTACTGCATGCCCTCAGACAGATCCAGAAACCTTTTAAAGGGGGGTCTGAAGTTTTTTTCATCCTTTATAATTGTTTAAATGTCTAACTTTAGATAAATAATAATTTTAAAAAATTTACTTTAAAAAAATTGAAACTAATTTTATATTAAATGATAATAACTTGATGGGAACTGGATCAGATTTAGAGAGAAAGAAGGAAAAGAATGAATCTTTATTGCTGAATTGGAGACTAGCTCCTTGTGACTATTCGAGGTGTCACAGTCTCCTACTACTTTCTGCTTAACAAGCTTCCCTTTCCTCAGCCACCCACCTCTTATTTATAATTTCTGACACCTCCTCACAGTTAGTATAACTAACTAACTAACTGTACAGCTAGTATACTAACTAACTAACTAAAACAGAATATTAACTAACAGCTTATCTTGGATCCTATCAATACCCTCCCCTTCAAGATGGACCTTGTCCCCAAGGTCCAGGTGAGGTAAAACAGCCTGTATTTTTCAGACAGGATCTCCTTCATCTTCTTCTTGAGTCCATTTGCTAATTCTTATCAGATTTCCCAGCACCCTATTTTTTTCCTCCACTTGTCTTGCCTTCGTCAAAGTATCCAACAATGTTTTTGGCTCATGCAACCTCACTTCTGTTTCAGTTTCCTCCCTTAATCCCTTCAAGAACACTTCTTTTAGAAAGATCTCATCCAACCCCTTTCCTGCCCCTACATGCTTCTCAAACTGACCAATTTAGCTCTGCACATCATCATCTTGTTTTAATGCTAACAAAGCTTGGAAGGAGCTTGCCACACTCGTACCTTGAAACCTTTGAACCAAGGCCAACTTGAAGCCCTCCCAAAGCTTGAATCCCAAGATTGGGAAGAACTCCAAGATTCCTGCCACTGGAACCATGCTAATGCCTCTCCATCAAGGTTGTCAAGATCGCGAGTATACTCGTACGATCTTGCGATCTCCAGGAGGTTCCCCGCGCTAACTCGGCAGGAGGATCGGGCACGCCAAGGATCGTTGGCGGATTGCGATCTTGCTCGCGTTTTTCACGGATCGGCGATCCGTGTCGATCTTTCGGTTGGAGAAAGAAAAAAACCCAAAAATGGCTTACTCTTTAGTTTAGATTAGGGCTCGAGGCTTTCGATTCTCAGAAGCTCTCCTCTGCGGTCTACGCCTTTTTTTCGTCTCTGCTGCTCAGCCTCATTGCCGCTGCGGTCTGCACGGCTGCGCATCGTTTGTTCGTCACTGCTGCTCATCGCCGATGCTGCTCACCGCCGCTGCTCGTCGCCACTGCTGCTCGTTGCTGACTTGCTGCTCATCGTTGCTGCTGCTGGTGCGTCAGTTTCCTTCTTCGTTTTCATCCCATATGTTGAAGAGAGAAGGATGAATAAGCATAGAAGATGGAAGGCTATAGAGAAGAAAGCGTAAGTGTTCACAAAGCTGCGCAGCTGCCGTGGATTAGTGAACATTAGGGTAAAGCAATTTGGGCCTAATATAGGCCATATAAATAATGTTACTTTCTGTACCCCTTTTATTGCTTTATGCAGTTTCTATTTTATCTTTCGAAATAGGTTTTTTGATTATTTTGTTTATTAAAATTTGGACTTGTTTTAATTGAAGTGTTTGTTATTTACACTCTTTTTTTATTATTAATACATTTTACGTGTGTTATCAATTTTAAAACTTTAATTCTTATTTTGAAATTTTGAGTATGAAATTATGGATGAATTTTTCTTAATTAAATAATATTAGTTATATACGAATATATAATATAATTTTACATTATACACGTAACTCTTACTATCCGAGTTACGATCCTCGAGTTACGATTTTTTATCCCCCTTCCGATTCTCGTCCGATCCTCGAGTTTGACAACATTGCTCTCCATCCATGGCTACCAGAATCGCGTTCAATTTCTCCTCCTCCATCACTGCCTGGATTCGGAAATACCTCTCAATCTGCGACACCCAGCCCACTGGATCCTCCCCCACGAACACAAGCATTTCAATCTGCCTCTACTGTCGCGCAACCTCCTCGCCTCCTTCCTTTCTTCTTTCCTTCGCCCCCTTCGTTGGAATTGTCTCCTCCATCGCTGGCTTCTCCCAGTTCGCTGCCAGCTTATGGAGCAGCGATTCGATCGAGCCCAATCGGGTTTCGATCGCGACCCTATTGGCCTGCATAGCTTTGCGGTTCTCTCTTCCATTGCACGTTCTAGTGCCTCCAGCCTCGCCTCCATCTTGTTGTTGGTTTTCAAACCCTTTCACTCCTCATAGCCCCAAGATTGGAGCTCTGATACCAGTTGATAAGAACTTGATCAGATTTAGAGAGAAAGAAGGAAATGAATGAATCTTTATTGCTGAATTGGAGACTAGCTCCTGCTGTTACAGTTGTGACTATTTGAGGTGTCAGAGCCTCCTAATACTTTCTGCTTAACAAGCTTCCCTTTCCTCAGCCACCCACCTCCTATTTATAATTTTTGACCCCTCCCCACAGTTAGTATAACTAACTAACTAACTGTACAGCTAGTATACTAACTAACTAAAACAGAATATTAACTAACAGCTTATCCTAGATCCTGGATCCTATCATAACCTTAATTGTTATCAATATAACAACAAACAAAACTAATTTTACACAATTCTACATTAGTTAACCTTAACCATTATTATAATAACAACATATAGAATTAATTTTATATAATTTTTTACTAATTAGCTTAAAAATATATGTATATACACAAAAATGTAATTAGCTCGGGCCCCTGTCCTCCCCTGTCTAGATCTGTCGCTGTATGCCCTACATATCAGCAGTATAGGTACATCATCATCATCATCATCATCAACAACAACAACACCTTTTAATCCAAGTTAATTGGGGTCGGTGGTAGATGAACCCAATGATAAAATAAAAGAGAGGAAAAATAAACTAAAAATAAAAGAGGGGTGAAAGGAGGAGGAAAAAAGAGGAAAATAACTAAAAAAGGAAACGACTGAAACATGGAACTACTAATGGGTTTAGCCCTCTACCAAATTTATAGCTTTTCTCTACTCTGTCCTAAGACGTACCGTCCCGTCCGTCAATCTATATTCCACTCCAATCAGCAGTATAGATACTATAGAAAAATATAATAATTGCTATAAATATGTTATCTCACTGGTAAAACATGTACTGCTTCCATGAACACTGTCAAAAACATGATTGTTCATGCCACAATGATACAATAGTTTTACTGTTATTGTTTTTCAATTTCAAGTACAAAAAAAAGTCCCAAGATATTTTACTGGTCATTCCTGAATTTAGGCAGGTTTTATGCACTTCACGGAAAAGGATAATCAAAATAATAATGAATCATGAATTGATTACAAGAATGATTTACGTCTGCACTCCTTTATTATCTTTTTTGCTTCTCCCAAAGATTATTTTCTAGTTCGAAAAGCATAACCAGAATGAACTTGTAATATAATATGAATATATGATTCAAATTTTGATGTTAAATTTACATGTTATTATATTTATTTTCTTTTCTTACTTTTATTATTATATTTATTGTTTTTTGAGTTAACTACCATTTTAGTTCTTGAAAGTGTATAGCGTTGTCACATTAGTCTTTGAAACTAGAGAAATTTCAAATAAGTCCCTAAAAGTGCCATCCGTTAATTCCATTAGTTCAAAATTAAAAAAGAAGTGACTTTAATTGATAATATTAACATATGTTTAGGAACTAAAATGACAGCAAGTGGTTAAGTTTAAAGACTTAAATGAAACAACTGGACAGTATATTTTAGGGTATTGTTTGGAATTTCTTTAGTTTCAAACTATATAAGTCTAAAACATAAGTTTTTATATTTAATAGAAATACATTGATAATGTGAATGTTTTTTATACTATCATTCAATTATGAGTTGTCATCTAATTGGTTTCTAATTGATTGACAATGTAAAATCAATGTATCAAACGTAAAATCTTAAGATATTCCAATAAAAGTTTGACCCCTCCCTATAATGGTTTGGTTTTCTTTTCTTTATATTTAGGGGCTTATATATTCCATTTTTTTTTATTGTGCCTCGATTTGAAAGAATTTTGGGGGAGGGGTCATTTTATTTTTCAATCTAGAAAGGTTTAAAGTTTAATGTATGTTATAAGTTTGTTTTATAGTTGCAGACTAAGAACTTGACATGGTTAGGATTTTCTTACTTTGTTGTTTAACTTCACTTTAGCTTGCATCCTATTGTTAATTGTGTGTGTGTTTTTTTTTTTTTTTTTTTCTTTCAGTATGTTCATTGACACATGCAAAAGACTGAAAATCATGAAGGGTTCTGATGCCATTGGCTTAGGTATGTATTCTATAGGTGATAATTCATTTTGAAGCTGCCATACTTGTAACTGCAAAACCATCGCTTGAATTGATAGACTGGGAACTTCTACTTTAAATCACTGTAGCGACACAGGGGTAATAGCCAGCAGTAGATTATGATCCTGATGCATTTAAGTGAGACTGTTGAGTCAATATGTCAATAGATTCTGATCATGGAGGGTTTTTTGTAAACACATGGGGGATAAATATTCTTTGAAGGATGTATTGTTTGATTCATCACTATGTTTTGTTTGTGCTTGGTTTTCTGCACAGATTAATCATTAAATGAGTGTTTAGAAACTAGAGAGATACTGATAAATGCTGGATTTTGCATGAAACTTGTAACACAAGGAAACTATGACTGGAAGTATCTCTGGTTTATATATGTAATTAACAATTATGGGTTTTTGATAAGAGTAGGAGGTGGGGTCAAACCTATTCTAGGGGGTTTAGATAGTAGTATAACAGTTAGTATAACTAAGGCTGAGTTAGTTATAACTAACTAATGGAAGGTTTAAATAGATGAGAGACAGTGAGGAAAGCCATCTCTGAGTGAGAAGTGTATGGAGGTAGTGTTCCCTCGAAAGATCACTGTGTAACAGTCACTATTTAATAATATTCATTCTTTCTTTTCGCACCTGAACCAGTTCCAATTAACTGGTATCAGAGTCTTCCACCATGATTCTCAGCTGCAAACGAGTGGCACGGATGGTGACGTCGGCATTGCAGTGTTCGCCCTAGATTAGTCAAAGGGCTAGTGCACAGCCAGCGAGCGTGGGTGCTGGAGCTGCGGAGCGTGGTGGGGATGTTAGGATCCAATTGCAAGGGATGGGACTTGGAGTTCCACATTAGAAGTATGAGATTCTAGTGTGGGGTTTATAAGGTCTTGGGCTCTCCAACTACAATAGCTAGCTTTTGTGGTGTGGTTCTCTCGAGGTTCTTATCAGTTTCCTACAATTTGTTTCCTTGTAAATTAATATTGATAGTGCCTCTGGTGTATGTCTGTAATTAACTCCACTCCCTCTTCCTCGCTCTCTAATCAGCAAAGTCTCAATTCAATTTCTATATTCACTACACTGATAATGTGCCTAATTAACGAAGTTAATATGCTCATAGTTTGCTTAGGTAGTTTATCTTTTCTTCGCAGCTCCCAGGGCCATGGAAAAATCCAGGAGCCGGTGCTAGTTGGTTTTGGAACTGTTGATTGCATTTCGTTTACTGAGGTGAAGTTGCTGGACATGAAGGGTGTGGAAAGAGAACTTATGATATAAATGACTGAATGCCGGGTTTTGATGGTTAACTGCTATTCAAGATGTTGTCTATGGTTACAAGTATCAGAATAGTGTCTTGGTCTTTTGTTTGTGTTACATTTGGTTCTACTGTAATACCTTATGAAGCTACCTTGAATATTAGTAATTGTGGAGTCTGTAATCTTTATAGGAACCTGTTTGTTTGGATAAGTTGAATGTTGCAATCAGTGTATTGTTTTCAGTGTTTTGCTATCCCTTAGCTTTTCTTTCTTTTTAGTCTTAAAAAGGCATTTTCTCATGCCTACCAAGATGATGCAAATGATTCCTTAGAGCCCAGTGTCGTTTCGGCCTATGCTGGTGGGTTACTCGGGTGACCTATTGGTTATTGAGAAGTGTTAGTAGTATACTTTTTAATGCACCTATTGTTAGCTAAGATTAATTAAAAATTATGAATTTTATTGAGCTTTACTTTTATCATTTTGTAATTTCCAATAAATTTTAGTGCTTTTAAATGATCGTGTTATTCCGCAAAAGAAAAAATGATTTTGTTAGTGCTATTGGCACTTTTAGTTTACTGTGTTTTGGGTATCAGGGAAGGATTGGGATTGCCAAGTTGCTGGCAATGGCAAACGTTTACTTTAGGATTATAATTTGCTGTTTGACAATGTTGGTTGTGGTCTAGCAATCAAAACATGGTTAGTCGTCGTGGGATAAATTGAGAACGTATGGTTAAAAATTGGGCAAGGATGACACTTTAGACAAGGTTCTGAAATTGTGCATATGAATTGAGAATATCAAGAATGCCTTCTTTTCTGGTAGTAGACATGGCCAATTATTTTATATATCAGCATTTTAGCAATGTTGTTTCGTACCAATAATTTATGGTCAAAAATGTATGAATGGCTTTTTAACCAAATACGAGGGAAGCAACTAGGAGTATGAATGGAGAGAGAAATGATTAATTTTAAAAATATTTAATAAAAGTTTTGCTTTTTTGGAAATGGTGATGTGAAGCCATCATCATTTTTTTTAAATATAGTCTTAAATATATTTAAGGTTAAATATATTTAAACAATGATAAAATTGTGTCCCAGTGACTTATTTGTCATGAGTTTGAATTTGGAAAGGGTAAGACTGCGTACAATATCTTTCCTCCTTGCTTTCGCATAGCGAGGAGCCTTTGAACAATGATGTACCTAGTTTAATTTTTTTATAATTAAGGTTAAATATATTTAATGTTCTTGATAAATGATCTAATTTTATTCTCGATTTTTAACATTTTTTTGTTATTTTAATAAAATTTCAAACATATTTAACCCTTAAATAATATGAAAGCCCAAAAAGCTTGTGAATTGTCTCATGCACAAGGGATTTCTCGAAATCCAACCATCCTCAACTTAATATTTATAGAGAGCAATTGTTAAATAGGCATGGCAACGAGGCGGGGTAGGTATTGCATTTCCTATTTCCGCCCCGACTTTAAAATTGAACGCCAAACCCGCCCTCGATTCCCCTCGGGGTTAAAAATCCATACCCATCCCTGTCCCCGTTTGGGGTTAGGTTTCCCTGCCTCGCCCCGCCTTCGCTAGCTGATTAAAATATAAAAAAAAAGAAAAATAATATAACTTTTGTGTGTGTCTGGACTCGTATTATCCCATTTCCACTTCCAATTCGTATGAATAACACAAAAGCAAGTGTTAGATGCATCAAAATGACAACAAAACATGCAGAACTAAACAACAACAAATAATGAAATGGTCTCCTAAGTTATCGAAATATGCAGAAAAAGAGCTTTACAAAACAAAGTGTGTGATGCACAATGTGGCACCACTACACGCTCCATTTGGCACAAAGTGCACATACATTAAAGTTAAAATCTTTTGCAAAAAGAAAGTGTCCATTTCAAATATGGGCAAAACCAAGAATTCCTTATCTTTATGTCATTTTATTTTTATTGTGTAACAGAAATCTAGTCATATGCGCATCAATTTGTTATGATAAACATGCAAACACGAATTGCAACTAATAAACTTTCTGAAACGTAAATCCAGACCTGTCGTAGCACTCAACGAGTGCATCGACCTTGTTCTCCATGCTATCCAAGGCCTAACAAAGCAAATGCAGAGGGATCAGAATAGCAGAAGCAAGTGAAGTAATAGCGGTGACAGGGGAAGATGAATTACCAGCTGTGCGGCGTGGGAAGCATCGAGGAATTCGCGGTTGATGGAGAGGGCACACTTCTCGATGGTGGATCTGAGGTTGCGACACGCTTGAGGAGTGTTGTCATCATAGAAGGAAGAGAGCATGTTGAGTGAAGACAAGAGGTCAAGCGTATCGATCTGAGATTCTAGAACCTTCTTCAGCTTCCGTGACAGACTTGGCACTAGACCCGCCACCGTCATTCCCATTCTCTTCTTCTTCTTCCTCTCTTCGATCTCTGTTCAGATCTTTGATCTAACTTGCTTTCTCTATATTTCTAGTCGAGAACGAGAGAGGAGAATTGAAGTGAGGGTGAGGGTTAAGGACTTAGGGTTTCGGGTTTCCTTCTTATATATATGAAAGGGTATTTTTGTAATTTAGTAGGATGGAGTGGGGTGGATATCATCAATACCAAACCCGACCCCGAATTTATAGTGCGGGGAAAATTTGAACCCGGTAAACTTGGCTTTTCTCATCAAAATCGAGGCAGATTCGGGCGGGTACTCATGAATGCGGATCCCATTGTCATGTCTATTGTTAAATGTATGTTCCTTTACCCTTTTATTATTTTCAGGACATTGTTCGTCCACATTTTATTTTGACCATATGGCTAAAAGGTCAAGTACAGTAACTAAATAAAAATGGGTCACGATTTTTTTTTTCCTTCTTGATTCCATATTATTTAAAGATTCAACCCTGTAACACGCTCCAGCTCCACAAAGTTCATTAACTAGTCCACGTATACACTCCTATGCAACCTAGGAAAGCCTTGATCTAGTGAAAAGTCATGAATTCCGTGGATTCATCCTCAATTCAATTACAGTTATGACAAATATTTTTAGTAAAATAATCACCAAAATCATGTCCCTCTATCAATGAAGAATCTCCTCCAGGTCAGTAGTGAAATTTTCACGACGATGAGAAACACATTACCTAGGTTGACTATGATGTCACTATCATGAATTATCCCAAACAGTGTTTAATGTTGACAATTGAAACACATTTTTTTTAAATGATGATTTTGATCCTAAATATGTAAATCAATGATAATTTAGTCTTTGAAAGAACAATTATTCTGATGTAATTCTTAAATATGAAAAGGGCGTCACTTATATGTTGTGTATAACTTAATGATTAATTGATCCGTGAACTTTTTGACTTAATGCCAATTAGTCATCAAAAAATATAACTTAATGTCAAATTGATTCTTGAATATTATAATTTAATAACAAAGTAATCTTACAAATTTAATGATATGACGAAATTACTGTACTTTTTACACATCAAAGGACTAAATCATTTTCATTCTTTCAAGCACTAAATTGTCACTGGTTTACATATTTAAAGACCAAAATGGTCATTTACTCTATTTTTTTTTCCTTAAAATTTTGCTTCCATAAAGTACTTTCTAGAATGTTAAACTTCTAACACTACCAAAAAAAATAAAATAAAAAGGCAGTATATTAGTAAAACTGGAAGTTGTAAATAACAATCGCCATTTAGCTGTATACGGTGTGTCTAATATATAAATACACCTATAAGAAGGTTATGTGGCCCAGGGGGCTGGGCCTTATTTTTACGTAAAACACGATTTTTTTGTACAAATATAATAATATTTTTGTGGTGCATTTAGTCAAGTTTTGAAAAAATATATTCCCAGATTATGTTTTTAGGATTATGTTTTGAAGTTAAATAATCTAGTTTATTTTATAAAGTTATAAAATCGTTTCTTGAGATTTTTTTCTTTTCATATAAGCTAATTATTATACACATTTTTCAATGTTTTAAAAAATAAACGTTGGTTTTTTAATAAAAATAATAATAGCACAAACTTGGCCGTAGTTCTGCAAGTTATTTGTCAAGTGGAATGTCAAACAGGAAATGAGATTATAGTCTATTCCTTACTAAAAATACTAAAAATTAAAACTGATAAAGAAATATTAAAAACTAAAAAAATAAAGATAAATCAATACTATAATAGAAATATGCACTTTTTTTTTTAAATTTCTTGATGATCTAATATGATACTTATGAAGTTTTATTGGATGATAATTTTCACTTTAAAAATAAATTTTTCTTCATAAAATAGATGTAATATAAGTTTTTTAAAATATATTAAAATATGAATGATTACCTTTTTATTATTATTCAATTTTGATAAAATTTAATACAAATAATCTTAGATATAATTTAACAGTTAAATTGATAAAAATCATATTCTACATCAAGTTATAGAATAATATAATAATTGTTTAAGTTGTACATTTATAATTTAATCTTTCCATATATATATAAAAAATGTATCTAATGAAAAAACTTTTAAAATGAGAAATGAAAACAATTAATTTTAATCATTAGATTATAATTTTAAAAAATTAACCACTGAGATCAAACGGTTCATTAAGTAGGTCACATGATATCTTCTCCTTCTCCAAACATTGAAAAAAATCACGTATCCAACCTTTCGATTGAATGTTAACTTGAAAGAAAAAATGCAGTGACCGCGTATTGGGGATATCTAACCCTTTCCGAGTTCATGTGATATATAGTGAGCATGCTATGAATCTATGATATGAATAATGGTTAATTGTTTTTCATCCATGCTTCCATTGATTTGGCCTGGATTCAATTTTGATACAAGTATCGACCTAGATAAAAGAAAATTGCTTCAGTTTTTCAACTACCGCGCATATAAAACACTTTATTATGATTGATTTTGACTTTATAAAATTATAATTCCCAAAACCCAATATTGCAAAAGGCACAGGCAGAAAGAATATAAAAACCAATACGCAGAATATTTGCTCGCCTTACCATCAGGATACTTGTTCGAACACAAGCACTTGATCCACATGATCTATAAGTAGGGGTGGAAAAAAAATTTGAATTAAACTAAACCGATGATAAATTGAATTAAACTAATAAAATATAATTGATATTTTTTTTATAAAAATTAATCTAAATTGTTGTACAGTCAACTTTAAAAATTTGAATTGTTTTGTTTCTAAATTAACAATTAATTGAATTATGAATCAAAATTAGAACTGTTTCTAAATTAACAGTTAATTGAACTGTGAACCAAAATAAAAACCTCTTAAAAAAATTTAAATCACGTGATAATATCCACTCTTGAATTGTGTCTGTGCTATAGCTGAGTTCATTCCCCTTCCTTATTCCTTTTATGTCTTTGTGTTATCGGTTGGTAAAGTAGCAATATCATTAATGGTTGAATTCGCCTCCTTTTCTATTCATCTTTTATTATTGTTTAACTCCACCAAAACTTGTACTTTTATATATATTCACCAAACTACGCAATATGTTCGATCAACTGAATGTTAATATCTAAAAAAAACTAAATCTTAATATTTTTTTTAGGAGATGAAAATGTTAATATCCAGGAAAAGTGCTATTTTTTTTAAAAGCACTTATTATATTGGTGTATTCTAAATGTAACAAATATTTTTAATGTTGGAGTATTTAAAATATAAATTAATAAAAAAATATTTTCTTCTCATAGTTGTTTTCAAAACAAATTATCCTTAAAAATAGTTTGGAAATATTCAAAGTAATTTGGAATAGTTCGAAGCACTTCAGAACAATTCAGATCAATTCAGAACAGTTTGGAGAGCAATTCAATTTGAATTGTTTCAAGTTCAGTTCAAACTATCTCTAAAACAGTTCAATTCAGTTTGCCTAAATAATTTGTCACAGTTCAGTTTAGTTTGAATTGAACAACCCTATCTGAACGTAGAGGCATCATGCATCCGATGTGGTAGAACGGTGTGTCGGCAACCATTATAAGATCAGCAAGCTGGGGAGGAGAGGATGAACAGGACAGTGACTTTTTAATAATTAGATTTTAATATCATTTTTTAATTTTTTTAGTTGAGATCCAATGGTTGAAATTGATGGTTTTCGTTAAATTTTAATAATTCATGTTTAATTATATGATCAAGATTTAATTCTTCCACTCTCATCTCTCATATATATCCTTTCTATATATTTTTATATAATGTTTAACACTTCATGCTTTTCAAGCAAATTTTATAAAATATATTTATATATATCTATAATAATATATTTTTAGTCTTTTAACTTTTTTTCATATTGACTTTTACTCTCTTAACTTTTTTTTTCTTTATTTTTATTTCCTTAAAAGAATTCAAAGTAAGGATGAAAAAAAAAAGTTAAAAGACTAAAAATTAATTTAAAACTAAAAACATAATTCAAAAATGTTTAGAGAATGGAAAGATAGTTTACCCAAACAATTAATATATATTACACATTTACCGGTGTTTGTTTAACTGTTGTAATGCTCCTAGTACAGGTGTTTGAACAACTAGTTAGTGATTTGATGCACAACTACGGTGCTACCTCATGATAGGATTTCCTCGAGCAAATCTTGATGCATAGTATTCTAGTTTATTCATAATTAAACAAGATCATAATTTGCTACTTTTGACTTCTCCGTTTTATAAATATTGAGCCTTATGGTTGGCAATATGTGCTATCAGAACTTTCGATGATTATTATTTGTTGAAGCATTGTTAGTGATGCACAGTGGATTCGAATTATTCCTAGACTAGTGCAGGATTGATTATCAACCAAAAGCATTGAATAATAATAATAAAGATACACTGATGGTGGTTTGCTGTTTCTTCTAGATTCCATGGACTATAATGTTTACTTGAATTTAATTAAGCTAGCAGAGCTAAAGAACATATGATGATGTTGCGGTCGAAGGAAACACAACTTTTTACATTAAGCATAGCTTTTGATGTTAGTGCGTATATCTTTTTGAGATTAAAATAGAATGGCTTGCAAAATGGTATGCATTAAAGGAAGAAGTGTGTGTTATAATCTGAAGAGAGTTTGATAAATGTTGCAAGCTACGAGCAATAGATTTGGCAGATTTGCAATTTATGCATATGTATTTTTTAAATATTGAACTTCTAGAGCAATTAGCTTGATCAATCTATTTGTTCCAGATGGAGATTCAGCATAAGCCAAAGGTCTAGAAGGAGAACTTGAAGCACTTCCTTTGGTCAGTTTCAAAGGACCAATGACAAGAGCTAGGACTCAAGCACTTCAAGATCACATTCAAATGAACTTGAGCAAATATGAGAAGGCACATCAAACTAAAGATGACAAGAGCTGGATTTTGATGTCTCAAATCCAATTTAATTCAATAAATTCTAGTACTTGTTAGGAGATTTCAACAAAATACTTGTAAAATAGGTTTTTACTGTTGTAATCGATTATTTTGGCCTTGTAATCAATTACACCATTTTCAGTTGCAAAGAGAAAGCAAAGTCGTTATGCTTTAATCGATTATAAAATTCAGTAATCGATTATTATCGATTACATGGACGGAATAATCGATTACATCAGAGTCAGTTGTAGATTGAAATTAGCTCTTCCTGCTTTAATCGATTACCAAACCAAGTAATCGATTATTTGAGTTAAATAATCGATTACATGGTCAAAATAATCGATTAAACTAGTAAAATCTGCAGAAACGCGATTTTGAGAAGTCCAAGGTCATTTTGAGGAAAGCTTGCACTACAAGTTACATTTGGGCTTCATTTCAATTTGCATTTTACTTACATTTAAGGTCATTTAGCTTGTAATTTCGTGGGCTATATAAACCACACCAAAATTGTTTGTAAGAACTTTTGGATTCATCGAATACAATTCTGAAATTGTTGAGAGGGTTTCTTGTTCTTATTGAAGAACCTTCTTGTTTCTTATCAATGACTTCTCTACTATTGTGGTGATTCTTGCAAGACTTATTGGAATTCCTATTCCATGGTGTCATTCCAATTCATTCATATCCTTCTTCCACAATCCATTTCTACAAATTAGAAATCTCTTAAAAAGCCCCAAATTTTGTGAAAGTGCAGAATTCTCCATTTCTTGGAGTTTGCTTGAAGATTGAGTTTCATTGCAAGGAAGATTTGGGAAACCTAATGTTTAATGGTTGTAGACATTGCATCATGTGGTATCTAGAGCCTAATCCTTGTGGAATTCTTCTTCAAGTTGCGTTTTAAAAGTTCTTCAAAGGTAAAAATCTGCAACAAACCCAAAAACGAAAATTCCATTTCAATTCTTTATTTGTTGTTGTTTTCTTCTGATTCTTGGTGGTTTGGACTTGTTGTGTGTTCAGCCACAAAACCTTAGTGTGTTATTCAAGTTCCATGTCATTTCATGTTCTTCATGTTCTTCATTTTTCTTGATATTTTCCTAATTTTCTAGTCTTGATTCTTGTCAATTTTTGTTTGTAGTGTTTTTTGTGTTGTATGACTACTTGTTTTGATTCTACTCTCATGCCTAAACTGAATTGAGTTGTTAGAAGCAAATTTTACAGTTGTTATACATCATATTTTAGTGATTCATTGAATTTCTTTAGGAATTTTGAACTTGTGCAAAAGAAAAATAATCCAAAATCAAAAGAAAATACATCAACTGTGCAACCAAAGACATTATTGATTAGTGGCTGGAAAAAGTGAAAGAAAAACATAGTATAGAAGCAAAGTTACAAAATTACAAGTTCCAAAAGTTCCTTTGAACAACAAAATCAAATGAACTTGTATAACATGCAAATTGGATGAAATTTGGCTTCTAGCAATTGAATTTAATTGGCATATCCTTCTTGTGCAATGTGGTACAACCTATAGTATTCCTTGAGTTGTCTCATAAATTCCAATTAGAGTTGTGCTTCTAATTTTTTTTTTCTTTTGTTGCTTGTCTCTTAAATTTCCAAGGTTTTGTCTTAGAGTTTTCTTGTTCTTGGACTCTTGAGTCTAGCCTAGAATCATTTCCTATTTCACTCTAATAGAGAAGTTTGATTTGATTAGAAGTTTTTGCTTAAGAACTATAAAGAGGAATAAGAGTGGAAAAAGGCAAGAGAGAACATTATAGAAAAAGCCCAGAAAGTGTGCAAACACAAGTGAGAGTGACAAACACTTAGAGAGTAGTGAGAATTTTCTTATATAATTGTGTTTTGCTAACCATTTTCTTTGAAGGATGAGTTCAAGTGGAGGAGAAGCTTTGTCACCTAGGACCTCTAGGTTGATGAAAGCAATGACAAAATAAATACAAGATTTGAAAACTGAAATAGATGTCAAAATTGAAGGAATGCAAAGAAAGAGTCGTTCAAGAGAAGTGTGGATGAAGAGGCTCATAATAATAGCAGGTAAGTGAGTATGCTTCCTCTCATGGAAGAAATTATTATGATGAGTGGAGTGAGAGGGAGGAGAGGAGAGAACATAATAGAAGAGAACATAGAAGATACAATCCTAGAAGACAAAATAGAGATGAGGAGGATTGGAGGATTAGAAGAGAAAAAAGAGAAGGGAGGAATGGAGGATTGGATGGAGTAAAAATTAAAATGCCAAAATTCCTTGGTAATAATGATCCCGACGACTACTTTGAGTGGGAGATGAAAGTAGAACAAATTTTCTCATGCCAACAATTTGAAGAAGACAAGAAAGTTACTCTATCAACTATAGAATTTGGTGGCTATGCTTTAACTTGGTGGAACCAAATTCAAATGGAAATAGGGAGAGGAAGGAGGTAAAGAGTAAATTCTTGGGATGATTTGAAGGCATGTTTGAGAGGAAGATTTGTCCCCACTTATTATGCAAGGGAAGTCCACAATAAACTTGAAAGACATTTCCAAGGTTACAAGAATGTTGATGATTACTACAAGGAAATGGAATTGATGATCATTAGGGCTGAAATTGTGGAGAGCCAAGAAGCAACAATGGCTAGGTTCCTTCATGGCTTGAATAGAGAAATTCAAGATGTGATGGAGTTACAATCATATGCAACACTTGAGGAGCTAGTATACAAAGCTCAAAGAGTGGAGCAACAATTTAGAAGGAGAAAAGCTTCCTTTTCCAAGAGCAATGGGGCTGCAACTTCTAGTTGGAAAGACAAGCCTAAAAAGGAGGTTCCTCATATGAAAAATAAGGAAGAAAGGATGGATAACCCAAGGAAAAAAATTGTGGAGCCAACTTATAAAGGATCAAGCAATATCAAGTGTTTTTAAGTGCCTTGGTAAAGGACACATTGCTTCCGAATGTCCCAACAAGAGAACTATGATTTTGCTTGAGGATGGAGGCATAATGAGTGAGTCTTCAAGTGACTCAATTAGTTCTTCAAGTGAAGAAGAAAAAGAACTTACACTAGTGGAGGCCGAAGAGGGTGATCTCTTGATGGTAAGGAGAATGTTGAGCAATTTTTGTCTAGAAAAAGAGAAGAATCAAAGAGAAAATATTTTTCACACAAGGTGCTTGGTTAAAGATAAGGTTTGTTCACTTATCATTGATGGTGGGAGCTGCACCAATGTGGCTAGTACAAGACTTGTGGAGAAATTACACTTGCCAACCACAAAGCATCCAAAGCGATACAAGCTTCAATGGCTTAGTGAAAGTGGAGAAGTGGTGGTAAATTCTCAAGTGGTCATTCATTTTTCTATTAATGCTTATAATGATAATGTTCTTTGTAATATTGTACCTATGGAGGTTGGTCATATCCTTTTTGGTAGGCCATGGCAATATGATAGAAAAGTGATACACAATGGCATGGAGAACACTTTTGAGTTTGAGCATCTAGGCAAGAAAATTATTTTGAGGCCTTTGACTCCTAGACAAGTGTGTGAGGATCAAATAAAGATGAAAGAAAAGAGAATTGAGGAATTAAAAAAAAATACTGATCCTAAAAAAGAGAAGAAAAGTGAGCTACAAAAGAGAAAAACTAGTGAGAAGAAAGGAAAAGACAAAGAAAATGATAACAAAAAAAATTCATGAGATTAAAGAGAGTTTCTTCTTGAGTGAAAAGCAAGTTAAGAGAGTGTTATTGGCACAAAACCTCTTTATTATATGATTCCTAACTCTCTTTGTTTTCATGTTGAAAAGGAAGGTGAAAAATTGCCCAAAGCTATGCAAGTCCTTTTGGAAGAATATCAAGATGTTTTTCCAAAAGAAGTTTCTAATGGCTTGCCTCCCTTGAGAGGCATAGAGCACCAAATTGACTTGATTCCAGGTTGTTCACTTCCTAATAGGCCAGCATATAAGACTTAACCAATGGAAGCAAAAGAGATACAAACATAAGTGGAGAAGCTACTTGAAAAAGGGTGGATCCATGAGAGCATAAGTCCTTGTGCTATGCCTATTATTCTTGTGCCTAAGAAGGAGGGAACTTGGAGAATGTGCACGAATTGTAGGGCAATCAACAACATCACCATAAGGTATAAACATCCTATCCCTAGACTCAATGATCTTTTAGATGAATTGCATGGTGCTACTATTTTCTCTAAAATTGATCTTAAGAGTGGTTATCATCAAATAAGGATGAGGGAAGGGGATGAATGGAAAACAACTTTCAAAACAAAATTTGGACTTTATGAATGAGTAGTTATGTCTTTTGGTTTGACTAATGCACCTAGTACCTTTATGAGACTTATGAACCATGTTCGTAGACATTTTATAGGCAAGTTTGTGGTAGTGTACTTTGATGACATTCTTGTTTATAGTTCTAAGTTAAATGATCAAATCCCGAAAAATGTCCGGGTCGAAATATGGCTTTCAAATTAAGTTCCGAATTAGTGTGCATGTAAAAAATGTCTTGGAGGTGCTAAGGAAGGAAATTTTGTATGGAGCAATTGATAAATGTTCTTTTTACACTTCACAAGTTGTATTTCTAGGTTTTGTAGTAGGTGCTCAAGGAGTCCAAGTGGATAAAGAGAAAGTGAAAGCCATAATGGAGTGGCCAACTCCAAAAAGTGTGAAGGATGTGAGAAGCTTCCATGGTTTAGCTAGCTTTTATAGGATATTTGTGAAGGATTTTAGTACCATTGTTTCTCATTTAAATGAATTGATGAAGAAAAACATGAGCTTTTCTTGGAAGCAAGAACATGAAATTGCTTTCCAAACATTGAAGGATAAGTTATCTCATGCACCTATTCTTGCATTGCCTAATTTTAATGCTTCCTTTGAGTTGAAATGTGATGCATCTAATGTGGGCATTGGGGGAGGGGGGTTTAATTCAAGATAAATATCCTATTGCTTATTTTAGTGAGAAATTGAAGGGTGCATGTTTGAACTACTCCACTTATGATAAAGAATTGTATGCACTTGTTAGAGTCTTGCAAACTTGGCAACATTATCTTTTACCTAAGGAATTTGTGATACATAGTGATCACAAATCTCTTAAATATTTGAAAAGTCAAGGTAAACTCAACAAGAGACATGGTAAGTGGGTTGAGTTCATTGAGCAATTTCCTTATGTCATTAAACACAAGCAAGGAAAGATCAATGTGGTAGCGGATGCCTTATCAAGTAGGCATTGTTTGATTTTTATGCTTGAAACTAAATTGCTTGGTTTTAATCACATAAAGGAATTGTTTGAATGAACATTTCTTTTGGCAAAAAATGAGGCATGATGTGCATAAGCTTGTTTCTCAATGCATTGTTTGTCATAAAGCTAAATCTAGATTAATGCCTCATGGTTTGTATACACCTTTGCCTACCCCTAACTTCCCTTGGATTGATATTTCTATGGATTTTGTGCTTGATCTTCCAATATCCAAGAGGGGAAAAGATTCTATTTTTGTTATTGTTGATAGGTTCTCAAAGATGACACACTTCATTCCTTGTCACAAAAGTGATGATGCTTGTGAAGTAGCTAATCTTTTCTTCAAAGAAGTGGTGAGACTACATGGATTACCAAGAAGCATTGTGAGTGATAGAGACACAAAGTTCCTTAGCCATTTTTGGAAAACATTGTGGGGTAAGCTTGGTACAAAACTTTTGTTTTCATCAACTTATCACCCACAAACGGATAGTCTAACTGAGGTGGTTAATAGGACATTGGGACAACTCCTTAGATGCTACATTAAAGGTACAAGTGACAAAACAAACTTGAGGACAAGTTCTTCTCAAGAAGGAGGGGATGATGGAGGTCTAGCACAAGCCAAAGGTCTAGAAGGAGAGTTTGAAGCACTTCCTTTTTGGTTAGTTTCAAAGGACCAATGACAAGAGCTAGGACTCAAGCACTTCAAGATCACATTCAAATGAACTTGGGCAAATATGAGAAAGCACACCAAACTAAAGATGACAAGAGCTGGATTTTGATGTCTCAAATCCAATTTAATTCAATAAATTCTAGTACTTGTTAGGAGATGTCAACAAAATACTTGTAAAATAGGTTTTTACTGTTGTAATCGATTATTTTGGCCTTGTAATCGATTACACCATTTTCAGTTGCAAAGAGAAAGCAAAGTCGTTCTGCTTTAATTGATTATAAAGTTCAGTAATCGATTATTTTTGATGAAAATAATCGATTACATGGACGGGATAATCGATTACATCAGGGTCAGTTGCAGATTGAAATTAGCTCTTCCTGCTTTAATCGATTACCAAACCAAGTAATCGATTATTTGAGTTAAATAATCGATTACATGGTCGAAATAATCGATTAAACCAGTAAAATCTGCAGAAGCGCAATTTTGAGAAGTCCAAGGTCGTTTTGAGGAAAGCTTGCACTACAAGCTACATTTGGGCTTCATTTCAATTTGCATTTTACTTACATTTAGGGTCATTTAGCTTGTAATTTTGTGGGCTATATAAACCACACCAAAATTATTTGTAAGAACTTTTGGATTCATCAAATACAATTCTGAAATTGTTGAGAGGGTTTCTCTCATATTCTTATTCAAGAACCTTCTTGTTTCTTGTCAATTACTTCTCTGCTATTGTAGTGATTCTTGCAAGACTTATTGGAATTCCTATTCCATGGTGTCATTCCAATTCATTCCTATCCTTCTTCCACAATCCATTTCTACAAATTAGAAATCTCTTAAAAAGCCCCAAATTCTGTGAAAGTGCAGAATTCTCCATTTCTTGGAGTTTGCTTGAAGATTGGGTTTCATTGCAAGGAAGGTTTGGGAAACCTAATGTCTAATGGTTGTAGACATTACATCAGTTCCTCCATAGGTTTCAGGCATTGTATTCCTTGGTGGGTCCAATTTTTCTGATATGGTTAATTTATGAATAGTTAACTTCTAGTTACTCTTTTACAATGAACTAGTGTTGGTATCCATGATTATATGCACAGGTAAGCTTAACTTGAAGATGCATATTTTGAATAAAATCAGAACTAATTCGTTTAAGCAAAAAAAAATATAATAAAATTGTGTAATGTCTAATATATAATAATCAATTGTTGTAAAATAAATATTGTTGATTGTTTGATATATATCTATGTTAAATATTTTTTAAAATGATTTTTTTTGTAAGGATTCACTCATTATGATATAGAGAATAATTATTTCCAGTGAATGATAATTGTAATTTTATCATAACAAATGAATTTAAAACTAATTTACATTATAATATAGTCAGTAAGTAATTTAAAACTTTCTTGTAACAAAAATAATTTTTTTAAATTAATTATAATTTTTTATCTCTATCAGTGACGGACACAGAAAAATTGATTTATGTCCGCACACTTAGTGGTGTGGGTTCGGGGCAGCGCCCTCGAAATTTATTCTGTAAAAAAATTTAAATCAACACTTTATGTACAATGTTATAATTCCACTCAAAATGTAGTTGCTTTTGTAATAAGATGCAAATAATAGTTTGACCAATCATTTACCCCCTCAAATTTTACCAATCCTCCAAAACAAATATGGGAATACATTCCCGTACATCCATACATCATCATCCTATTTATAATGGTGAATAAAAAAGACAATATTACAGAAGGCGAGCAAAATCACAATAAAGACCCTCATCTCTAGATATTATCTCGTTTGAGAATGTCAAATCTGACACCAATCCTTTCTTTTTAAGCCAAAATATAAGACATAACTTGAAAGAAAACCCCAATTACAAAAAGAAGGTCACACAGAAGGTCGGACAAGACTCATTATAATTCATATTAAGAAACAAAGAAAAAGCCTATAAGTGGAAAAATATTCCTCCAATACATGCAAAAATAACAAGTCTCTTTGCAAATGAATTGGAACTGTATCCCATACATTATAAGAAATATTAGAAAGCAATATGAAATTTTATATTAAAAAAAGTATTTTTCCATTTTTTTCCTTTTACCTTGGCCAATGTTCGTTGATGTTGGTGCTCTTTCTCTCTCTATTTTCCGTGTCTTTCCTTTGATATTTTTTTTAACTATACTTAACTTATTATAACCCCTCAAACGTGGGTCCGCCACTAAATTATGGCACTGCTCTTTGGCCTGCATATTTATTGGTTGCAGACCCGCCCACAAAATTTTATGTCCGCACTTGCCCACATTTAACCCATAGTGGATTCGCCACTATATATATATATATATATATATATATATATATATATATATATATTAATTATTGAGTCTTGAGTATGTAGTCGTGTTAAATAGTCAAAGAAATTGATTTATCGCCTATAATAATTATATCTTACTCAAAGAAGAATTGTCTATCATAAATGATACTTGAGTTTGTTTCTCGTGAATGATTGTGGTCTCTATAATAAAAAAACTAAAATTAATTTAATTTATGATATTTTAATGAGGTAATTTAAAATTATTTTGTAATAAAAATATATTTAATAAATTTATTATAATATATATTTATGTAAAAAAATTAACATTATTATAAAAATATTAATCAATAAAATTTTTGGATCTAAATTTATTAAACATAGAGTCAAAATATTATTTAATAAATATATTACTAATTATATTTACATTTATTTTTAGTATAATAGGCTTAACCTCAAAATAAGGATGAATTTGTTAAGCTTATTTTTCAAAGTCCTTTTTTCAACAAAATAAGTTGTTTTCTGGTTTTCTAATGTGTGTTGTGTAAACTGGTTTTACTCAAAATTAATAATTTTTTGCTATTTTAAAAAAATGAATCCTATTTACTTTATAAAAATGCTTATATAAAAATGTTTATTTTAAAATTACTTTTTTTTAAAGTTTAAACAAATTCACACTAAATATTATTCAAGAAAATATTTATTTATAAAACTATTGAAAACTATTTTATAGTATTTCTAAGTAAAAATAAAAGATTTTATAGGATTTTAAAAAATTGTTTTGGTAAAAAAAATGTTGAGTCTTAAGTATGTAATTTTATTAAATGCCTAGAGAAATATATTTGTTGTTCATAATGATACTACCTATTCGAGCAAGATTATCTTCCATTAACATTATTATATAAATATTATTCAACCAAAATTTTCTCATATGAAGATATTAAGCATAGAATTAAAATATTATTTTATAACAAACTAGTATTGGTACCCATGCGCATACGCACGGGTAAACTTAACATGAAGATGCATATTTTCAATTAAAGCAGAACTTCATTTAAGTAAAACAAATATGATAAAACTTTGTAATGTCTAATATTTAGTAATCAAGTGTTTGATATACATTTGAATATATGAGTTGGATGAATGTAAATTTGACTTATGAATAACCAAATATAGTAAGACTTCATAATATGAAATATATAGTATTCAAAAGCTGTAAGACAAGTTGATTTTTGATTGTTTTAGTTACAAAACATAGTATGATCATATAGATGTAGTTAATAGAAAAACTAAATTGAGAAAGTTACACTCAATCCATGTAGCAAAACACAATGTTGTTTGTCGGATCATTTTTACAAATTAATTTTAATTTTTATCTCTATCATAACTAAAAATATTTCTATTTATGATATTATTGATAAAGTAATTTAAATTAATTAACTTTAGTTGTCCTATAACAAAGAATCAAACTATTATTTTATAATAAATATATTAACTAAAGGTTATTATACTGATTATCGTAAGAATTAAATTAAATAAACAAATTAAAAATTCCAAAATCTTAATTAAATTTAAATAATTAAACTATAATTTTTTTTATTTTTTAAAAAATTCACAACTTTAATTTACTGTTATTTACCCATTATTTTATATGATGAAAATTTAAAAACAAATAATATATTTAATAAGAATAATATTGTTGATTGTTTAATATGTAACTATAGTAAATATTTAAAAAAAAAACTTTTTTCCATTAACAGTTCATCCATGATGGCCTAGAGAATAATTATCTCCCGTAAATGATAATTGTAGTTTGTATCATAAAAAATGAAATTAAAACTAATTTACATTATAATATAGTGAGTAAGTAATTTAAAACTTTCTTACTACAACAATCATTTTTAAAAATTAATTTAAATTTTTATCTCTATCATAACTGTAAATATTTATACTAATGATATTATTGATAAATTAATTTAAATTAATTAACTTTAGTTGTCCTATAACAAAGAATAAAATTATTATTTTCTAATAAATGTATTAACAAAAATTTATTTTCTTTGTTATCGTTATAATTGAATTAAATAAAAAAATTCCAAAATTATGATTAAATT
>PYAF01005511.1:145152-161533 GCA_007407185.1 Glycine tomentella
TATGGCACACTTGTATCTTTTATATGAAATTAATTATGATGAAGTGATGGTGCCAAAATCAAGAGAATTTGAATGGAAGAAATATCAAAGGGTAACTGAAAATAAAAGGAAATCATTACATTCATTTTTGCATTTTCCCCTCGGAGTGGAGGGAGGTCTCACTGGAGTGGGTGAGACTGTTCCACTGGAGTGGGTGGAACTGTATGGTACCTTTTTCCCCTCGGAGTGGAGGGAGGTCTCACTGGAGTGGGTGGGACTGTTTCACTGGAGTGGGTGAAACTATTCTAACTTCTGGTACCTTTAATTAGGCCTCTGAGATCTCAGTCATGCATCATTTAACAAAGAAATCATGCATCATTCATTATGTATTTGTTTTATGATTATTACGTTGTTCTGTTATTTATGATGTTTCTGTCATTTATCTAACCATGTTTATCATATACTTACCCGAGCTGTGTCTGTGGTTTGACACCTGTGATGACCCCAATTTATTTGGGCGAGCAGAGGAGCAGTAAGCTAAGGAAAGCGTTGAGGAAGGAGCTGGATGTTTTATATGTTGTATTTGTGATTTTCTGTTTGTCTGTATTTGATACTACGTTGAGCTGTCTGTATCTTATTTTATAACAGACTACTTGGGACTGTGTTGTATTCGGACTGTTTCTTAAATTATGTTGAAACCGTGTATTTTGACAATTTTGCGAACGCGCTAGAAAAATAATTTATTACATATAATTAATTTTACGTAAATGAAATTACGTAGAAAAATTTTCTGTAAATCAAATAAGCGAAATCAATTAAATACGAACAAGAAACGTAGTCGTTACACATGACCTAGGGACAAGTCCATTTGTCAAGAGGTGACAAAGTAGGAAGAACGTGGCAGATCCTGTTGATTATCTGAATGGAGGAAACTGAGCTCCTCAGCCATGATCTTCAAAAAAATCTGTGACATTGTTTTTATTTCTTTACTGCTTTGTAGTTCAAATTTAGTAATTTGTTTCTTTATCATGTTTGATGTTTGCTTAAAATAGTTGTGTGCGTTTATGATTCTTTTTTGGTATTGCGCACTTTGATTGTGTACACAGAGGTTTCTCTTTTTGGAAGTACACAATTTCTCTCTTTTTGAAAGTACACATTTTTGATTAAAATTTTTGTTTTTACTAACCTAGTTATAGAATATGTATAAATCTTTTTGGGAATTAAAAGATAATTTTTTTCTTGAATATGACATGTTTTAGAAAGAATCAACCGATATTATTTTTGAAAATTACTTTTTGAATTAGACCAGAAGACAACAAAATGATTTTTGGAAACTTTGAGAAATGAAAAACAAATGAATGGTTTTCTAAAAAATCAAATGAAGGCAGAATTTCTTTTACATGGAATGGATAAAAGAACATCTTTTGGAAACATTAATTTGATTTAAACATGAAAACATACCTTAAGCCTTAGTGAGTGTGTGCAACCACAAAAATTACATTGAGTGTCCTCACTGATAAATTCTATAGTTGATTTTGCATAAATTTCTAATTGTCATAACATATGAT
Organism: Glycine tomentella; assembly: GCA_007407185.1. Taxonomy (NCBI): domain Eukaryota; kingdom Viridiplantae; phylum Streptophyta; class Magnoliopsida; order Fabales; family Fabaceae; genus Glycine; species Glycine tomentella. The sequence continues at coordinate 146,700 of PYAF01005511.1, forward strand.
TCATGGATATGATTTAGGCCTTCTTTCTTTGTGAACATCTTTTAAGCCACTGGCCAAAAAGCTATCCCAATGTATATAATGATTTACCCTTTGCAAGCCCTTTGAGCCAAACACTTGATATTTTGTTGGATCCCTAACCTAGGATAAGAATTCCCTACCTTACCTTAGGTTAGGAGAGCAAAGGAGGGTTTTGTTGGAAACTTTTATCAGTTGGATAGCTAATGTGATGAAAAAGACTTTGTTTAAATGTGGCTATTCTTGTGATTTAAAAAGCTAGAAAAGAAAAAGAAAGAAAAAGAAAGAAAAAGAAAAAGAAAAGAAAAAGGAAACAAATTCATGTTGAAAAATTCTATAAAGTTGGGTGATTGGAAAATTGTTATAAAAAGGATAAGGTATTTTGGTAGAAAAAGGAAAGAAATAGGAAAAATGATGATAACATTGTTTTATCCTTGTTTGCTCTCCTATTCTTGAGGTAACTTTGAATATCCAGAAAAACCAAGATTTCTTTTCAAGCCAGGCCCAACCCTAAAAGTCTTAATGATCCATGATGATTATGTACTTTGATTTGATGGGAAATGAACTACAAAATTTATCTATGATATATCAGTGTTGGAAATGAGATTAAACACTTACCTGTGGGAGAATTAAACACCTTTGAGAGGTTTTCCTCTGTTTGAATAAATCAGATATTTCCTCTGATGTTCTTTAGAAATCAAATGTGAATTGATCTTTGTCTCATTTGGTTTTGTGAATTTCATCTTCTATGTTTTCAATTCTCGAGGTTGACTATTTGAAACTTGTTTTGATCACTTTTTGAAAGTTGATTCTTTACAAAGCATGTTCATATTAAAAGCATTTTCTATACTGCTAGTGTTATTTTACTTTGCTTGAGGACAAGCAAGATTCTAGGTTAAGGGGAGTTTATTGGGTTCGTAACAGTTGCTCATAACCCGGTTGGTAACAATCATGTGCATCCGAGGTGTATTAATTGACAATTTCATGTTCAGTCCTAACTGGTTTGTCAGTTTTATCTTTTTGTTAATGATCTCGAATTTTTGTGTCTGCCGAGTTGTTTTTAAATCATTGTTCTCGGTTTATATATTCTCGGTTGTTTTGTTTTCCGGGATGTTTCTGAAATTCATTCGTGATTGTGAAGGTCCGAGTAGCGAGTGCGTTACGAATATTCTCGGATTTGTAAATTTCCTGGATTTGAACATTCACGAGGGGTCTACAAATCTCATATTAGAAATGGGGAACGTCTCTCTCAAAGTTGCTTTTTGCCACTTGTCATTTCATTAGCTAATGCACTGTTGACGTGCTGTTTTGCACTTTTGATGCACGCGCGTATTTAATGCTGTGTCGTTTCATACTGTGCGCTAATGATGATTTTGAATTGATTGGAATTTTTTCCTCAGACGTGACGCTTCACACACGTCTGACGGTTTTGCGACTTTAACGCACGATCCGATGGTTACCTTTGCATACACATCCGACAGTTATGTCACGTTTATTGTTAATCAGACGGTTACCTTTGCATCCTTTTTTTGGCCTATATATATCCCCTTCGTTTTCATTTGGTTTTCTCTATTTTGCTGCTTCTTCTTTCTGCATATTGTGTTTTTGAACCATCATTCATGTCATCACTAGCATTTCACCACCTCAGTTTTAACAAATCTTCGCAAAAATAGGTACCTCCTCCACTATCATACGCTTCTTGTTTTTGCTTTTACTTTCATTGTAGTCTGTTGGTTGTTCTTAGGCTGCTGTCAAGCTTTGTTCATTTTCTGGGTTTTGTTTATTTCAAATATTACGATTCTTCATCCAGTTTCCTTATCTTGCTGGAACTATTTTGGTTGTTCAAATTCTTTAAAAAATTTCTTTGATCCTTTTAAAATGAGCCTTACTCCCGAATAAGAGGCAAGATTACGTCAAACCATTCCGCCATTGACTGGGTATTGGTTATTTGGTTTTCCCCTTTCCGAAGAAGAGAAAGAAAAGGCTTTGCAACGCGTACATACTCTAGGGGTTAGCAGAAAAGGGAAAGTTAAAAATCCCAAAACAAAACTCCTTTACCCGAAACCAATATTCCTTTAGATATTAGGCCTTCTTCTATACATCCTTCACCTTTTTCTCAGGGTTCTGAAATTCTTCAAGTATGTTACTTACTGGTTTTTCTTTGTTTTACCTAGGTATTTATGGACCCGTCTTCCGAACATGTTACCGAATCTCAATCCGCCGAATCACACCTCGGTTCTGTTCCTCCTGCCATATCTTCTAAATTCCCATGGGTAACCCATGAGGTTTTGCTGACGTTGTCCAACCTTAAAACAAAAGACGTTGCTGCCCTTCCTGTTGGGAATCAACAAAGTTTTGTCGTAAGCCCCCTGATAAGGACGAGCCTATTTGTTCTTTCAGGGAGGGAAACAATCCTTCTTTTTTCTTTTTCTATAAAGATTTGATAACCAGAATAGGGATCCGATTTCCCCTAAATGAGTTCCAGATGAACATTTTGAACCACCTTCATTTGGCTCCTTCACATCTTCTGTAACATCCCTAAAATTATAAAAATGTGATGAGAATTGGATACAAGTATGTTTAGAGAAAAATAACTATATCACTCTTTCCATGAAGTAGAAATTACTAGAAAACCCTTAAGATGAAAATTACAAAAAAAAAATGCCCTTGGACATTTTTGAAAATGACCAAAATACCCTAGGTTGAATTGCATAATTACCAAAATGCCTCTAGGCAAAAAATGCTCAAATAACTTTAGAAATTTTGTAGAAACTTGATGCAATTATAGAATACACTTAGCTGACTAAGTATCAACATATTTTGTGACACAAAACTCTAGAATAAAATTTCTACAAATTTTAGAAGATGACAACTTTGAGGATGTATTCAAGAAAACTCAAGTATCAGAAAAACATGAAAAAATGGTACATAAAATCTATAGAATTTTCTCTTAATTATAGGTTGAATAGACCTATTTAATAAAATGATTTAGTAATTTTGATGGACAGAAGAAGTATAGACCAATCAAAAATAAGATAAAGATGTAGTCTAGAATGAAAGGTTTATGTATTGCCCTGTATAAGACTGTTTGGGATTAATTTTAAACTATCATTGGGATAAATTCTTAGGAACATCTAGAATTATAATATTCAAAATTTTCTTTAGATAAAAGAATTCAAATTAAATTGGATTCCTTTTAAGAAAATACCATATTGAAACTAGATTTTTATTCATTATCAAAAATGACCACATGTAGCATGAAAGGAAGAAAAATTTGTATTCCTTCCCTTTGAGCTTGTCATTCATGTGGAGAAGCATGGAGAATGAGGAAGAAGCTTATTGAATTTAGCCACTTGTAGATAATCCATAGGATGAAAACAAGTGGCAAGACACTTGTATGGCATGGATGCAAGGTAACATAAAAATCAAGCCAAGATTTCTCTACACCCTTCCATCTTTCACGTGGACAGATATAGACATTATTTCAACAATCCCATCGGTCAAAAGTTACATATATGAGATAGTAGTGTACCTTTAAAATTATAAAGAGATCCAACGGTTACCAAATCCAGAATTAGAATTTTACTAAAACAGGTTTGGGATAAACTCAAGAATGAAAGAAAAAGCATAAAAATGTTCCTTGGCAAGCTACTCCACGAAAATGCAAGAGAAAATGGAGAAACTTCAAGAGCTTGGACACTTGGAAGCAAATGAGAAGAAGCTCTAAGATCATGCCAAGTGGTAGGACACTTGGAAGGAAGAAAGGAAGGAAGCCAAGATTATAACAAGTGGGGGACACTTGTAAAGGAATAATGATGGCTTATGAGATTTTTCTCTAAGTAATCATTTCGTCACCACTATATAAAGGGAGGAGGAGGAACCTATGTACAAGCCAATTTCAAGACCATTCCTTTCTTCAAACCTCCCGTGAACTCTCTCTCTCACACCACTTTCATTTCATTTCATTTTTCCCTTTAAAGCTTAAATCAAGTAAACCCCATCACCTTGAAGAAATTATGTGTAGAGGAAAACAACCTTAGGAAGGATTTAACAAGCTTAGAAGGATATCAAGACTCAAACTCACTTGAGGTAGGTTAAGCTTAAATCTCTAGTTAATCAATGGTTTGAATTAATTTACATGCTTAGTAGGCTGAATTATGGTTATTATTTAGGCTTGAATTTTGTGCTATTTGAAGGTTATTCTTTGATGAGAATATGTTGATTTAAGCCATAAGATAGGTGATGATTTATACCCATCAATATTAGTGATGTATGCAAGCCCATTTGATAATCTTTTGAAGGTGATTTTGATGATATTTTGGGTTGTCTGTTGATATTTTTATGGAAAGATTTTGATTTAAATTTTAGAAGTAGAGGATGAATGGTATAATGGGTTAAATACTTGATGATTTGATTTGAGGATTAATTAGTGAGGTGGTGGGTGAAAGGAGAATAAAAGATGCATACTGGGCTTTAATCTTTTATTATTAAAATTTCAAGGGATTAGAAATTATTTGAAAGACATATTATGGATTATTAGTTAGATTACTAACATAATTTTCTGTGAGGATAATCTTTGGTCATGCCTAAGTTGGTAATGATTTTGCTTGAATAAGATATAGCGGTTTAACCATACTTATAAGCTTATTGGATAAGGTATAGTGGTGTAACCATACTTATGATACATATGATGATATGATGAAAATATTTTCCATAAGGTAATATGTATTTTGCTTATGGATTTGATTTTTTTATGGAAGTTGATGTGAATAAGATAGGTGGATTCATATTTCCATGTTCCAAATCCAGTACGAGGCTTTGGAGAAACAAAATCCGATGCTACATACAGTACGATATGTAGTACCCATGGGCAAGGATATATGGCAAAATTCATGCATGTTTGCGTAAGACTATACAGCGACCACACTCAGTGTGGCCACATATAGTACGATATGTGGGAGCCATTTGCCCTGGGATAATTCATCTCATGCATTCATATAGTTGCATATTGCTTTTGGATGTGTTTGATTTTTTTTATGATTTTACTAACCTAATAATAGGTTTGGGATTTAGCTTTACCTACTGAGAAGTTTATTTCTCACCCGATTTGTTTCATGTTTTTTTTTTAGATGGCAAGGATGGACAGGTTCCATGAAGCCTTGGAGTAGTGAAGAAATATAAAAGAAGTTATGTAATAAACTGGATTTTTGAGAAAGTAGTGTACTTGTATTATATAAACTTTTGTATTAGAGACATTGGCTATGTATATGAGTAACAAATCTTTTGCAAATTTTACATTTTAAAAATTTTACTATTATACGTTTCTTAGAAATTTATCCTTAAGTAAAAAATAAAAATAAGTAAATATTTAGGTCGTTACTCACACAAATAGTTGGGCCTTCATAAAAGCTTTTGAACATTTTTGTGAACATTTACAAATCCCTTGCACCGTTCCTCTTTTCTTTTATTATTTTATTGTCCACACTGGTAGGACAGGTAAGGAACCCCCCAATAGAAAAGGGTTGGTCTCCATCCGTCGGGATCTTACTGACCGAAGGCTCTTTCGTGTATATACCGACTCTTTTAAAAAAAATTTTAAAAATATTTTAAAGTTGTTGTTGAACCCAATAAACACCCTTTTTTCCTTTGCTATGCTAATTCCAGGGACTTGGAGTCCAAATTTCCCCTCTATTGGACCCATGCTCACCATGAACTTCCTCCGTCTTCTTACCATTTTGAGGAAACAGACTTGTCGAATACTGATGCTTTTTCGGTTACCCGGATAGCTACATACAAAGAGGCTCAAGGCCATCCCGACATTACTTCCTTTATTGGCACATCTCATTCCAAGTTTTTCGCACCATCGAGTATGATCATATACCCTTTTACATATTATTTATAACTCTATTCTGACTATGCCTTTTATGTTGCATTTTCTGAGATGGAAAAACAAACAGCACCCGCTTTGACTTCAGCTTTCGGAATTCCCATCCCCTCCAGCCAATCGCAAGCCAACCCTTCCAACCAGCCGCAATCCGGCCCCTCCAACTAGCCGGAACTACCACCACCCCCTTCTTTCCTTAAAGCTTTAGAAAAGAGGAAACGTCCGACGACCACTGCTGCTGGGTCTCGGAAGCGAAAGATTTCAGATGTTCGAAGAGACAAGGCTCGCCCGCAAAGGATAAGGCTCCAGCCGAGAAGGATCAGCCTGCCGAAAAGGATGGGGCTCTAGCTATTTACATGGCGTTTGATCCACCAACGTCTCCCCGAGTCCAAGCTACTGAATCTGCTCCAAACCCTTCTTCTACTGCAACCAGGTTACTACCCGGATCTCTTTGGGAGAAGGGTATATCTGAAGAACTCTTCCATGTTGTCCATGCATCCAAGCGGTTAACGAACCCCGTGCTTTACTCAGATGCCCAGATTGAAGAGTTGACTGTTATAGAGCTTAATGCTATGAAGTGCTCTTCTCTGGTTCAGACGCTGGCAACCCTCAATAGCAAGTATGTTAAATCTGTCAATCAGCTTCAATCATCCCGGAAAGAGACCACAAGGATCCATGAGGAACTTGAAGCATCCCGGGAGAAACTTGAAGCATCCCGGGAAGAGGTTCAATCATTAATGGAACAACTTCAAGCATCCCAGGAAGAGACCTCAAGCATCTGTGAACAACTAGAAGCATCCCGAGAAGAAACAAACAAGGCCCGGGAGGAACTTCTCAGCGCTCGGATTGATGCTGTGAAGCTCCAGACTAGGCTGGATGATGCACGGAAACATTATGTCGACGGCAAAATGAATTTTGAAAAATTTAAAGCTTTGTCAGACAAAATCGAGGCAAGACTAAAGCAGATTCAACTTGACCTAGAATATTCAAAGGTTGATGCTGATAATGTGAGGGCTGAGCTATCTGCAGCTGTCGAGGGGTCCTTCAACAACACATTGGAACAAATTCGTTGTTTGAATCTTGGGGTTGAATTGAACACGACTGGTATCCACTTCAGAGCTTATGTGGATGGCGACAAGCTGATCCCTCCACCACCTCCTTGTGAAGACTCAGTTACTCAAATGGAAGAAGATCAACTCGGAGAGGAGGAAGAGGTGATGCCTGCCAGTGTAACTGGAGATCAATCTCAAATCTGGGAAGCTTTAATGTTTAAGGACCGGGATGCCGGTTATAATTTGTAATCTTTTTTACATTGTCGACTGTTGTGGGTTATTTAACATTACCGGTGTTTTCCCGGTTTTCTTTTTATTCAGTTGCGCATAAATTTCAAGTTTTCACAATTAGAATTCTGTTTAAATGCATGTATGGTACTTTACATATACGGAATCGATGTGGGCCAAGCGAGGTGTCCGATTACAGTGAGGCCCATTAAAGGCCCAATAATCCAGAGATATCAATACGCGCAAAGCAGTTTTCAAAACAGATTGGAGCAAATAGCTATTCTAATCTAAAAAAATAAAGGATTATATGTAGTCTAATCAAAACATTATATCTTAACTAATCATGAAATGCCACCAATTAACCTAGACTTAACATCCTTATAAATAAAGAAGTATAGTCACAGGTATATTCATTTTAATTTGATTGTTTTATGCTGTCACAGTGCATTTATTGTTGGGTTGGACTTTCTCACTCCAATCTGGGCCAAGCCCATTGAAGGTTCTAGAACCCTAAACCTAATCCATCTCCTTAAATACCTCAGTTAACAATGATGCGGTAGATACACATAGCGTAGCTTTGACGCTGACAAATTGAGAGTGTCAAGTGACATTCTTGAGAGCACATTTTAGGAAGTTTTATGCTTTGCAATTGAGAGATCTCTAGAGAGTTTGAGTGAAACATTCTAGCGAGTTTGATCATCACCATTGTTGAGAGGTTCTCGGCTAGATTCTACTTTCTACAACAGATTCATCGCTGAACTGAAAGATTCGGTCGCCTGATATTACGTTGTCGAGACGCATCAAAACAATTTAACTAAGTTAATTCTGTAGCATAGGGTTAACCTAGGTCGACTCAGAAACACGATCAATATGGTTCTAGCTTCAAATCATTGGTAATAATAAGGGGGGATTTTGTCAAACAGTTGGTATGGGCAAAGTAAAACTTGCAAGAACACAAACTAAAATTAAAGAACAATGCAGAAATTAACAAGAGTATCAAGGAGTAAAGTAAAACAGATTAGAAAGCATCAATCCAATTCACCAACCCAAGCTATTTGAATCATCATCATTCTCATAAGTTGATTCTATCATAAACATTCATTCAATCTCAATAGAAGTAGTTCAATCGATTCTACTCCTAAATTAATTGAAACCACAACCCTAACTGAACTATCATTCAATTAATCTTGTGATTATTATTTGAAATTAGGACATGAATCCATAATCCTAACTCATTTTCAATCCTAAATGCATTCATAATCATGAAAACATAATAGAAATTGAAGAAGAAGGTGAATATTCAAGTAGAATTCGAAATACCGAACCGGAACTCCAATTCTTCTCTTGCTTGAGTTAGATCCTTGGATTGATTAATGATTTAGCCTTCCATGATGATCACCAAGGAAAGCCCCATGAATTAAGTGCATAAAAATGGAAGAATGGCAAAATGGAAATGAAGAAGATGAAGAACAATGAAGAACAAATGAGAGAAAATGAAGAACAAGCTTTTGATTCTAAAAACTAAAGAAAGGAAATATAAAACTTGTTTATTGAATTGTAAAGTGTTGTCCAAGTTTCACTAAAGTCACTAATACATATAGTGACTAAGTCCTGAAAATAGAATGGACCATAAACAAACCCAACAATCTAATTATTTACTATTTACACCACTAAAAGTCCAATTCGCAGCCCAAAATTACAAGTGCAAAGGTGCTAACTTCGAAGCTTAAAATGACCCTCCAAATGATAGAATTGGCCTTGGGTTATTTCTATCAAACTTGTAGATCTTTTTGTTATCTTTCCAAAGACTCCTAGAACACTCCATTCAGAGTTCTGTAGCACTCTATAGGTCCTGTACAAGTTAGATATGTCAAGTGAGCAAAAATCTGAAAATACGCAACAATTAGCAATTAAGCTCACTTACTTGCCTAAGACAAAAACTAAATTAGAATGAGAAAATAAAAGTCCAAGAGATGTAAAAAAAAAGCTAAGAAGGATAGAAAAATATTTAAATAAAATCACTCTATCAAAATACCTCCACTTAAACTTTTGCACTCCTGAGCAAAACTAAAAAAAGACTAAGAAAAATTCAAACTAAAGTAAACAAAAAATTTAAAGAAATGAGGGTATGAACAAGGCATACATATTTTTCAATGGATCATAACAATGCACAAAAGTGAGAGAGATGAAAAAATGGAAGAATAATATTGAGGTAACAACAATCCATGAAAACATGATCACAAAGTGCAAAGTGAAAAAGTAGTCAAGTTTAGAATTAAGAATGAACCAAGGTGATAGAAATCTCTCAAAAGGTGGCACTCAACCTCATATGATGTGTATGGCTTGTATTTACACTCAAACACCACATGTAACTAGCACATCCAAGCATTGACAAGCCTCTCATTCATTCAACTTGAAATACACATGCATCAAAAGATCAAAAGGACTTTATTAGCTTGTAATGAATGACTTAGGAAAAGGTGGATAAGAAAAGGATATTTAGGCTAAAACTTAAGAGAAAAGAGGGGCATTGGGGAGCAAGCCAACGAGATAAAAGAAGGGTAGAAGTAATAAGATGAAATTTAAAAGAATTTACAAGGATGAAAATGAACTATAACAACTTTTATTGCATATATTTTTTTTCTTTGCTTGAACTTCTTTTTCTTTGCTTATACACAATTTTTTTCTCTTTTTATTTTCTTCTCTTTTAAAACAAAACAAAATACAAAAACCCCACACTTGTTTGAAACCCACTCCCAAACAATTCCACAGCCCTTTTTCTCCCTAAAGCTAGGGTAACATGGTTTTCCATCATTTTTTTAGTTTTTAATGAGCTAAACAAGACAGAAAAGGCTAGAGGCTTAAAGAGGGTGACAATGGATATCAACACAAGGATAGGTTTATTTGGCTAGTGGCTAAAAGAAAGAAGGCCTAAATCATCTCAATTATAGCATGTGCAACAAGGAATGTCAAAAGAGGCAAGGCAAAACATAGAGTAATCTAGCACAAGGGTGAAATCACACATGAAAGAACATATCCACAGAGGCTCAAAAACTCACAAGGCATAATTCTACCACACATGGTTCATCTTAAATTCTATTTCTCAAGCCTACTTATCACTTCAACAATTGCAACAATGATTCACATCAAGTATGAAACCTCTCAATCCAACCAACTTTTTAACATTTCTCATATTTTACACAAGTTAGAAATCCTATGAAAAACATGAAAAAAATGCCTAAATTCAATAAAAACAGCAACAAAACAGAAACAACAGAAACAGACAACAAAAACATATAGACTCAACAACTAAAACAGACAAACAGAAAACAGAAAGACAAACAGAAAATAGAAACCAACAGACAATGAAAAACAGATAGCAACAAAACATAAACACACAGAAAACAGAAAACAGAAAACAACAGACACTAACAAACAGACAGCCAGAAAACATAAACAGACAGAAAGCAGAAATTTTTAAATTTTTAGGATCCTGCACCCCCCCACTTGAAATGCACATTGTTCTCAATGTAGGCATGAAAAGAAATGCAAACAAAGAGACAACAAGTAAAAGAAGGGAAAAGGAAACTCCCCAAATGTCATTCAAGACACATCTTCACACAAAATTGGCAGGACCAAAGAGATGTCCTCCACAAGCTCCTCCTCCACTTGAGGGCTTTCATGAAATGCTTTGAGTTGGTGACCATTGACCTTAAAGACTTTTCTGGTAGCTTCATTTTTAATCTCAACTGCACCATGGGGAAAAACATTAGTAATAACAAAAGGTCCATCCCATCTAGATCGAAGTTTACCGGAAATAAGCTTAAGGCGAGAGTTAAACAATAACACTTTTTGACCACTATGGAACTCCTTTCTAAGAATCCTAGAGTCATGGAATTTCTTCACTCTCTCCTTGTAATTCTCATAGGCTTCTAAACGAATCTCCTCAAGCTCTTGCAACTGAAGCTTCCTTTGCATACCCACTTCATCAAATGCCATGTTACAACTCTTTACCACCCAATAAGCACGGTGCTCAATCTCCACTAGAAGGTGGCATGCCTTACCGAAAACCACCCTATAGGGAGACATCCCCAAAGGTGTGCGGTAAGCGGTCCTATGAACCCATAAAGCATCCTCAAGAAGCTTGCTCCAATCTTTCCTGTTTGGTTGTACCACCTTCTGTAACACTTGGTTGATCTCTCTGTTAAAAACCTCTGCTTGCCCATTAGTTTGGGGATGATAAGTTGTAGCAACTCTATGCACAACCCCATACTTCTGAAGCAAGGATGCGAATGACTGGTTACAGAAATGGCTCCACTGGTCACTAATAATGGCTCTAGGCACACCAAACCTGCAAAAAATGTTGGATCTCACAAAATCCACAACTTTAGAATCATTAGTTCTGGAGACCTTAGCCTCAACCCATCTAGAAACATAATCAACAACAAGCAAAATATATGAAAAACCATGAGAAACAGGAAATGGACCCATAAAATCAATACCCCACACATAAAAAATCTCACAAAAAATAATGGGTTGCTGAGGCATCTCATGTCTATGTGTAATTGTGTCTCCTGCTCTCTGACACTGCTCACAAGTGGTGGTAAAGTGATGAGCATCTCTAAACAAGGTGGGCCAAAAGAACCCACAGTCTAATACTTTCCTAGCGATCCTCTGAGGACCAAAATGACCTTCGGTAGGTGTGCTATGACAAAACTGAAGAATAGACTGAATTTCATGATTAGGCACACACCTTCGGATCACTTGGAGCACTACCAAACTTCCACAAATAAGGATCATCCCAAACATAATATTTGGCATTACTCTTAAGTTTATCTATTTGGGACCTAGATGCATGAGGTGGAACAACAGATGCAACAAGGAAATTAACAATGTCAGCAAACCAAGGTGTGACATGAGATGAATGCAAATGCATCAAATGCTCATCAGGAAAACTATCACGAATGGGAAAGAACTCAAGAGGTCCCTCAATCTTGCTCAAGTGATCATCAACCAAGTTTTCTGCACCACTTCTGTCCTTAATCTCAATGTCAAATTCCTGAAGAAGAAGCATCCACCTAATCAATCTAGGTTTAGCATCAGGCTTCTTCAACAGGTATTTCAAAGCTGCATGGTCAGTAAAGACAGTGATATGGGAGCAAAGCAAGTAGGATCTAAATTTATCTAAAGCAAAAACAATAGCCAAAAGCTCATTCTCAGTGGTGGTGTAGTTAACTTAGGCTGCATCCAAAGTGTGTGAAGCATAAGCAATGACATGGGATAGTTTACCAACTCTTTGTGACAACATAGCCCCAAGTGCCTAATTAGAGGCATCACAGCTCAAAGGGAAGCTCCCAATTTGGTGGCTGCATGATGGGATAGGTAGTTAGCTTCCTCCTCAATCCCTCAAATGCCTCTTTGCAAGGCTGGTCAAATGTAAAGTCTACATCCTTTTGGAGAAGCATGGACAATGGGAATGCAATCTTACTGAAAGCCTGAATAAATCTCCTATAAAAACCTGCATGTCCAAGAAAAGAACGTACTTCCCGCACAGAAGCAGGGTAAGGCAAAGAGGTGATCACATCAATTTTGGCCTTATCGACCTCAATACCTCTACTAGAGACCAAATGTCCTAAGACTATACCCTCATGCACCATGAAATGACATTTCTCAAAGTTAGTACTAATACATCGGTCAAGCACTCTAGAGAGAACCATAAACAATGAAATCATCCATAAATGCCTCCATGCAACTCTCTAATAAATCAGAAAAGATGATTACCATGCACCTTTGGAAGGTATCAGGTGCGTTGCATAGGCCAAAAGGCATCCGGGTGTAAGCAAATGTGCCAAATGGACAAGTGAATGCGGTCTTATGTTGATCCTCTGGTGCAATATGGATTTGCATGTAACCATAAAAACCATCATGAAAGCAATAATGTGATTTACCTGCCAATCTCTCTAAAACTTGATCAATGAAAGGCAGAGGGAAATGGTCCTTGCGAGTGGCCTGGTTGAGTCTCCTGTAATCAATGCAAACTCGCCAACTGTTGGCCACTCTAGTCAGAATCAACTCATTATCTTGATTCTTCACAACTGTGAGACCCGACTTCTTAAGAACCACTTGGACAGGTGAAACCCAAGTGCTATCTGAGATGGGATAGATGATCCCTGTAGCTAGTAGCTTCGTCACTTCCTTCTTCACCACATCAAGAATAGGGGGATTCAGCCTCCTCTGTGGTTGCCTCACTGGCCTAGAATCATCCTCCAAAAGTATCGGATGCATGCAGATGGAAGGATTAATTCCAGGAAGATCAGCAAGTGTCCATCCAATGGCCTTTTTGTGGCCTCTCAAAACATGCATCAACTTCTCTTCATGCTCCAGTGGCAGACTACTAGATATGATGACTGGAAGCTTCTGAGCATCATCTAAATATGTATACTTGAGGTGCTCAGGTAGTGACTTTAACTCCAAGGAAGGTGGCTGAATAATGGAAGGTAAGGAAAGACTAGGGGCAGAGGGAAGTGGGATAGTAGGCTCAGAACTTGTATCTGTACCTGGAACACAATCATAGTGAAGTGTGGAGGAAATTTCCGCCCAATCGCTACACATAGCAGCAGAATCATCACAGGTACAATTACAAGAACCAAGATCAAAGTCAGAAAAATCAGAAAGTAAGTCAGAAATATCTACACTATCTATTGCAGCATCAATGATATCAAGAAGAAAAACAGAATGCTCCTTTACAGGATGTCTCTGATAGAGTGCTTTTAGTTGAGTATTTTTCTATCCTTTTTAGCTTGTTTGACCTCTCTTGGACCTTTATTTTCCTATTCTAATTCAGTTTTTGGCCTAGGCAAGTAAGTGGGCTTAATTGCTAATTGTTGCGTATTTTCGGATTTTTGGCTCACTTGACGTATCTGACTTGTGCAGGACCTACAGGGTGCTACCGATCTCTGAATGGAGTGTTCTAGGAGTCCTTGGAAAGATAACGAAAAGATCTACAAGTTTGCTAGAAATAGTCCGAGGTTAATTCTATCATTTAGAGGGTTATTTTAAGCTTTGAAGTTAGCGCCTCTGCACTTATAATTTTGAGTTGCAAATTTGACTTTCATGGTTGTAAATAACAAATAATTAGATTGTTGGGTTTGTTTGTGGCCCATTTTATTTTCAGAACTCAGTCACTGCATATATTAGTAACTTTAGTGAAACTTAGAGCACACTTTTCATTTTAATAAAAATAGTTTTGCATTTCCTTTTCTTAGGTTTTTAGGATCAAAACCCTTGCTCTCATTTTCTCTCTACTGTTCTTCCTTGTTCTTCATTGTTCTTCATTTTTGTTTTTCTGTTCTTCCATTTTAGTGCACTCAATCCATGGGGCTTTCATTGATGATGATCATGGAAGGCTAAATCACCAATCAATCCAAGGAACCAACCTAAGCACAAGGAGAATTAAAGTTCTGGTTTAGTATTTCGAATTCTACTTGAATGTTCATCTTCTTCTTCAATTGCTATTCTATTTTTCATGATTATGAATGCGTTTAGGATTGAAAGTGGATTAGGTTATGGATTCATGCCTAATTTCGAATATTAATCACAGAATAATTGGATGATATTTCAATTAGGGTTGTGGTTTCAATTAAATTAGGGGTTAA
>PYAF01005511.1:169745-185645 GCA_007407185.1 Glycine tomentella
CCAAGATTTACAAGGAGAAAGTGAAGAAATTCCATGACTCTAGGATTCTTAGAAAGGAGTTCCATAGTGGCCAAAAAGTGTTATTGTTTAATTCTCGCCTTAAGCTTATTTCCGGTAAACTTCGATCTAGATGGGATGGACCTTTTGTTATTACTAATGTTTTTCCCCATGGTGCAGTTGAAATTAAAAATGAAGCTACCGGAAAGTCTTTAAGGTCAATGGTCACCAACTCAAAGCATTTCATGAGAGCCCTCAAGTGGAGGAAGAGCTTGTGGAGGACAACTCTTTGGTCCTGCCAATTTTGTGTGAAGATGTGTCTTGAATGACATTTGGGGAGTTTCCTTTTCCCTTCTTTTATTTGTTGTCTCTTTGTTGCATTTCTTTGCATGCTTACATTGAGGACAATGTGCATTTCAAGTGGGGGGGTGAAGGATCCTTAAAATTTTTGAAATTCTGGTTAATTTTTGTTTTTTGTTTTCTGTCTGTTTATGTTTTGTTGCTGTCTGTTTGTCAGTGTCTGTTGTTTTCTATTTTTTGTTTATCTGTCTGTATATATTCTGTTTGTCTGTTTTAGTTTTTGAGTCTGTATGTTTTTGTTGTCTGTTTCTGCTGTTTCTGTTTGTGCTGTTTGTTGCTATTTTTATTGAATTTAAGCACTTTTTCATGTTTTTCATAGGATTTCTAATTTGCATAAATTGTGAGAAATGTTAAAAAGTTGGTTGGATTGAGAGGTTTCATACTTGATGTGAATCATTGTTGCAATTGTTGAAGTGATAAGTAGGCTTGAGAAATAGAATTTAAGATGAACCATGTGTGGTAGAATTATGCCTTGTGAGTTTTTGAGGCGTTGTGAATATGTTCTTTCATGTGTGATTTCACCCTTGTGCTAGATTACTCTATGTTTTACCTTGCCTCTTTTGACATTCCTTGTTGCACATGCTTTGATTGAAATGATTTAGGCCTTCCTTCTTTTAGCCACTAGCCAAATAAACTTATCCTTGTGTTGATATCCATTGTCATCCTCTTTGAGCCTTTAGCCTTTTCTTTCTTGTTTAGCTCATTAAAAACAAAAAAATGATGGAAAACCATGTTACCCTAGCTTTAGGGAGAAAAGGGGCTTTGGAATTGTTTTGGGAGTGGGTTTCAAACAAGTGTGGGGTGTTTGTCTTTTGTTTTATCTTGAAAGAAAAGAAAAGAAAAGAAAAGGAGAAAAGAAAGAGTTCAAATAGCAAAAGTAAAAAATAAAAAAATAAAAATTTGTGCATAAGAAAAGAAAAAAAATTGTGTGTAAGCAAAGAAAAAGAAGTTCAAGCAAAGAAAAAAATATATGCAATAAAAGTTGTTATACTTCATTTTCATCCTTGTAAATTCTTTCAAATTTCACCTTGCTTCTACCCTTCTTTTATCTTGTTGGCTTGCTTCCCATTGTCCCTCTTTTCTCTTAAGCTTTAGCCTAAATATCCTTTTCTTATCCACCTTTCCCTAAGCCATTCATTACAAGCTAATAAAGTCCTTTTGATCTTTTGATGCATATGTATTTCAAGTTGAATGAATGAGAGGTTTGTCAATGCTTGGGTGTGCTAGTTGAATGTGGTGTTTGAGTGTAAATACAAGCCATACACATCATGTGAGGTTGAATGCCACCCTTTGAGAGAATTCTATCACCTTGGTGCATTCTTGATTCTAAACTTGACTACTTTTTCACTTTGCAATTTGTGGTCATGTTTTCATGGATTGTTTGTTACCTCAATATTATTCTTCCATCTTTCATCTCTCACTTTTGTGCATTGTTATGATCCATTGAAAAATTTGTGTGCCTTGTTCATACCCTTTCTTTAAATTTTTGGTTTACTTTAGTTTGAATTTTTCTCTTAGTCTTTCTTTTAGTTTTTCCCAGGAGTGCAAAAGTTTAAGTGTGGGGTATTTTGATAGAGTGCTTTTAGTTGAGTATTTTTCTATCCTTTTTAGCTTATTTGACCTCTCTTGGACCTTTATTGAAGAAGGTTTCCAGAGATGTTATCACCAAAGTTTGTCCAAGCACACTGTAAAAGGGTTCTTGGAAATCGCGTACAGGTTCTTAGAAATCGTGTGCCGGCCTACGATGGACGAAAGAGTCTTTTCACCGGGGGACCTTTGCTCATCGAATCAAACATTTTTGTGATCGTGCTGAGAGACCAAGATGAACCAAGCTTTTTCACGTAAATGAACATACATGACTAACGCGAGATCTCTAGAGTTATAATGAAATACTAGGTAGTTTGATCATCATCATTGTTGAAGAGGTTAACTCACTTTGTTGGTGTATTTGATTCTTTGTAACCCATTAATTTATGGTGGATATTTGATTGTCAGTTTTTACTTGATGTTAAACATATTGATTGTTTTTCTCCCTATCTGCTCTTGCCATTTGTTCCTTTCCAGTCCGCAGATCTATTTGAGTGTTTGACCATAGTCAAACTAAATGAAATTGGTCGCTATTGCTGGGTTATGGAAAGTTACGAGGAGATACTGCAAAGCAACTTCACATTCTTCATCCCTGATATGTGATATTGGGACGTCTTGTGAGTGTCCAAATCAAGTAGGACCCAGGGATACTCGGATATGAACAATGACAGTTGCAATAACCAAGCTAAACCAAACCGGTCACTGTTACAGGGTTATTCAAAGTTGCGCGGAAAGTGCACAACAACTTCGCGTTCCCCATCCATGATGTGATATGTTGACGCGTTGAGTGTCATAATCAAGTAGGGCCCAGGGATACCCGGATATCAACAAAGCCAGTTGCAATTAATAGACAGCCCAGTATATGTGAATATCCCGGATCAGTCATCCTAACTAACCATGGTCATGTTAATCAATGAACGTCAAGCAAAGTAATTGAGAAAAATGTTGTGCACAACTTCAAACAGGTCATGTCAACAATTGAAATTAACATTTAATTTAAATGCATTTGAAAAATAGCAGCAACAGATCCACAATAATAATACAAAAACAACATATTGATTGTTTTCCTGTCTATTTACTCTTGCCATTTGTTCGTTTCCGTTACGCAGGTCTATTTGTGTAACACCCTGACATTTCAATAACTACAAATGTATGTTGTATGAGTTATTTTTGTGCAATTATTGATGTGAGTGTTAGGCTATATGAGATTTGATTGGTTTATATTTAAAGTATTTGTGTGAAATATTAATTAGAGACATTACAAAAATAGTTGAACAGAAATGACCATATCACCCTTCCTTTGAAGCAGAAATTACAGAAATGCCCTTAAAGTGAAAATTACACAAATACCCTTGGATATTTTGGAAATTACAATCATACCCCTAGGGTGAATGACAAATTACCATAGTACCCTTGAGGCTAGAATTACCAAGACACCCTTAGATATTTTGTGAAAACTTGATGAAATTACAAAATACCTTTGAATGACAAATTACCAAAATACTTTGTGAAAACTTGATGAAATTACAAAATACCCTTGAATGACAAATTACCAAAATACTTTGTGACAGAAAACCTCAGAATAGAATTTCTATGAAATTTATAAGGTAATAACTTTGAAATTTTATTTAAGAGAATTTAGGCAGCAGAAAAATATGGAAAAATGATAAGTAGAATCTGTGGAATTTTCTCTCAATTGTAGGATGTACATACTTATTTAATAAAATGGTTTAGTAAGTTTGATGGTCAAAAGTAGAACGGACCAATCAGAATAAAGATAAGAGCAATCTTGTATGTAAGGTCTGTGTAGCACTCTGTATTGACTGTTTGTGAGTTATTTGTATTGTAACTGAAGTCAGAGTCAGGAAATCTCTAGAGTTCTATTATTCAATATTATCCTTAGGTAGAAGAGTTCAAATCAAACTTTACTTCCTACTAGAAAATGCCATGTGTAAAGTTAAGTGGAAACTAGATTCTTCTTCTTCATCAAAAGATGACATATGTATGCAAAAGAAACAATACAATTTTCTCTTCTTTAAAGGAAATAATAACATGGTATAGAAGGAGGAAGGGAAGATAAAAATATTCCCTTTGGCTATGGTATTTACGTGAAGTAGAGGAAAAAGGGAAAAAGGTGGTTTGTCATATTTAAAAATTGATAAGTTATGATAAGTAGAAAATATCATAATATTCATGAATTAAAGTGATAAGGTGCCATCATGAAAGCTTAAGAAATGTCTATCCACTTGTAAGCCACCTTGAATGAAGGGATAAGAAGCCATCATGCCTTGAAAGATAATTACACAAGGTGGCATGAAAGGAAGAAAAATCTTCTCCTCTTCCTCTAGTAATCACGTGAAAGAGGGAGTAGGAAGGGAGGATATTTTATGACTTACATACATGATATAAGGACAAGTGGAAGACACTTGGAAGAAAGACATCATGACTTAGGAGATTTTTGTATAAAGTGGAAAGATATTTAGAAGAGTAATTATGAGTTTAGTTAAGATGTAATGGAATGAGAAGAAACTAAGTTATAATGGAACTATATGAGAGTAACTAGCTAGAAAGGGCAATTATGTCTTTAAATATTTTATTATTTTCCAAACCCTATATAAAGGGAGGAGGGCCTTAAATGGAAATCACTTTCAAGACTCCATTTCTACAACAACTCACGTGAATCTCTTCCCCCATCTCTTTCATTTCACTTTCATCCTTTCCATTTCAAAGCATAAATCAAGTAAGAAGAAGACCCCACTTCCTTTGAAGAATCACTTGTAGAAGCTAGCACCTTTAGGAGGAGATAGACAAGCTTAGTAAGAGGTTATAAGGTATGTATAGGGAAGTTTTATGATAAGGATAGTTTAAGTGTTACTTGTGTTTGAATAAGTGTTTGAAGTTCTGTGAAGTATGACTTGTATCTGAGTAATTGTTGGATTTAAGTTATAATTATATGATTGAGTGCTTGAATGAAGTTTTATGTTTGTTGAGTGTTTCTATGAATCTCTGTACATGAATGATATGTTGAGTTTCTGTACATGAGTAACAAGCTGAATTCTGTACTTGATTTATGTTGAATTTCTGAGTAAAGTATGTGAGACAATGATTGAAGACTGATGTTGAAAATAAACATGAGTTGATAAAATGAATGAGTTATGCATAAGTGAATTAGTTTCATGTGTCTCATAAAAGTTGCCTCAGAGAGGAGGTGTGTCAGATAGCTACAGGAACTGAGTCTGTGCGTTCAGACAAGAGGAGTCTGAGCTGGGGGTGACTCTTACGGTGGGGAATCACGCCACCCATGATGATCACATGAAGTGTGGGTATAATAACCTAGGATTTTTATAAAAAGGAGTAAAAGAAATAAGAATTTTAAATTATAAAAATCTGTCCCAAAAGCCTTAGTGACGAATTTAGCGACAGAATTAGCGATGGAATTAACAACGGAGTCTGGCGCCAAGAGCCCCAGAGTGGTGCCAAGAGCGTCACAGGTGCTGGAAACTGGTGCCAAGAGCGCCAAAGTGGCGCCAAGAGCGCCACAGGTTCTGGAAACTGGCACTAGGAGCGCCAAAATGGCGCCAAGGGCGCCAGATGCACTGGACTTTGGTGTGATCAGCGCCAAGGTGGCGCCAAGGGCGCCGCATGTCGGTCAGGGGCAGTATTTAAGGGCCAAAACGCGGAAAAAGGAAAGGAAAACCAGTTTTCTTCTTCCTTGGACCTCCCAACCTCCATTGGAGCTACTTCCAAGCTTTTAGGACCTTATATATTAGCCTTTATACGTCCCTTTAGCTGTGAAACTTGAGAGAAACTCTGAGGAAGCTATAATCCTTCATCCTTTTCTTTCAAAAACCCATTTTTGGTGAGATTTCCTCTTGGGAGGAAAACCCCTGGAACTTGAGTTTGGCGAGGAATCAAGGCTTAGCAGAGACAACGGAGCTTAGGAAAGCAGTCCTGCCGCTTTTCTAGTCGTCGCTGAGGTAAGAAACTCGAGTTTCTCCGGTTAATTTGGGATTTCCTGTGAATAGTGACCCATATGAGTTGGGGCTAGAATTAGCCCAGGGTCCAGTAGAGAAACTTGCTCAGAGCGAGTTAGTAATGAAGGATTAGCTTTCAGATTTTGATTTAGATGACTTTGAATCTTGGCTCTGAGGTTGCATGGGTGACTGGTGTAAAGTCACTTATTGGTGCTAGAGCCTTGATTGTGTTATGTTGAGCCTAAGAGGCTAATTGAACGAGGCTTTGAGTGAAACTCAGTCCGTTCTAGAGATAATTGGATTATGAGGCTGTGATATTGTGCTTTGTATGCGCTGTGCATTGAGTCTGTGATGACTCAGATGCTTTATAGGCAGCCTTGAGAGACCTTGTGAAGGTCTATGATAGCCTAGAGTGGCTGAGCTTGAGTGAACCCTAGGATAGGAGAAATTCTGATATGATATGCTCTGTGAATTGTATGCTTGTGGGCTTGTTTTTGATATGATACTGTATATGCCTTGATTAGGGCGTGATAGTGAGACTATTGGTGGCGAGAACCACAGAGCAGGGACAGGATCGTAGACTGAGACCTTGCCAGGTAAGTTCAGTGTCCCTGGGGATGAATTCCCGCATGGTTGCACACCACACTCTGGGGGAGTGATGGTCATGATTCATGATGCATGCATTTGGGTGTTGCATTGCTTAAATTGATATGTATGCACTTGAGATTGATTATACTATCATTTGGGCGTTGAGGGTTCTCCGCCATATGTTCTGGGCATTGATGGTTCTCTGCCCTGTGATTTAAGCGTTGAGGGTTTTCCGCTAGGCATTGAGGGTTCTCTGCCATGTGATTTAGGCGTTGATGAGATCCGCCATGTTTGGATGCTTGATATGTTGCTATGAGGGCCAGTGGGCCATTGGGTTGTGTGATTGCCTTGTGTGTGCATTGTGGATAGTGGGCCAGGGTGGGAATGATTTCCCAAGGACCTTGAGCTTACTGAGATGTGTATCTCACCCCATGTGGGGATTTATGATTTCAGGTGATTCTTCTAGAAGAGAAGAACAGTCTCAGGGCAGGCGGCCCTAGTGATGACATGGCTGCTTGACTGAGGAGCAGCAGAGGGAGCTTGAAGGCTCAGTTTTGTTATGTATTGTTTTGTACCCTTGATAAGGGATGGTGTGTGTACACTTGTATATGTACAGTTCTGTATACCCTCTATGAGGGCTGATATTCTTTTGTATCACCACGGGGTGGTGTAGACGTATATATATATGTACATAACTGATTATGATATGAGATATTTTTCCTCCTGAGTATAGTTACTGGTTATTTGTTTATCTGCCTACCGTTATAATTGATATGATAAACTGGATCAGCAGGGGTGTGAATTAGATGATTTGCATGTGTATTCTCTGTGATGTATTTATTCCATACATAATGAATCAAGAAAAGCGATTCTGTGCTTCCGCTGAGATTTAAATTGATGTTTTAAGCGCTAAACTGATACGATCAATGATAACGCACCGGAGGCCTACAGGGTGTTACAGTGGGTGAGAACCTGTGCAACACCGGGGGACCCTGACTGGTCGGATCAGTTCTGTGCCACTGTGATGGGGCTATCTTGACAGTTGGTACCACATGATAAGTGTTAGAAATGAAGAAGATCATGAAGAATCAAGTTGAGGAAGATCATGAAGAATCAAGTTTAGGATGATCACAAGTTTTGATTTTACATGCCCACTCAAATTGATGGCATATGTATTTTGTTCAAAACTTAGTTCAAGAAATTATAACCTTTTATTCCTTACTTAGGTTGATTAAGTCATGCATTCATTCATTCATTAATTCATGATTAAGTCATACGAAATCATTAATCAATTGGTATGACATTAAGGCATTAAGGTTTTCATAAAAGATTTTTTCACTGTTTTAATCGATTACCAATATGATATAATCAATTAAATGCATGTAAGCAGAACTGCATATTGTCATATGAACACTTTAATCGATTACCAATAATTCGTAATCGATTAAATTAGTCTGACTCTGTTTAAGTCGTTCTGTGATAATCGATTACTTCATGGAATAATCGATTATCTGAGTATCTGCATAATGTGATAATCGATTATTTGAGACATTAATCGATTACATTAGTGTAACGCTCGGCCACTTGTAGGATCAACGACTGTCCCTACATACCAGCACAAGACTTTTCAGTGTGCTTTGTCCTCACTCACACACTTTTTGAGAAACTTCCCAGGAGGTCACCCATCCCAAGATTGCTCCAAGTCAAGCACGCTTAACTATGAAGTTCTTATGTTATGGGCTACCGAAAAGTAGATGCACCTTGTTGGTATAGGTAGTACCTATTAAATCCTTTTAAGTTATCCTCAATTGTACAGTCCCATACCTGCACAGCCTTTGGATCCCTCTCGTTCGGGTGTGTATTCGATTCATTCATGTACCCCTCCCGCTAGAAGCCTGCTAGGAGCCGCTCCTTGTCTGTGCCTCACTACACCGGCGATCACTCCCCGCCCTCATCAGCGCCCGGGATGTTACAATTAGTGTAACAGAAAATCCTGACCTCCTGGAATAATCGATTACAAGAAGGGTTAATCAATTATTTGTTCTTGAGATTTTTTTCCAGATTTCTGATGAACACTTTAATTGATTATTTTAGAATTTTAATCGATTACTTGAGTTAAAATAATCGATTACACTTACGGAATAATCGATTACAGGTAGTGAATTCTGTTTCTTATAAATAGAAGGAGCTTATTCTGTTTAGAGAGTTCCTTGGGTTTTCGAACAAGCCTTGCAAAAATCACTTTCTGAGAGTTCTAAAGTCACAAAGGCATATTAGAAACAGAAATTCAAAATAGATTCAAGGATCATGGAGATTTTCATTTGTTGAGTCATCTACTCCATGTGAAGCTCGTGTTCAAGTAATTGGTCAAAAGATTTCATCAAGAAAGATCATGGCATTCATTCTCAGTCTGGTTTGATCATTTAATTTCATTCATTGCACTGAGGAAATTGAGGTGATATCTTTCTTGAATCAATTTCATTGTTGTTTTGTTGTTGATTGTTCATATAACAAACAATGATCTTTAAAGCTTTGCTAGATAGGTTTCTAGTGGTTAGAACAGAGAGGGGATCTCTGGTTCTTAGATCTTTTGAAAAGTCTATAGGTTTAGATTTTGAATTTTAGCTAGGGATGGTAACAGAGATCTTTGTAAGCTTGTAAAGATATTATATTTGTTATAGTGGAAACTCTAATCAAGATTGATTAGAAGTAAACTGGATGTAGCCTCCGGGGTTGAGAGGCAAACAGTATAAATCTTGTGTATGATTGTATAGTTCTGTTCATATTCATATTGTTCTTAAAGTATTATGTTTGTTCATATCACAAGTATGGTTTTTCCTCAAGAGTGGTTTGATTGAGACAAAGGTTGATTTTAAAAGTCTGATTTCTTAATTGGTTTAAGATACGATCCTTTTTTCAAAGACTTTCGCTGTGTTTGAAATTTGTTTTAAATTTTAAAAACTCTGAGGTAAAACCAATTCACCCCCCTCTTGGTTATTTGCATAAGTGTTTATTATATTTTCAATTGGAATCAGAGCTGGTTCTTGTAATTTGGTCAAGATCTTTACAAATTCATGACAATGAATACTAATCAGATAACTTTCAAAGAGGGAGCCTCATTGAATATACCTCCTTTATTTGAAGGGAAACATTTTAATTTTTGGAAGAGTAGGATTCAAATCTTTATCCAATCAAACGACTCGGGAGCTTGGAATAGTATTGAAAAAGGTCCTTACATTCCAACCAAAATTGTGGATAACAAAACAATACCAAAAGAATGGGATGAAATGTCGGAAATAGAAAAGAGAATGGTTCAATATGATTTCAAAGCAAAAAATATGATAACTTCTGCTTTATCTTTCGATGAATTTTTCAGGACTGTTAGGTGCAAAAGTGCCAAAGAAATGTGGGAATTGCTTGAAGTTACACATGAAGGAACTGAAGATGTGAGGAGATCAAGAAAGCACACCCTCATTCATGAATATGAAATGTTCAAAATGAGAGATGATGAGAGTGTCTCACAACTTCAAACTAGATTCACCCACATTGTGAATCACTTGCTTGGACTTGGAAAAACTTTTGATGCAGAAGAATTGAACATCATTCTCAAGTGTCTAACAAGGGATTGACAACCTAAAGTCACAGCCATTAAAGAGTCCAAGGATCTATCTCAAATGTCAATGGCATTGCATTAAAGGCTGCACCTTCAAAGATAGAAGAAGAAGATAGTTCAAGTGAAGAAGAAGATGATGAGAATGTCAATCTCATTGTTAGAAAGTTTTCCAAATTTCTAAGGAAGAACAAGGGTAGAAAGCAACCATTCTAAAAGAAAAGAAATGACTAAAAGAGCAAGAACAACAACTCCTCATCATCACTTGCTTTGAATGTGGGAAGCAAGGCCATATAAAATCAGATTGTCCCTCATTATCAAAGAAACCACAAGTTGAGAAGAAGTCAAGAAGAGAAGGGAAGCAGAAAAAGGCTTACATTGCTTAGGATGATAATGAATCAACAAGTTCCGAATCCTCATCTGAAAAAGAAATTGAAGCTAACCTTTGCCTTACATCCACCATCAATGGAGATTGTGAATCATCAAGTACAGAATCAGAGGTAAATTCTGAATTTAATAGTGTTGTTGATGCTTTTCATGAGATGCATTTAGAAGCTCAAAGACTAGCAAAAGCTAACAACAAACTTAAGAGTGATCTAAAGTGGCATGTTTCCAAACTTGCTGAATTGCAAGATGAGCTTTGTAAGTTGAAAGAAGTTCATGACAAGCTTCTCTCAAGTTACAAAGAGAATGGATGTACATGTTCCTCAACCAACTCTAAGGTTGATGACTTCAATAATTTACAAAAAGAATTTGATGATTATAAGCTATGTGCAGAAAAAGAAAACATGTGCTTACAAACTGAAAATAGTTATTTGATTGATTTGCTGAGAAAGTATTACAAAGGAAAATGCAACTTAGATGAGTTACTAAGTGTGCAAACGTTTGTTGGTGATACTTATGGATTGGGATATAGACATGGATCTAGAAATCAAAATAAGCTTGTGTTTGTACCTCCAAAACATAAGAATCAAAGGCAGCATAATCAACCAAATCTCTATCAAATATTTACACATGCTAAATCATCAAACAATCTTACTTGCAATTATTGTATGCTTAAAGGTCACACATCATACAAGTGCTATGCTAGAAGATTTTATGTTCCTAATGGTGAATGTGTATGGGTTGAGAAAAGAAAGAAAGCAACTAACCCCTTTGGACCCAACTTAAATTGGGGACCCTATCTCTCTTTTTAATATGACTTGTGCAGATGTGTCTTAGAGCAAAATCTTCAATTTGGTACCTAGATAGTGGATGCTCAAGACACATGACTGGAGACATATCCATGCTAACTGATGTTGTACTTGAAGAAAAAGGATATGTTACTTATAGGGACAATAACAAAGGCAAAATAATTGGGCAAGATAATATTGGAGACAGCTTGTCTACAAAGATCAAGGATGTGTTATATGTTGAAGGGCTGAAACACAATTTGCTAAGCATAAGTCAATTGTGTGACAAAGGATTTAAAGTTACCTTCAACAATGAAACTTGCTTGATACATGACAACAAAAGTGGCAAAGTGGTACACATTGAAAATAAAGAGGAAGGACAGCAGCACATAGAAACCAAACAGTTGGAAGAAGATGAATCTAAAGAAGACACAAATCAAGGAACAACTACAACTAAACACAAGGATTGGAGAACCTCAAAAGATCTATCATTAGACAACATAATTGGTGATGTATCAAAGGGAGTATCAACTAGATCTTCCTTAAGAAATATTTGTTGCACCATGGCTTTTGTATCACAAATTGAACCTTATAACATTGAACAAGCCTTATTAGATGAACATTGGTTGATTGCCATGCATGAGGAATTAAATCAGTTTAAAAGAAACAATGTTTGGGAACTAGTACCTAGATCTTCCACTCACACACCTATTGGCACAAAGTGGGTATTTAGGAACAAACTGGATGAAAGTGGCATCATAATTAGAAACAAGGCTAGATTGGTTGCAAAGGGATACAACCAAGAGGAAGGCATTGATTATGATGAAACTTATGCATGTGTAATGAACTTTAAATTGTTTCAAATGGATGTGAAAAATGCATTTCTTAATGGTTACATTGATGAAGAGATATATGTTGACCGACCTCCTGGTTTTGTAGATCATCAATATCCTAACCATGTGTACAAATTAAGAAAAGCATTGTATGGATTGAAACAAGCTCCAAGATCTTGGTATGAGAGACTAAGCAAATTTTTGCTTGATCAATCATTCTCAAGAAGAGAAGTGGACAAAACTCTGTTCATCAAAAGAAAGAACAAAGATATGCTTATGGTACAAATCTATGTTGATGATATTATTTTTGGTTCTACTAACCATTCCATGTGTAAAGAATTTGCAGCAAGCATGCAAAATGAATTTGAAATGTCTATGATGGGAGAGCTTATATTCTTTCTTGGCCTTCAATTTAAACAAATGAAGAATGGAACTTTCCTAAGTCAATCAAAGTATTGTATGGAAATGTTGAAGAAATTTGAAATGGAAAGTTGCAAAACTGCAGCAACTCCTATGGGAACTTCCACTTACCTTGATTCAGATGAAAGAGGAAAAAGCGTTGATGAGTCAAAGTATAGAGGGATGATTGGATCATTTCTCTATCTCACGACAAGTAGGCCAGACATAATGCTAAGTGTTTGCCTATGTGCTAGATATCAAGCTAATCCAAAGGAGTCTCATCAAACAGCTGTGAAAAGGATCTTCAAATACTTAAAGTCCACTCCAAAGGTAGGACTTTGGTATCCCAAAGGTACAACAATCACTCTGATTTTGCAGGATGCAAATTGGATCGAAAGAGCACAAGTGGTACTTGTCATATTCTAGGAAGCTCTTTAATTTCTTGGCAATGTAAAAAGCAATCTTGTGTAGCCTTGTCAACAGCAGAAGCTGAGTATATATCAGCTGGAAGTTGCTGTGCTCAAAGTCTATGGCCGAAGCAACAACTTCAAGACTTTGGTGTAGAACTTCATCAAATTCCACTATTATGTGACAACACAAGTGCAATAAATATTTTCAAGAATCCAATCATGCATTCCAGGACGAAGCATATTGAAATAAGGCATCACTTCATCAGAGATCATGTACAAAAAGGTAACATTAAAGTTGAATTTGTTGATAGTAAGAATCAATTGGCTGATATCTTTACTAAACCTTTGGATAGGGAGAGATTCTTTACATTGAGAAATATGCTTGGTATTTTGGATGAATCAAGTTTACGTTAAGTGACACTTCCATGTCTAATTTCATTGTGAATTGAACTAGACATTGCATGATTAAAAAGCAACTCAATTTGATGTAAAGAATACTTGTTGAAAGCTGCATAAAATCTGTGTTATTGAATAAAAGCTGATATAATCGATTACTGTGTGGTTCTAATCGATTATTTGATCATACTGTGTTATTTTAAAAAGAAGTCAAAGTTATTGTAATCGATTACAACATCGGGATAATTGATTATTTTCACTCCGTATTCCAGAAAAACCATGTTAGCTCTGGAATAATCGATTAAATCGATACTTTAATCGATTACATGAAGTCGATAGGCTTTTTCAAAATTCTGGAACTTCCTGGAATAATCAATTACCACAACGGGATAATCGATTATTCTGCCTCTGCTGGTCTGAAAACTCCACCTCACTCTGTCTTAATCGATTAAAACAAGTGATAATCGATTACACTTCATCTTCAACAATTCACCTTCTCTAACATAATTGATTACATCAAATGGTAATCGATTACATCATTACTGAACTTTGATTTTCAAACCAAAATAATCGATTACACTATCGAAATAATCGATTATTTCTGCAGTTATTGCAAAAATTTGACAGTTTTCAAAATCACCCAACTGCCATTAAGCACGATTTGCTATAATTAAAGCCATCATGAACGTGATTAAAATCATAACAGCCATATTCTTTTCAAATTCCCAACTGCTCACTAACTTGAAATTGCCTATAAATTGATGGTTTGTGAAATTAGTACCTCACAACCAACACACTCTGTTTTCTTACCTTCTCTGAAACTCTCTTATTCTCAGTTTCTTTCTTAATCTTTTGTGCTTTCTATTCGTGTCCTTTGAACCTCCATTATGTATACATCCAAAAGGGTCAAGAAATCCAAGAGAAAAGCTGATGCTCAGCCTTCAAATCCCGTAGTTAATAGGCTTGACCATTGGTTCACAAATGAAGCAGATAGGATGAACTACATGCAGTTTAATGCCACCAAACTTCTGTGTCCACCCAAATACCTAAATCCTGCTTGGTTCATTCAAGAAGGTTTTAACTTTCCTCACCTTCTTGAGCAACAACGCTTAACCAAATTTGTTCAAATGAAAGGGACATTTTACCCTGACTTGGTTAAGGTCTTTTACACTTGTTCCAAAATCACCATGCACGGAACGATCCTCACTCAAGTAAATGATGTTGCCATGGAGATTACACCTGAGATATGGCAAAAGGTAGTTGGTATCACCTTTGATGGTGAACGGAGATTTGAAGAGGAAGCCGAGGGCTACAACAAAATGGAGACTTATAAGAGCATGCTTATTGATCCACATATGAATGTGAGATTGAGGTTAAGCATCGACCCTATTACGCATGAGGACAGATTGTTACACTACATCATCACCTACATTCTTACTCCAAGGACTTCAAATCATGCTCAAGATACGGATGATGATCTTTAAGTGGTGTATGGACTGAAGAAGGGGATCAAGCTTAATTGGATTATGATCATTCAAAAAGTTATGCAGAAATCCAAAAGGCTAGTAAGCTATCCTTTTCCTTATGTTGTTTTGGTATCTAGATTCATTGACTATTTTCAAGTTGATGTATCAAATGAATTCATGGATGATACCAATGCAAGCAACAGTCAAATTAAGGAAAAGCATCTTACGAAGCTTGGTATGGTTAAAACACCCTATGGCTGGCAAATGGCTGAACAACCTGTGCCATTAAGTGAGGAAGAAGGAGAAGAAGAAGGCAATGAGGAAGAAGGAAATCAATTGGGGGAAGCTGAAGAAGCTCAAGAAGAACCCACATCGTCTGAACCACATTATTCACCATTTGAATCTCTAATGATTAAGAAAATGGATGCTTTGTTTTCACTTCATCATGAACAAAGGGATGAAGTGAATACTTCCCTTGAAGAACTCAAGACAAGGATGAAAAACATAGAGGACAAGATCTTTAGGGATGAATCCAGGATGGATTGAGTCTTGTCTTAGTCTGTTTTAAGTTTGTTTCAGTTTGTTTTGATTTGTTCTAGTCTGTTTTGCTTGCTTTATTATGTTTTGTTATGTTTCGATTATGTTAATTTCAATTCTATTTGTATTTCCCTTGACATATTAATGAAAGCATTTCCTTTTTCAATTCTTGTCTATCTCTGTCTTTTTTTATTTGATATGCCAAATAAGGGGAGTACATATAAATGAATGAATTGATGGAAAAGAATATGATATGTAATGATAAAAGAAAAGTAATCTTTAAGTCAGGGGGAGTAGAAGTAAATAAAAGGATGAATTTGTTGATTCAAGAGGAGCTATGCATAAATGAACAAGGAACAAGCTTTGGTGTTCTGTGCTTTCAACATGCCTCATAGGAAAAATGCCAAAGAAGCTATGAAGATCAATTTGATTCATGTAAAAAGGGAAGTTGTGTAATCTGATAATCCAAGAGCATATCATGCATAATCATTCATCTAGGATTGTTAGATTGAAGGTCTAAATAAAAGCAATTAACAAGTAAGGCATTTAAAAAGCAAAGTTTTTGGAAAAA
>PYAF01005512.1:11325-38537 GCA_007407185.1 Glycine tomentella
TATTATTTCCGTCTTTTGTTAATATCTATTTCAATCAACACTTGAATGAATTTCGTCCACTATTATTGTACATAACTATTAAACTGTCAAGTTCTACTTAAATTAATTGAGTAAACCAATTCCCTGTGGAGACGAATCTTATAAATTTTGTAACTTGCAACGATAAATCGGTACGCTTGCCGAGAGTTTTCCTAACAGTTATGCTAAGTAAATTCAATTGCTAGAAGCCAAATTTTCATCAAAATTGCATGTCATACAAGTTCACTTGATTTTGTGGTTCAAAGGAAATTTGAACTTGTAGTTTTTTGTAACTTGCTTTGCTTCTAAATTCTATTTTTTGTTGAATTTTTCCAACCACCAATTCAAAAGGTTTCTTGGTTGTACCAAACTGTTTTTCTAGCCACAATTCACAAACTTTTTTGGGCTGCACTTTGATTATTTTTCCAGCCACAATTTCACAAACACTTAGGCTGCACTTTGCTTTTTTTTTTTTTTGCTCTCTTTTGTACAAGTCAATAATCCTCTAAGAAATTGATGAATCACGAAAATTTTGATGTATGACTATTGTAAAATTTGCTTCTAACAATTCAATTCAGTTTAGGCATGAGATTAGAATCAAAACAAGTGGTCATACAACACAAAAACACTAACTAACACAAGTTGACAAAAATCAAAGCTAGAAAATTAGAAAAATATCAAGAACACATGAAGAACATGAAGAAAGACTACTATGGTAGGTGGCAGAATAAATCACAAAGCCAACCCACCAAGATTCACACGAAAGTCAACAAGGAACAAGGAATTAAAAATGGATTTTTCAGATTTTCAAAGTTGCAGAATTTTACCTTTGAAGAACTTTTAAAAACTAAACTTGAAGAGGAATTCCACAAGGATTAGGCTCTAGATACACTTGATGTATGGCTGAACCTATTAGCCATGGATTTTCCAAATCTACCTTGCAATGAAACCCAATCTTCAAGAACTCTAAGCTTTCAGCACTTTCACAAAAACATGGTTGTTTAGAAGCTTTTGTTTTCAGCAATGGAAGGTGGAATAGAGGAAAGGGATGAAAGTGGATGGCACCATGGAAAAACTTTCCAATAAGCCTAGGAAGAATCATCACAATAGCATTGAGAAGCCATGGATAAGACCCAAGAAGTTCTTACACAAGAACAAGAGAGAAACTCTCACAAGCAAACTTTGCTTTTCATTAATCTCAGAAAATTCGAAGTATCTTTACATTCAATCTTGACAGCTTATATAGAAAAAATGAAAATAACTGAATGTAATCGATTATTTCGTCCATGTAATTGATTATTTTGTTCATGTAATCGATTAATGGTTCATGTAATCGATTTTCTTGATCTTTTTGGAAACAGATGTATGAACAAAGTAATCGATTATTTCGTTATGTAATCGAATTAACACAGAGGTTTTTCTTTTTTTTCAAATTGTTGCGTAATCGATTACAGACAAATGGTAATCGATTAAAACAGTAAGACTTGTTTCTGTGTGAAACTGATTTGCTAGTAATCGATTACAGACTAAAGATAATCGATTAACACAGACAATAACTGTTTTGTGTTTGTACTGAATTGCTTCTAACAAGTGCTGAAATTTATTGAATTAAATTGGGCTTGAGACATTAAAATCCAGCCCTTGTCATCCTTGAGTCGGTGTGCTTCTTCATGCTTGTCCAAGTTAGCTTGGCTGTGGTCTTGAAGTGTTTGAGTCCTAACTCTTGCCATTGGTCCTTTAAAGCTCACCAAAGGAAGTGCTTCAAGCTCTCCTTCTAGACCTTTAAGTTGCCATGGACCTCCATCAATTTTGATGTTAAATTCTTCAGCATCAAAAGTCTTCCCAAGACCAAGAAGATGGTTAACAATGTGAGTGAACCTTGTTTGGAGTTGAGATATGTTTTCTATGTTGCTCATTTTGAACATTTCATATTCATGAATAATGACATGCTTCCTTGATCTTCTAACTTCATCTGTTCCTTCATGAGTGACTTCCAACATCTCCCACATCTCTTTTGCGCTTTTACACCTAACAGTTCTAAAAGATTCCTCAAAGGAAAGTGGACTTGATTCCACCGCACCATGACATATCCCTCAAATTCTAAGCTAGCCAACTTCATTTTATTTTCTTTACTAAAATTGTGACAGTCGAAAACTTGGTCGACTTTCATCTCCCAATCAAGATAAGCCTCTGGATCATAAGTACATAGGAACTTGGGAATTTTGAATTTCACATCTTCCATTCTATCCCTATTCCTCCTATGCTTATGTATTCTACCATCTTCATAGCCATCATCACTCCCTTGAGAAGAATGAGGTGACCTATGATGTCTCCTTCTCTCCATGTCTTGCATTCTCCCACTCAACTCTTAAGTGCTTCTTTGTATCTCATCAAATCTGTCTCATATCCTCCTTTCAACATTTCTTTACAACTTATCCATTTGCTCAGCCAATGAAGCTATTAGCTTAGCGGTTCTAGGAGAAGGTGGATCACTATCACTTTCAGACACCGTTTGTAACGACCTAAATTTCTACTTATTCTTATTAATTTTATTATTACTTAAAGATAAATTTTCTAAGAAGCGCATATTAGTAAAAATTCTAAAACGTAAAAATTACAAAAATTTTGAAACTAATATATTATAAATAGCCTTAGTTCTTGTTACAAAAGTCCATATAATACAAGTACAGTACTTTCAATACTTCAGTCTAATACATAACTTCCTCACTACTCCAGAGCTTCAATGAACCTGACCATGGTTGTCATCTAAGAAAAACATGAAACAAAACTTTGTGAGAAATAAAATTTCTCAGTAGGCAAAGCTAAATCCCAAACTTATTAGTAGGTTAGTCAATAATCAATATTCAAACACATCCACAAGAAATATGCAACTATATGAATGCATGAGATGAAGTATCCCAGGGTGCAATGGCCTCCACATATCGTACTGTATGTGGCTACACCTCGTACTGGATGTAGACGCTGCTATAGTCTTACGCAAACATGTATGAATATTGCCATGTATTCTGCACCTAGGTACTACATATCGTACTGTATGTAGCATCAGATTCTGTTTCCCCAAAGCCTCGTACTGGACTTGGAAACATGAATCCACCTATCTTATCACATCAATATCCATTCATAATAAAATCAAATTCAAAAGTGAAATACATATTACCTTATGGAAAAATATTTTCATCATATCATCATATATACCATAAGTATGGTTACACCACCATACCTTAATCAAGTAAGATTATTACCAACTTATGCATAACCAGAGAATAGCCTTAACTACAGAAAAATTATGTTAGTAATCTAACTAATAATCCTCAATATAAATAATATCTAATTCCTTTAAACCTTCACAAGGAAAGATTCAAACCTAGTATACATCTTAATTTTCATTTCACCTACCACCTCACTAATTAATCCTCAAGATTGAATCATTCAAGTATTTAAACCATTTAACTACATACCATTCATCCTCTACTTCTAAAATTTAAATCAAAATCTTTCCATAAAAATATCAACAGACAACCCAAAATATCATCAAAATCACCTTCAAAAGATCATCAAATGGGCTTCCACACATCACTAATATTGATGGGTATAAATCATCACCTATCTTATGGCTTAAAATCAACATATTCTCATCAAAGAATAACCTTCAAATAGCACGAAATTCAAGCCTAAATAATAACCATAATTCAGCCTACTAAAGCATGTAAATTAATCCAAGCCATTGATTAACTAGAGATTTAAGCTTAGCCTACCTCAAGTGAGTTTGAGTCTTGAAAATGGAATGGATAGATGGCTTCCTTCATTGGGAAAATCCTCTAAGAGATGAAGCTTTGATATCCTTCTACTAAGCTTGTCAAACTCTTCCAATGGTTGCTTTCCTTACACGTGATTTCTTCAAGGTGGTGGGGTTTCTTTCTTACTTGATTTAAGCTTTAAAAGGAAAGATGAAATGAAATGAAATGAAGGTGGTGTGAAGGAGAGAGTTCGCGTGAGGTTTGTAGAAAGGGGTGGTCTTGGAATTGGTTTGCACTAAGGTTCCTCCTCTTCCCTTTATATAGTAGGTGGAAAATAATTGAATATTTACAAAAATCTCTAAGTCATGATGATTCCTTTACAAGTGTCCCTACGCTTGTCATGATTTTTACAAGTGTCCCACCACTTGTTATAATCTTAAGGCTTCCTCCTTCCTTCCTTCCAAGTGTCCCTCCACTTGGCAAATCATGAAACTTCTCCATGCTTCTTGCTTTTGTGTCAAAGTTTTAGGAGCTACACATGGCCAAGTACTCGATTTTTTTACAAAAATGTTTCACAGCACATGGTTCATTCGTGATTTATTCTATACCAATTTACTAGTCCAAAAATTCTCATTTTCTAGTATGTTAAACTAGACTTCCTAAGCTTTCCAACAAGGTATTACATGCCTAATTTGAAGTTATAAAACTCAAGATATGAAATTTTTAATCCATACTTCCGAATTTCCAGCGAATTCATCTTAGGACATTGACATACCTTAGTGTTTTTGTTATTGCAAGCAGTAATCAATCTAGATTGATTTGAAATTTTAATATGTTGTAGTAGACATATAGACCTTTAATTACATATATCATACACTTAATTTGGATAAGAGTTGAGAGAGAAATAAATTTTTTAATCCAGGTGGCATATATGGAAGTTTTTGGGCAGCTTATGTTCAAATAAAATTTATCCTATTTTGCTTGTATCCAACTATCATCTTACTTCCATAATTCAATCATAAATATGACTCATAATATAACTTTGAGGATGTTACATTTTTGTTTCTTTTAATTTATATCTAGTGTACTTATAGTTTTCTTGTGATTTTTATCTGTTACTAAGGGTAATATGATAATTTGTCATTCCAAGGATATTTCTGTAATTTCTTCAAATCTCTACAGAATATCTAAGGAAAATATCTAAGGGTATTTTGGTAGTTTATCACTAAATCCAGAAGTATTATTGTAATTTTCACTTCAAAATATCTAATCAAAATATCCAAGGGTATTTTGGTAATTTGTCACTCTAGGGGTATGATTGTAATTTTTCAAAATATCCAAGGGCATTTATGTAATTTCTACCTTAAAATATCTCGGTGAAATAGACATGTCTGTGAAGATGCGGACTACCTACACCTGGACAGAAAGACCCTATGAAGCTTCATTTTTTGTAATTTTCAAAAATATCCAGGGGTATTTATGTAATTTTTACCTCAAGGGCATTTTTGTAACTTCTATTTTAAGGGAAGGGCAATATGGTCATTTCTCTTCAACTAAATTTTTTTATCCAAGTATCATCATACTTCCACAATTCAATTATAAATATGAATTCAAGATATAATTTTGAGGATGTTACACCATTGCTACAAGAAAAATGTTAGTAAAACAAATAATATATTGGACCTTACCACTCACTAAGTGTTTACACTCTTCAACACTCATGTTTCACACTCGTAAGACTTTTTCTATAAGGTTCACTCTTATCTTTTTTCACTCACTAACTCTTCTTTAGCACTTGAAATCAACCAAAGATTTCAATTCAAGGAGTAACCAAAGTGAAAGATGAAACAAATCCAAAGTCAACTTAAGAGGTCAAGGAAGAAAAAAATTCTAAGACAAAACCTTGTAAATTTAGAAGACAAACAATAAAAGTTAAAAACAAAAACAAAAAAGTATAACTCAAATTGAATGCCAAAAAAGACAATTAGGAAAAACAAAATATGGCTAAGTAAACCACTGTAATTATGCAAAAAGAAAATACTAGAAAGTAATAATAAGAATACACCAAAAGGAGTTGTAAAATTTGGACTATAACTTTTTTTTTCATTTTTTTATATTTGGGTCCTCATATTTTTTGATATTTTTATTTTGACCCCAAAATATTTTTGAATATTTTCTCTTTAGTCCTTTGTATTTTGCCTTTTGGTACTAGAAACTTTTGAATATCTTTTGAAGACAAAAAGATAAAACAATTCAACAAAAATATAAGATAAGATATGATAATTCAAAAAGATAAGATAAGATAAGATAATTCAACAAAAAGATACAATAAGATAGGGTAATTCAACAAAAAGATAGGATATTCAAATGTGAATTTTTTTTCATTTTTTTTGGAAATAAAAAATTTAAATAAAGATAGCAAAAATTGCTCTCTGAATTCTAACTCTGATAATCACATGATGACTACCAAGACATAAATGCTTGGATTGAATCATTTCTAGAGGTCAATTTCAAGATACCAATGATAGATAGTAGAAGTTACAGATAAAAGGTGGGAAATATAAAGAAGATGACGTCACGATCCATGTTGGAACAATAAGTTGAGGAGGATTCGCCACAAACGAAAGCTTTCTTGATAAGAATCAATTTGGGTTTAGCCAAGAACCAAGAAGAGGCTAAGCTCTCTGTTCAAGCAAATGCTTAATATTATTCAATTAAGTTATTCAAAACTAGTAATGTCTGGGTACTTATAGAGTTAAGCCTCTAATAAAACCTAAAAACATATAGTTTAGGTCTATTTAAGTCCACATTGAGGCTCATTACACAAATAAGAAATTACTAAATTATAACAATACGAAAATTATGAAAACTATGAAAATTACGAAAGCTACGAAAAGAATTACGCTAAGTGCGATATTTGTGCTAAGCGAGCTCTCCTATAATCTTTAAGGTGCTCCAAAGCTCCTTGTGTCTTCCTCCATCCTTGCTATTGTTAGATAGTCCAACCATGATTCTCTTGGTCATTTCTTTTTGTAGAAGCTTGATTTTGGACATTTTTCATTGAAACCTTCAATTCATGGAGTGCTTCTAAAACTTCATACTCTTTGAATAGTCCTCTATTAATGAATCAAGATATAGAGGTATGATTGACTCTCTTTTATATCTAACCGCAAGTTGTCCCGACATTATGCATGTGTTTGTGTGTGTATTAAATTTCAAGCTAATCCTAAGGAATCTCATTTAGTTGTTGTAAAGAGGATTCTTAACTACATAAAGGGTATATTAAAAGTAGGATTATGAATTAACAAACAATTAATTGTTTAGAATAATGTAGAATTAATATTTGAATTAGTTTATAAATTATTTTAATTTAAAATTAACAAGCAATTAATTATTTAGAATCATGTAAAATTTTCTTTTAGAAATCACTTTTGCACGTATACTATAAATAGATAAAATAGATAAACATATTTATTAAATGTGATAGGTTGGGAATTATAAAAAATTTTAAAAAAAATGTTTGTACCTATCATTAATAATTTTAGTATTTTCAATTTACATCATTAAAAAAGGTTTACATTAAAAAAATTAAAACCATTATTTTTTTACTTTAAAGCTATTTTTGAAATTGAAGTTAAAAATAAGAGCTGAAAAAAGAAATAGAAATTGTTTATTAATTTTCATTTTTTTAAACTAAGCTCCTTTTTAAATAAAAAGTTTTTTAAAGCCAAAAATTATTTGTTAAAAAATGTAATGAAAAAAAATTAATTTTATTAAAAATTAGCATTAGAACCCGTGCAATGTATGTTTTTTTTAGTAAAAAAAGAGTGAGAAATAAAAAAAAGTATAATGTTTAAATTTTTAAAAATAAAAAATGTATTAAAAATGAAAATTGGTTTTTTTTAAAATTGAGAAAGAAAAAAATAAAGTAAAATATTTAAATTTTTTAAGAATAAAAATAAAATGCATTAAAAAACGAAAAAAAATGCAAATTGTTTTTAGTAAAAGAGTGAGATAGGAAAAAATAATGAAATAAAATGTTTAAATTTTTTAAGAATAAAAATAAAATATATTAAAAAATAAATAGAAAACAACGTAGGGTTTCCTGAAGGCACTGCCGCATACCACAAAACCCCTCGTCCCTCTCTCACCTTAATCGGCAGAGCCACTGCAACAGGAAGCAGCAGAGTTCGCCGCTGCTCCGCGACCGTAACCTATCAGTTTTCGTCCTTCTTTTCGTAATTGCAGCGAAGAATGGGGAAGCGTAAGGAGCGGATTCAGAACCCGGAACCATTCGATCCGTACGGCTCCTACCCCGGGAAAACGAAGAAGCTCTCGAAGGCGCCGAAGCGGCACCAGCAGGAGGAGCAGTTCATCGTTCCCAAACTCAGCTCCAAGATCATGAAGCAGGCGCTTATCCAGCAGAAGGAGGAGGAGAAGGAGGAGGCGCCCGAGAACAACGCCGCGAATTTATTCGAAGAGGTTCCGGATGTCAAGGAAGACGGCAGCGACGACATCGACGACTTTGCCGGGTTCTCCGAAACGCAGAGCCAGTTCGCCGAATATGATGTGAGTTAACAACTCTCTCACCTTCGTTGTCTCCTTTGTTGGATGATGTTTTGTTTGATTGAACTGGTGAAATACTGTAAACGTCGTCGTTTTGGTCTGGAGCTTATCTGTGGCCTTGTTTAATCACTGGTTTTGCGAAATTGATTTCACATTATCTTTCTTCTAAGGAGCAAAGTTAGGTACTGAATTAGAATTTGTAAAAGATTGGATAATCTTCATCATAAGCACTGATAGGAAAATAAAATAAAAAGGCTTAATGAATTGAACTTCTCTTGTAAGCTAAAATCAACTTATGTTTGTAAGCTTTTGGAGAAGTTAGTTGAAAGAAAAAGTTTAGTAGTACATAAATTCATTTTAGCTTGTGAAACAAAATTAATTTATTTTACTTATTTTGTTTTTCTTTAAGTACTTATAATTTTGGAAAATTTAT
This sequence comes from Glycine tomentella, assembly GCA_007407185.1. NCBI lineage: Eukaryota > Viridiplantae > Streptophyta > Magnoliopsida > Fabales > Fabaceae > Glycine > Glycine tomentella. The sequence continues at coordinate 20,101 of PYAF01005512.1, forward strand.
CCAGCAGGCCTTTGATGTTAATTCAGGTATGATCTTTTATTGTGGTTCTTCGCAGATGTGAATTTGGTACTCTTAGAGCCTGTTTGGGAAAATTTTGTCCACATTTTTAGGAAGAATAATTACGAGAAACTGTCAAATTTATTTTTACTTTGCTTCTTGATTTAAAAGATTTATAGACGAAAAAAAAGTAAGGTGACAATTTGCAAGTGTGAAACTGAAAATGAGAGCAAGAAATGTTTGGTTGAACTAAACAGATGAATTTGCTTGAGGAATTGAAAATTATCAGCAATGCTTGTTTATATTAGTGAACAATTCTGGATTGAGTGAGTTTTATTTTTCTCCTTGAATCACTTTTGTCTATTATTATTGTTTAATGACCTTGGTTATTCTGCATTCATTCTTTGAATTCAGGAGGAAATTAATGAGGAGGATGAGAGACTAATGGAAGCATTCGTATCGAAGGAGCCTGGTCAGCAGAAAACACTTGCAGACCTCATTGTCCAAAGAATAAAAGAAAAGGATGCATCTGTTGCTTCAGGCAATATACTTGACTGTGTTGGTTTCTTTATTTTTAATTTTGGGGTTTTGAGTGTTTTTAGCATGTTGTTCAGCCTGCTTGGAGGTTTTATTCTCACTCTTGTATTTGTGATATTTTTGTGTCCAGAAAATCGACCCGTACCAAAATTGGATAACTCCATAATTGACATATACAAGGGGTATGTATAACCTCCAATTCAATTCTATGATAAATACGTGAATTATATTACTAAATTCATTCCTGTTTAGTTATTTCCCCTGTTAAATGTAGTTTTCATCTTTTGCCTCAACCTTAATGCTTTTGCCATCTTTCATACTGGTAGGGTTGGGACTCATCTCAGCAGATATACAATAGGCAAAATACCCAAGGCATTCAAACACATCCCCTCTATGCAACTTTGGGAGGAGGTCTTGTATATAACCGAACCTGAGAATTGGTCTCCAAATGCTCTATATCAAGCCACTAGGATTTTTGCTTCTAATTTTGGTGCAAAAAAGGCAGAACGCTTCTACAGGCTTGTGTTGCTTCCAAGAGTGAGAGAAGATATAAGGAAGAACAAACGGCTGCATTTTGCTTTATATCAAACTCTGAAAAAGGCTTTGTACAAACCTGCTGCATTCTTTAAGGGCATATTGTTTCCGCTATGTGAGGTATTTTGCTTGTTTCTATGTTAGTTTTCGACGTTCCAAATTAATCATTGGTGGGTATTTTCTTAGGTTCTATTTGTGGCATTATATTAGTTCTTAAATTATGGTATCTTTTGCCTTTTCATCTAATTACATTTCACACATCCTTTAGGGTGAGCTGCATCTGATGTTTTCTATTATAATTGCTGGAATATAGAGGGGGGAAATTAACTATTAACTGTGTTTTGCAAAATGGAAAATATGGAATAACATGTATATGGAATGGTAAATGAACATGAGGAAGTGACCAGTTATGTTTATGATGCATTGTGAATGATTTGTTTGTCTTGTCATGGGAAAGTGCTTCTTTGATTCGGAGGAATACAGAATCTTTAAATTTTAGTTTGCACATATGTAGGTATTTTCTCATTTTCCAATTTCCATTTTTGTTTAGTTGCTTTTTCAAATTACCTCAAAATTACTTACAAATTAGTGAAATTATTAGCTCTGGTATTATTAGAGTAAATGACACCCACCTCCTCTCATGTTTTGTAGACTGAAAAACAAGTTCCTTTTATTTATTTAAGAAACTAGAAGAGGATTTCCTCCTTGAGGATTTTCATATTGAATTTATTCCATGAATGAAAATGGAATCTATTTTTTTTTTTTTTCCGGTTTACACTAACCAGTCTCAATAAAACCTAATAATTCAATTGCTTGTTCAGTTTTATTGCAATGTTTGACAATATTCTTATGTACAGTCACGCACTTGCACTCTTAGGGAAGCAGTCATCATCGGAAGCATTATAGAAAAGGTTTCTATTCCTCCACTTCATTCAAGGTATGTTAACTTGGCCAATCATAATTGAACAATTGAAAATTGGATACATGGCAAGTATTTTGGTCTTCCTATCCAAAATTCACTGAGATGTGTGCCATAGTGGTTGAGAGTTGATTTCGTGTACCTTAGTTTAAGGCACAGAGCCTGTAGTATTTTGGAGAAAAGATATAAGGATGGGTTTCCCATAATAATCTATTTGAACATATCTCCTTGTCACCATTACCCAATAAAATTTCTTAGGTGCTTTCTTGGATTTCCAGGCTTATCCCCCGTAGCACTATTAATGTAAAGAAAAAGAATTTCCTTGAATTATTTTGAATAAGTTAAAAGAATTAAGAAAGGAAAGCTCATTTGTTTTTCCAATTCTCTCTTGATATTTGCTAATATAATCCAAAGTCTTTTGGTTTTCCTTTCTGTGGCTCAACGTCAAAAGTTAATGTTAGAGGTGGATACTTATGACACAGTTGTTCATGTCATGATTGAAAATAAAAGTTTGAATTATTTGAGTCAATGTCTGATGCACTCAAACATCTCTATACAGTGTTGCGCTATTGAAGCTTTCTGGAATGGAATATTGTGGCACCACAAGGTATTAACATTGTAGCATTTATTTAATAAAAGATAATTTTGTGAAAAGACAGCTTATGAAAACGATTAATGAGTTCAGTTGATTACAGCAATAGAGAGTAATAAATTGTTTTGATGAAACTTCCTTTATTTTCCCCCTTCAATATTTGATAGATGCTTATTGTTTTAATAATTGCAGCTATTTCATAAAGCTTCTTCTGGAGAAAAAATATGCGTTGCCATATCGTGTGGTTGATGCAGTTGTTGCTCATTTTACGAGATTTCTCAATGAAACCAGGATAATGCCTGTTATATGGCACCAGTCACTTCTTGCTTTTGTGCAGAGGTCAGTGATTCACCATTTGTCTTGATTTTTTAACGTGTCTAATACAATCTTCCCAGAACAGTAACCTGGAAAAGGAAACTCGAATGATGAAGTTTTGTATGTGTTATTGAATTAAAAAAGAACGTATTATTGAATTAAAAAATAAAAAATAAATAAATGGATATTGAGAATAAGGATTTCTTATAAGGGTCCTCTTCTCTAGAGTCAATACTCCCAACAGATGCACCAGTTCTGTCCAAGTAACAGACTAGAATGAAACAATTTGGATCCCCTTCTCCCCTTGCCACAGGTCATAAGCCTTTTGTCATGATTAAATATTTAAGTTTCCAACGTAGCCCATTTATGCATTACCGACATTCATGTTCCCGATACCTTTTGGACCCCTTGCATACACTTAAAACTTGTTGGCTCTTTATCCTTAGGTAAAGCTGACTTTCTCCCCTATATGGACCATTGGTTCAGGGTTTAACACTGCCATCCCCATCAAAAAATGCCTTGTTGTCAAAGTGGATATTGGGAAACTTTCCATTGATTACCTTCATATATCCCTTTGTAACTTCTTCCAGAAGCTTGTTCCCCCGATGAATTAACCACTAAGGTCACTGAAATCCACCTCAAACCCTGAGGTCAAATCAGCTCAAGGTCTTTGGCTGCCAATGGTGTGCTTAAGCTGTTAAGTTTGATTTATATGCAACATCCTTAATCCTGTGTTACACCATAATTGGGCCATGGTAGCTTTTCCAACTTTGAATTAATTCTTTTGGCCACAGATTGTTGTCAGTGTGACCCATTTTAGGAAAACCCATTCTCACAATTCATAGGTTCACTCCCTCTTATGTAAACTTGTCTCCCTTTTCATCCTTTGGCGAGCAGATACTTTGTTGCATTTGGTTGATGGTAAGTGGACAAACAAACATAATCAAAGGCATGCATGTCAAGATATTTGGGATGCTGGTATAAAAGATGATAATATTAATAGGGCAGCATCATGCCTGATCATAATGGAAGAGGGATATGCCCTGGCTGCAGTGTTATACGGTGGTGAGCAGGAGCAGGAGTAAACGTGCTAATTGTGTGGAGATGAGAGTGAATATGTAGATGATTGGAGGAGGCAGTAAGGGTATCTGGAAATTAGTTTTGACTAGTGAGAGAGACTAGGCACTCTCAAATTGTATAGATCTTATCTTTCCTTCTGCAATTTATTGCTGTAATTTGGATTCCAGATTGACTCAGGCCTGTACCTTCCAATATTTTAATATAAATATTGTCTCTGTTTTTACTTAATATACTGGCACCTATAACTGGGGTTAGAGCCTTCCACCATGTCTCTGTTGCAATCGACCGGTGCGGCATTGCAGTGTTCACCTGGGAAGTGCTAGTGCACAGCCAGCATGTGTTGGCACTGGGGCTGCAGAGTGTGGTGGGATTTTAGGATAGTTGGATCCAGTTGCAAGATATGGGGACTTGAGTCCCACATTGGAAATGTGGGATTCTGGTATGGGGTTTACAAGGCTTTGGGCTCTCCATCTACAACAGCTAGCTTTTGTGGTGTGGTTCTGTTAGGCTACCTGTACAGGAGGTATATGCAGCAAGGACTCATGGCAGGTTTAAGAGGAAACCAGAGAAGCCAGAGCAGCAGCTACTGTTACCTGTAACTGACTTATATCAGTTATAGTTTAGTTAGTTAGCTTTAAATAGCAACCACCAAACCTGGAATTGGCATTCTTTGTACTATTGGTGGTTGGTTAGGGAGACTAGGCTCTATTCCCTAGATGTAACTGATTTGACACTGGAATAAACAAGTTGTTCACTCTCTAACACTGCTATCAGTGCAGAAATGGAGACATTACTTAATGGGCAGAAAATTCACTATATTGACAGACCAGAAAAGTTTAAAGTTTTTAACTGATCAAAGGTTAATGGGAGATGATCAGTTTAAATGGACTTCAAAACTGATGGGGTTTGATTTTGATATAGTATATAAGCCAGGGTGTGATAATAAAGCAGCTGATGCCTTATCTAGAAGAATGACATATGCAGCAATTTCCATGATCAGATTTTCTGATGAAGAAAAATGGGAATCTGAAATTTTGGCTGATCCAAAATTGAAAGCAATTATGCAGGAGTTATTGATGAATGGTTCTGCACACCAGGGTATTCCTTGCAGAATAAGAAATTATGGTATAAGGGCAAGTTAGTAATTTCTAAAATGTCTCCTAGGGTGCCCACTCTTATGAAGGAGTATCACTGCTCTGTGGTAGGGGGTCATTCAGGTTTTTTCAGGACCTTTAAGAGGATAGCAACTTTGGTTTATTGGGAGGGAATGAGGCATGATATTTTACAGTTTGTAGCTGCATGTGAAACTTGTCAACAAAATAAATACTAGGCATTATCCCCAGCTGGTCTGCTGCAATCTCTCCCTATTCCTACACAGGTTTGGGCTGATATATCTATGGATTTCATGGAGGGTTTACCAAGGGCACAAGGAAAAAAATGCAATTCTGGTGGTGGTAGACAGATTGACTAAGTATGCTCATTTTATTCCCCTTAGTCATCTATTCAATGCAAAGGATATAGCTGAATTGTTTGTGAGTGAAGTTGTGAAACTGCATGGGTTTCTAAATACCATTATTTCTGACAGGGATAAAATTTTTCTTAATCAATTTTGGAGGGAATTATTCAAATGTGCAGGAACTAAATTGAAATTTAGTTCAGCTTATCACCCTCAGACAGATGGCCAGACTGAGGTGGTCAACAAAGGAGTGGAAACCTCCTTAGGTGTGTTACAGGAGAGAAATCAAAGCAGTGGCCATCATGTTTGAGTTGGGCAGAGTTTTGGTTTAACTCTAACTAAAATAACTCAGTTAAGCTCACTCCTTTCAAGGCTTTATATGGAAGAGATCCACCCCAATTGCTGAAAGGAACTACTGTCCCATCAGTAGTTGAGGAAGTCAACAGACTTACTCAAGATAGAGACTCTTTGTTGGATTAACTCAGGACCAATTTGCTTAAGGCTCAGGACCAGATGAGAGCCTATGTCAATAAGCATTGTAGGGATGTTAATTTGGAGGTGGATGACTGGGTTTACCTTAAAACTACAACCTTATAGGTTAAAATCTTTGGCTAAGAAGTTGAATGAGAAATTAAGCCCTAGATTTTATGGACTATATCAGATTTCTAAAGTCATTGGTAAAGTGGCTTATCAGCTCAATCTACCACCTGAAAGTAAAGTCCATCCAGTGTTTCATGTTTTTCTATTAAAGAAGGCTATTTCTCCTGCAGTGAGACCCCAACCTTTACCTCCAATGCTGACTGATGAGTTAGAACTAAGGGTTGAGCCTGTTGCTGTGAAGGCTGTTAGAAATTCTCCAGCAGGAACAGCTGAAGTGCTGATCCAATGGAAGGACTTACCTGACTTTCAAGCTACATGGGAAGCAGAGTCAGTAATGAACCAACAATTTCCTAATTTTCACCTTGAGGACAAGGTGGCTCTTTTGGGGGGGAGTATTGTTAGGCTACCTGTACAGGAGGTATATGCAGCGAGGACTCATGGCAGGTTCAAGAGGAAACCAGAGTAGCCAGAGCAGCATCTACTGTGATGTCAGTTACAGTTTAGTTAGTTAGCTTTAAATAACAACCACCAAGCCTGGAATTGGCATTCTTGGTATTATTGGTGGTTGGTTAGGGAGAATAGGCTCTAATCCCTAGATGTAACTGATTTTACACTGGAATAAACAAGAGATTGTTCATTCTCTAACAGGTTCTCCCAAGGTTCTTATCAAACACCTCACATTTAGAGAAAGTGAATCCTAGTATATTTCCTATGATCATCAATGGACGTATCTAACAAAGTATGAATGAGTATATCATGATATATAGCAATGATTAATTTTCCTGTCGGCTTTTTAATTTTAAGCTGTTCTTGTATGACATTTCAGGTACAAAAATGAGCTGCAGAGGGAAGATAAGGATAGATTAAGGAATCTACTGGAAAAACAAAAGCATAAATTGGTGAGAACACTAAATATGAGTTGCTTTTCTTCTGTTTCAAATTCTAGCTGTGATTGATTTTTTTTTCCGTACTGCAGGTTACACCTGAAATTAGTAGAGAGCTAGACCACAGCCGCAACCGAGGTGAAAAGGAGGAAGATCTTATGTCAATTTATATCCTTTCCATCCTCCACCTTCCTATGCTGATTTTTAAAAGTGTCATTTTTCTGTATGAACAATTCAGCCCTGGTAACACATTCTGGACAACATTTCATTCAGCAGAAGTTCTGGAAGAAATATAGTGATAGTAATTGACAGTCCCAAAATACCTGAATGACAAATGATCATCTCCTTTTATTTTTTCATTTAAATTTAAATTTCTATAAAATACTAATGTAATAGTAAGAAATTGTTAATTTGTTACTGCAAATGGCATGCATCTTGTTTTAAATACAGCATCTGTCTAATTCTAACTTGAACCAGCTGAATTATGATTGTGATAAATATTTCTGTTCCATACTCTTTCCTTGACAACCCAATACCCAGTCCAGTATATGTGATAAACAAGACTATTGAAGAAGATAGATTGGACATTCCAGATGTACCAATGGAGGAGGATTAATTTATTGCGGTATGGTTCTGATCTTGCCTTTAGATTTTATATGCATTTACTGTTACAAATTCCTCCTGTCAACTCCTGTAAAGTTGACCATGATTTACTGGTGGGTAATTCTTGAATGAATCTGAATGCCCAATTCAATGGTTGGTAGCATAGTTAAATAGCACTCAATAGTGTTGTAGCAATGTGGAGTGGCCTTGGGCCACTGCAGGTTTCACATTGTGGAGTGTTTGTTTGAGGCAGTAGCAGTAACATTTAGTTACATGGGGACTAAAAAACCTTTTTTGTCGCTGAATGAAAGTTGTCCATCCAACTTTCAAGGGATGGTTTCATAATGTCTGCCTTTTTTGTTTGATATGTATGAAACCCTTTTGGACATGCTAAATGCCCTGTTCTCTTGGGGCTTTCTGTTGCAAACCATCTGACACAGAGTTCTTGGGTGCATTTCTTCTAACCAACCCACAGGCCACAGCCTATGGCACTCTGGCACACTGTTGTAGTGTTGTATGGTCTGTATTATGTTCACGTCAAAGAGAGATCTTTTATATTACTCTGACTCTTTTTTTGCACTTTTGTTTGTTTTAACTTTCAAATATTAATAATGTCTTTAAATTTGGGCAGTTGTATTTATGAGCATAATTTATCCCACTATATCAATTATGGGATTCGTCGCTCTGTGCTGTCTGGGATTGATAACTACAGTTAGTAATATAACCAAAATATAATGTACCTTAGAAACCTCCAAATGTGGTTCATAAATGTTGGGTATAATTCTTTTAGTTCATCATCATCAATCATCAACAACACCTTTAACCCAAGCTAATTGAGGTTAGTGGTAGATGAACCCAATGATAAATACCAGGAGGTTGAAAAAATAAAAAGAAGTGGAAGGGAAAGGGGAAGGGAAAATAAGATAGAAGAAAAGAAAATATGATGAAAGAAAATAAGGGGGAAAGAAGGAAGGGGGAGATGAAGAGGAAAAAGACTAAAAAGGGACCATCTAAAACATAGAGATAACAACGTGTCTAACCCTCTATCAAGCTTATAACTTTTCTCCATTCCGTTCTAAGGCACACCGTCCGCCAATATATATCTTATTCTATTGGTAACAATCTTTTGTTCTTACGGGAGCATCCAAGGGCCGTCTCATTATGTGTTCAAACCATCTCAATATATGTTGCCTCATCTTTTGACTCATCGGTACTACTATCACTTTTTGTCGAATATCTTCATTTCTTATCTTATTCATCTTCGTATAACCACACATCCACCTTAAGGTCCTCATTTTTGCTCTTATTCATCTTCGTATAACCACACATCCACCTTAAGATCCTTATTTTTGCTTCTCCTATTTTATGCTCATGTTGTCTATGTGCTAGCCAACATTCGGCTCCATATAACATTGCAGGTCTTACAATTTCATAGAATTTTCCTTTTAGCTTAAGGGAATTTTGCGATCATACAAAAACCCAAGTGCCCTCTGCCATTTCATCCACCGTGCTCTGATTCTATGATTTACACAATATGTGATGGTTGGTCGGTGCGATGTTTTCCCAATCAGCTGTGTATTATGAATTGTTAATCCATCAGCAATGGAGAAAGGATGCTGATAAGTTAAATGGAGTCATCTGTTTTGTCTTTCACATCCTATTGTACCTAGCTTGGAAGCAGAATAGTTGTCACTTATCATTTTTGAATTTGATATATTGTAATAGATGGTCGTCTCTTTTTATGGTCTGGCCTTCAATATTTGATGTGTTTTGACTTTGATGTTCTATCATTTTTGTTTTGCAACTTGTGGTATTGCATGTCTGTTGAATTCTTGATGTGCTAGTTATCTTTTGCAGGATTTTTCATCGCGTTTCACTTGGGAGGGAGAAAATGTCTAGAGACATGCCCTCGTTTAGTTTCACAAGCGTGCAGTTTTGAGCGTCAGCAATATTTTCCTGCAATGCATGTCATTTATTATTATTATTTGGCCATGTTATGTTTTGTTGGTGATTTTTGGACAAATGCAATCTTTTTCTGATGTATTCTTACCGTAAGTGCACTAAAATACAATTCAACTTGCTATAATTTTTCTAGTGTTTTATATGTGGATTAAAGGGTACGTGTGGTTGCTGTTCATTGTATCACTATTATTGTTCCTTTTGCTCCGCCAATTATCTTTGTGTTGCTTGTATTTACGGTTTCTAATTAAATTTAGTTTTAAATATGTTTTTTTAATCTGCAAGGGTATTCATGTTTTAGCCCTGCAACTTAAAAGTTATCTTTAGTCCAAATTTTTTAAATGCTTTTTAGTACTTATCCATGTATTCATCAATGCGTGCCAACACGATATAGAATTCACAATTGTGGCTTCTTTCAATTCTCAAAATTTATTTTTAATTTAAATTTTAGAACACGATTTTTTTGGGGTTAGATAGCATGACAAATTATAAAATAAATTGCAAGAATGACATTCATCTTCTTTCTCCATTCGTAGACAAGATCACAACAGAATCTTCAATGCTACTCACCAAATTACACGTCAAGATCTAAACTAAAGCAACCAACTCTCAACAACAGAAGTAGTTGAAGCACGAACAACACCCATAGTCAGACAAGGATTAGGCACTAACCCAAAACACCAAAAGCCAAAATAAGCCTTACTCGACAAAACAAACAAGGGAGCAATAAAACAATCCAAAACGGAGCTGTCATGACCTCGCTGCGGTAACAAATCCGCTTTCAGTGATGGCAACAAAGGGGAAGTATAGGAGGAGGGTGCGGACATCGGAGGGGTTGGGGTGCGGGAGGTGGTGTAATGCGGCTTTGCACTAAAGTTGATTTGACCTTTGAAGCTGGTTGCTGTGTGACTCAAAGAAGAAACAAAGTGGTGTATCAGAATGGACTTGGGTGTGCATTTAATACACCGAGGGAATATTACCTTAAGAAATAAAGACAAGGGAAGTCATCTATAAATAACAGAAACTATTAAGATTCTGTACATGTAGAGAAATTACGTTGTTGGCAATAATTCCACTGATGACTTGGCACTTTTACCTTTAGCGCATTAATATACGAAATAAATACAAATAAAAAAGAAAAGGGGTTGATAATTATGGAAAGGAATCGGAATTATGCAAATTAACTTTTTGCTCTTTATACAGGTAAAGCATAACTGCAATTATTCAGTACCATAACAGTGAATTAGTGCTCTTAAAATAAAACATCACAATATGACCTATAGACACTGTCCTCTAACAATTAATTATGTAGTTACATCCATAGTTGAGTAACTAAGGCATTTTCCAACATATTATTTGAATTTTTAATTTCTTGCAATCTTAACATTCAGAAGTTTACGTGCACCTCAGATTTTTACCTCAAACCTCCCCTGAGATGCCGTGCCATTTGTCATATCCTCCAAAAAAAAATTACAATATTACAAATAAAACCAAAAAACAAGGAATCACCAACAATTTCCACCAAACAAAGAAGCAATGCATGCGTCCAATAGCAAATTAATTAAAAGCAAGAGATTCTCACAGCATTTGATCTCCACTGTTACCTAGCTTTGATTTAGCAATTAGACTTGTGTTATGTCATCAATTAGCATAGACATGTTGCGATAAGAAGATCCACCTTTCTCTATTGCTTTCTTTGCCATGTTGGCATACTTTAGCATAGACATGTTGCGATAAGAAGATCCACCTTTCTCTATTGCTTTCTTTGCCATGTTGGCATACTTTCTAGCTCTCTCTTATCTTTTCTTTCTCTTCGTCTTCCCCTATCACCTTCTCTATAGCCTCCTTAACATTCTCCCTATTAACTCTTACACATTCACCAATCTTATCTTTAACTCCAAGATGAACAGCAATTTCAGCTCCCATACTCACACCAATCTCAGCCACTCGCACAGCAAACTTCTCTTTGTAAAACTGATCATGAAAAATAGGAAATGTGACCAAAGGCACACCAGCACAAATGGCTTCCAATTCCGTCCACAATGTGAAAAAAACTCCTATTGCATCATGTCACAATATCAACATTTGTGACACCCAACCCCTAATCAAAATCCCTCTCTTTGACCCTCTCTTCAAACCTCTTTACCAACAGCTACCTTTCCATTTCATCACTCCTGTATTCTCCTCTCAGCACACAAATGAACGGTCTCTTTGTTGCTTCCAATCCCAAACCAAGCTCTATCAATTGCTTAGGTGCCACACGGTTAAGGCTCCCAAGGCAAACATAAATCACTGACCTTTGAGGCCATGAATCAAGCCACTTCACATAATCAACTTCATCATCATTTGTGTTTCTTTTGTTACCCCTTTGAGGCCATCCTGGTTTTACAATGACACAGGGCCAACACACCATACCTACGCCCTGTGACCCTTTGGTACTCCTTAGCACATTCTGCTTCCAACTCTTCAAAACTATTCACCACTATCCCATATGCTTCTGCTTCAGCCACCCTCACTCTCTCATGTAAAGCATTCAACTTTTGGTTTTGACCAGGCTCAATTATAAAGGAAGCTGAGATTTCCTCATTTCAAATTTGTGGGGTAATCCGGGGAGGACAAAAAATTCATCTGAATCAGCTGAAACAGTCTCAGACCTCAAAAGCATGCAAGTTGTGGTTGCACAAGAGATTGAGGCAACTAGTACCATCAAATACTATTCTAGGGACATTGAACTTGATGGCAATATCAGCAACACAGGGAATGTACTTGTCAGATATAATGCAACATGGAAAGGGTGTTAGCTTCCCAACAAGCTCGTGTAGCTGTTTTTGCAGCATGCTTAAGGCTATGACAAAGTAACCCATAAGATCCATTGAAGGAAGAGATTCTAGGCTCTGGCACCCTTCTGGTATTCCAGCCTCTGCATTGGGGAATCTAAGTTAGATGAATTTGGTGTAAGCATTAATCTATAATTCATGTTCAATAACAATTACATCAAGAACATGAAAAAAGATCTTTAGAATTCATGAGTTTCACATAAACATGCCTTTATCCATAATTGCGGAAGATCTTTATTGGTAGAATGCTTTCGTATATTCTTTGGGGAAAATCCTTTAATGGCAGAATGCTTTCTCAGAGTCTTGACCCTTTCTTTTCTTGTATCTTCTTTGATAGGGATTGGATACAACTCTCGTGGGCAAACAATGGTGGTATTCAGTTTTCTAGATATCTCTCTTTTCATAAGAAAACTGAACCACTGCGTTTAATGTAACTGCACCTATCAACAGTTATCTTTTAATATAACTGCATATATTTATCTTTTTAATACATTTAAGATAATTATTTTATTAACAATTATCCTTTAATAACTTCCCTGTGTAACCAATTATCTTTATGCCCTTTATTCATTAAATCAAATAACATTTATTTAAATGAGCCACAGTAATAAATCTTACATTTGGATGGGTGAGCCAGATTGGATCTCTGTCGATGCTGGCACTGAATTGAAGAACGTTGAGGGGTGATGACGATGGTCACCTTCACGTTGCGTCGCGCCGTTAACTTTGCCATGTCAACCAGAGGAAGCATGTGGCCCGGCGCCATGAAGGGGATGAACACAACGTGAAGGTTGCATGTTGATGTTGTCTCCATTGCAAGCTCATGTCTTGGGTTGTGTCACAGGGAGAATGAAAATTAAAGTTCTACGAAACAATTAGTAATCAATTTATAGTTCTTGAAATTGGAGGATATTTTTTACTATCAATAAATACCGGGGTTTTACAATAAACTTCATCGGGAAGATACCATCACATTGGTTCTTAAATTAAACGAGATTAAAAAAAAATCCTTAAAACGATAATCGACAATCACATTAGTTTAAAATTTAAAAATATAACTTAGAATAATAATATAAGCATATTTTTTAACAGAAATATAACCATATGTTTAAGAATTAAAACGATCATGAATAATTATGTTTAGAGATTTATTTGATATTTAAAAAATTATTTGACATTTTCTTAATTTTAAAGACTAACGAGATAATGTTTGATCACTCCTATAGACTAAAATAACTCTTTACTCAAGAAACAACTTTTTCTTTCGCACTCTTTCTCATCTTTCTAATTCTTTATGTACTGTTCTCAAGAAAGAACTTTTTCATCTTTACTCTATCTCATTTCTAATTCTTCATGTATTCGGTAAACGGCTTTACATTTTTTGGTTACATGATTGATAAAAGAAAACGAAAACCATGTGAAAGGAACGTAAAAACAAAATAATGTATAATGAAATGTACTTAGCATAAAATATTTGAGGAAACTTTGTTTTTCATATTGCACATAAATCTTGTGTGTTCAGAAATTTCTATTATGCGGTAAAAAAGACTACCTCTATGAATGTATTGTATTTCATCAAAATGTGTAAAAACCTCAAATTCTATAAACGTCATTTGATCTAATTTCATTTTTTACATCAAATAATTAATAGTGTTGGATTTTATATATAATTATTTTTTACATCCATCTTAAAAATGTTTATTAAAATTAAAGGAGATAATGTAACACCCTGAAATTTTAATAACTGCAAATATACGTTATATGAATTATTCTTGATGTAAGTATTAGATTATGAGATATTTGGTTGATCTATATTTGAAGAGAAATGATCATATTACCCTTTCCATAAATAAGAAATTATAAAAATGCCATTAAGGTGAAAATGACAATAATGCCCCTGGATATTTTTGAAAATTACAAAAATACCCCTAGATATTTTAGTGAGATATTTTAAGATGGAAATTATATAAATGCCCTTGGATATTTTAGAAATGACAAGAATACCCTTAGATATTTTGGCTAGATATTTTATGGTGGAAATGACAATTATGCCCTAGGATGAATGATGAAATTTTCATAATGCCCTTCAGGCCAGAAATGACCAGATATCCTTAGAGATTTTGTGAGAACCTGATGAAATTACAGAATACTCTTGACTGACAGAATATCAAAATAGTTTGTGACAAGAAACTCTAGAATAGAATTTCTATGAATTTTATAAGGTGACAACTTTGAAACATTAGTCAGAAGAATTCAAGAATTGGAAAAATATGGAAAAATAATAAACAGAATCTATAGAATTTTCTCTAAATTGTGGGGTGTCCAGATTTATTTAATAAAATGGTTTAGTAATTTTGATGATAAAAAATAGTCAGACCAATCTGAATTAAGATAAAAGCAATCTCGTATGCAAGGTTGTGTATCACTCTATATAAAACTGCTTGTAAGTAATTTTAACTGTCATTGAAGTCAATTTCTGGAGATCTCTAGAGTTCTATTATTAGGTAAAAGAGTATCAAACTTGGCTTCTTACAAGAAAATGCCATGTGGAAAACTGTAATTGGAATTAGATTTTTATTCATCATAAAAAATGACACATGTAGCATTCAAGGAAGTAAAATTTGTCTTCCTTTCTCCTTTAGCTTGAAGTTCACGTGTAGAGTGGTGTACAAGGGAGGAGAAGATTCATGTAAGCCACTTGTAAAGATCATGACAAGTGAAGATACACTTGGAAGAAGCCATAACACATGTACACAAGATGAGAAGAAAAATATTCTCTTGTCCCCTTTGGTAGTTCACGTGAACAAGGAGGAAAATTGGAAAAACTTCAAGACATGCCAACTAAGTGGACACTTGTCAAAGGAAGCCTTATGATGAAGACAAGTGGTAGGACACTTGTATGGCATATGATGAACCTCAAAGATTTTTCTTATAAAGTAAAAGAATCATCATAAATTTAGTTAGGATCTAATGGAACAAGAGGAACTAAGTAGGAAACTAAGTTAGAATGGAACTAAATAAAGGAAATTAGTTAAGAAGGGCAAAAATGTCCTTGAATATTAAATAATTTATTAAACACTATATAAAGGGGGGAAGGGGAACCTAAAATGCAAGTCATTTTCCAAGCTCTCTACCCTACATAAACTCATGTGAACTACCCTCCCCACATCCTTTTCATTTCACTTTCATTCCTTCATTTTTCAAAGCTTAAGAACAAGAAAGAAAAGACCCCACACCTTGAAGAAATCACGTGTAAGCTAGTGCTTTTAGGAGGAAGTTGCCAAGCTATAAATTATAGGAAGATACAAGGTATGTATGGGGAAGTTTTATGGTAAAGATAATTTAAGTATTATTTGTGTTTGAATAAGTATGTATAGGGATGTTTATGCTAAATATAGTTTAAGTATTGCTTTTGTTCGAATAAGTATTTATAGAATCTCATTTATTTCTATGGAAAACAAAGCTTGCACACCATGTGTTTGATGAATTGTTTCAAAGAAATAAAGATAGTTTGAGTGTGTCTTGTTCAAATAGATATTTGAAATTCATGTGTTGTTGAGTGTTTCTATGAATTTCTATGAAATTCATGTGTTGCTTAGTGTTTCATGAATCCTTATGAACTTCATGTGTTTCCATGAATTTTCTATACAAGCTGAGTTTTATACTTGAATTTGGTTGAATTTCTGAGTAAAGTATGAAATTGAAGACTGATACTTAAAACAAAAATGAGATGATAAAGAAATTATACATGAAAGTGAATCAGTCTTATATGTCTCATATGCATATGCCCGGCGGGGGTTAGTCCGCGTTATTTGCCTCAAGAAGAGGTGTGTCAGATAGCTACAGGAATTGAGTTCGAGCGTTCAGACAAAAGGAGTATGAGCTGGGGGGTAGTTGGCAGTGGGGAAATTATGCCACCCATGATGATCACATGAAGTGTGGGTGAGAATCCTGTGCACCACTGTGGTACCCTGACTGATCGTTTCAGTTCTGTGCCATGGGAATGAGGCTATCTTGACTATTGGTACCAAAAGATAAAAGATAAAAGAGAATCATGCATCATGATAAGAAAGAATCATACATCTTGATGAATACCTGCATATTTAATATATTATGTTACTTAAATTATGTTTATCATAAACTTACCCTGTATTTTGTGTCTATGGTTGACACCTACTATGACCTCGATTTTATTCGGGCAAGTAGAAGAACAACAGAGAAAGAGATTGTCAAGAAGTTTTGTTTGAAGATGTGTTATTTGAAGATGTTATACTTGAGGATGTATTTTGTTGAGATAGAATGTTTTAGTTATTTGTATCATGTAAAATAATCGAAATCAGTTTGTACTCTTATTTCACATTACATCAGTGTAATAAATATTAATCAGTAATGAAAATCTCTTTGAATATCAATTATTAGTAAATTTGGTTTGGTATTTTTAAGCAAATCAAAAAGAATTTTTATCAAAAATCAATAAAATACAAGATGGTAAATTTAGGCGTTACATATAACAAATACTATTCCACTATAATTATATTGAAAATATGATGCGAGAAATGAACGGTGTAAGAGATTTATTCAGGTCCTACTAAAATTCTCATTAATCCAAGTACAAGGTTCCGCTCTAAGAAATGCAATGAATCTTATCAGATTTAAGAAACTTGGGATCAAGCAATGTGGTGGTTCATTGAGGGAATTACTTAGTAGACAAGACTAAATTCAAATTTTAATTTTAATTTCAAATTTTAGATTTAATCTTAAATTTGAGTTTTGGATTTGAAAGACAAGACTAAATTCAAATTTTAATTTTAATTTCAAATTTTAGATTTAATCTTAAATTTGAGTTTTGGATTTGAATTAGATTTTCTAGGATGTTATCTTATAGTTTATTTCACATATAAATTTAGGAATTATTTTTCATTTTGTTATATTTAACAAGATAATGTAGTTTTAATTAGATTTTATCTTATCCTTTAGGTCAAATCTGATTTGGGATTTTATCTTTTGACAAAATAATGTCAAATTAGATTAGATTTCTTATGTTTGATCTTTTTAGACTTGATTTAGGAATTTTATATATTGTAATTCCTTCCTCGTGAATAAAATAATTTTATAAATTATTCATAAAGTAAAATTACTCTTTATTGTTTTTCATGAACCAATTGAGCGTATTGAATTTCTTTGTGACACTTGAACATTTTTGAAGTTTTTTGTTAATAGTAAGGCATGGGCCATTGTGCAAATCATATCAAGGTTCCTATCTCTCTTAGGACATTGGATTGCGGTCTTCCTCTTCTATAGCAATTGGTTTTTGCTCTCGTTGGCAACAAATTAATATTTTTTTTTTCATAGAATTCTAGTTAGAGAACGATTCTGAGAAGTCAATTCAAATATAATCTCATAGTCCATGATGAGGTTCATATCAAAATATTTCTAAAAGTTAAATATTAATTTTAAAGCTTTTTTTTATTTTATAATTTAAGTATCCTTACATTGAAAGTCAAGAAATTCCTATTGTAACATCCCCCATTTTTACTTATCATTTTTCTCCTATTTATTTTATTTAATATCTGTTATAAGTGTCAAGGCAAAAATTTAAAGATTTTGAATACATCATTATGTCAAAAAAAAATACTAACAACACATTCTTTTATGAAAAGTAAAAGGGATTTAACTAGATTTTAGATCCCAAATAGTACTAAATGTAAATATTTCTTTTTTAAGAACAAAGATCTATATCAAATCCTCCAGAAGTTATCCTCAACAGTAAAGTCGTTAAGAAGTGTCACAACACTATTTAAAATCATAACAAAATTTTGTTATTTTACTGAAGTCGTAATATTTTTTACAATTTTAGTTAAATTTATATTTTTACAGTTACGACTTCAAAGTCATATAGATTTTTTTTTCTTGCTTTTACAACTTTAAAATCATATGATCTTTTTTTCGATTATATGACTTTTGTCGTATGACTTTTGTTTTTTTTTTCAAAAAGAAGTCATATGACTTCTAATATTTACTTTTTTATATGTTGTATTTCTTTTTTTCGTTTATATATTTTTTTTAAAAATTGTAAATATTATTGTAATATAATTATTTAAAAATAAAAGTTTTTAATTTTTTT
>PYAF01005513.1:3619-16382 GCA_007407185.1 Glycine tomentella
TGTGTGGTGCATGAATACAAGCTATGAGCTTGTTCTGGTTTTATTGATAGATAGATATATATTGACTGTATATGTATTGATTATCTGTGACTGATGTTAATGATGATGATTATGGTCGATATATATATATATATGTGTGTGTGTGTGTGTGTTGTCAGTGAACCAGGGGAAGGAAATACCTTCAAGGGCCCTGAGTTTACTGAGATTTTATATCTCACCCCGTTTGTGGGACTTATGATGCAGGTGAATCCTCGAGAATAGCAGATAAATCCCAAGGCAAGAGGCCTATACAGGATTAGATGCTGCTGGATACCTTAGGATAGGGGACATGAGCATGTGGCTCAGATATTTTGTATTTAGTCAGATGTTTTGTTGTGATGTACCCTGAAAGGATATTTGTACAGTTTTGTATTGTACAGAGAAAAATTGATTTATATTCACCATATTATAGTGTAAAGTGCTATACAGATGACATTTGATGATGTCACTTTTAGTATTTACTTCCAAACTGCTTAAACTCTGATTGATTATCTACTTGATTGTGGTGTATGTCTGGTAATGACCCTGATCAGAGAATTGGGGCGTTACACACATGGTTGCCTATCCTGGTAGTTTTGAGTTGTAGAGACATTTCCAATTGTTGGGAAATGTTCATAGATCCAACACACAAATGAATATACAACGTCAACATATCATGGTGAAAGTTATAACAAATTTATTCCAATGGATAAGTATGACAATAGTCAAAAGCATTACCTGCAACAGTGTAACGTAACTGACAAGATGTTTGTCGTGGTGCTGACATGCATAGTTAAGATTAGCATACATGTGAACCAAAGCAGCCGCACCTCAAGCATATCCTCCTGATTGGTCCAGATCGCGAAATGCCTCCAAGAATACCACACTGATATGTGTGGCACTCTTGTTGGCTAAGAGTGTGCACCAGACCAAACGAAGCAAGTATTGCTTTTTATATGATCCCTATACAAGAACAATATTATAAACCTCCCATGTCTTTTTCTAGTTCTCTATTTCTATTTAATAGAGTGTATAGGGAAAAAAATTAAATTTCCATTGAGCAAAAAATCACTACTATCATTATTACTACAACATATAATTATATGTACTAATTTCATGAATTTTCTTAAGGGCTAAAATATGTAAAATAACCAATAATAGACAAATTACTTAACCATTAATTAAATATTAAATAAATTAAAAAATAACATTACGGATTGAGTAATCCGTAGAAGTCATACAGATTCCCAATTCGTTTGCCTTCTATGGATTACTCAGTCTGTATGAGGTCTACGGATCCTCCAATCCATATTAAAAATGGACAAAAATTAACAGCCACTCACGGTGAACGAAGGAAGCGACCAACACCAGCAAGCACGACGACACAAAATCACCACCAAATAACGCAAACAACTACTTCAGAGAAGAAAAACAGAAGAAGATGAACGACTTGTGTGACAGAGAAGAGCAGAAGTCGAAGAATGAGTAACCTCTTCTGAAAATGAAGCTATGTTCTTAACATTATGAGGAGGGGCAATAATGGAAATACAATGTGTTGCAATGGTGTATTAGATATATTCTAGGTGTATAAAGCTTATCCCATAAGCTAATAAGGATAGAATTAATAGATTAGATATATTTTCTATTTGGGCTTTTGTTGGGCCTTATCATTTTTATTGAGCTTAAGCCTTTTTCTAGTTTGTTTGTTGGACCCTTATTGACTTTGTAATCAGTTTTGACTCATTTGAAATGAAGCTTTGAAGCTTTATGAAAGAAAAATCTTTGTAGCTTCTTAGGAACTACCCTTTGTTTTTATCTTTGAATTTCCTAATTCAAAAAGGTGAATTTTCCTCAACTTATCAATTTATAGGGATTGTGGCATTGTTATTTCCATTTCTTGCCTTAATTCAATTTTTTTCTTTTTCTACAATTTTTCCTTGAATTTGCCATTTGATGAACATCAATTTGCTACAATACTAAGGGTTAGACACCCTCAAACCCAAAACCAAAGCACAAATTATAACATCATACAATAGTAGCAATCTCGTTATAGAGCAATTTCATAATAGAAATAATTTCATAATTGAAGCAATCTGATAATAGATTATCATGTAGCATCATCCATTAAGCATTACAAATCTAGTTCATGAAATGGTATCCCAAAGTCCAAGTAAAAATCCACACAATTCATAACAAATCAAAAAGTAGCACATGCTCTATTTTGTTGCAATGCAATATTACCATCTTATAAAATCAATATCTCAAATCATTTCTTAATGGAATTTCATAAACACTATCACAATAGGAAATCCTTGTGTGTTTAGTTTTAAAAATGGTATCACACATCATCATAGGATCACTACATTCAGAGAACTAATCCTTTTACTATCACATCTCCAAATAGGACAACAATTAGAATCCCTTACACATGCTTCTCCTCATTTTAATTAGTTTTTTAGTCAAAACAATGAATTAAATTGAGTGACCCCAATTTTTAAATCTTATCATGTCTAGTTTTTAGGGACATTCATCAAAATTACATATTATTTTCATATCATTCTCAGTTCATAAAACAAACAATAATTTTGACACAGAACAACCAACAAAAGGGTCATTTTTTAGGAATTATAGCAAATTCATTTCTGAGTCAAATAGAATGTATTTATATGGATTCCTATGCTTTATTTCTAATTTCATAATATTATTTTACTTTTAGCATACGAAGTCTTAACCAGTCCCAACATTCAATTTAATTAGACATGTTACAACAACAATTTTCACAAACACCTTGTGCGCACAGTTTTTAATATCAAACAAGATAACAATCATCATTAATATATATATATATATATATATATATATATTCAATGACACTAAATCATCTCTTAGTATCTTTGTCTTGTTTCATATAACCCCATTTCCTCTTGTTATTTACACCATTCATGGTTTAAGTATTAAAATTATACCAAGTACTTTTAGTCTAGAAAAACACAATTTCATGTTAGAAGCATAATTTCGAAGAAAATTTCCATTGAAATACAAGTTCAAGTTTTCAAGAATTCTAAATCCATTATCGAGTCCAAAAGTCTCAATTTCATTCCCAATTTCATTTTCTCCAAAATAGTGCAAAATCACCCTAAAAGGGTTCAAAAGTTGATTTTTACATAACTTTTTCTACACAAATCCAAATTCAACAAAATTTATGCTTTCCTAGGTTTTTTGGGTCAAGGAACCCTTTTTTTGCACCCAAACTGAAAATAACAAACACAAAGTCCCAATTGTATTGGCAAAGGCAAATATGAAAAATTACACAACATTCCGCAACATAAAAATAAAAGCTCTACCCATTGCAATCACTCATAGATCCTAAGGATTTGAAAAAAAACTCCCCTTACCTTAGTTCCAAAGCTTTACATTCTGAAAATGGAAAAATGAACCAGCCATTTATAGCCATTGAGACACTCTACTGCATATAAAAAATGCAAAGGAAAATGAGATGATTAGAAAAGGACAAAGAAAGAGAAGATGAAAAATCCAAGAGTAATGGGAGAGATACCTACCTCTCACAAACCAAGCATGAAGCTTCCCTTTCCCTCTCCTAAGACTCAGCCACCACCTCCTATTTTAATTAATTTAACTTGAATAAATAAATCACATTGTCACAAATAAGTTTATGAGTTCAAGGCCTTTGGAATCACTCAAATTTAACTTAAAAAGAATTTTCTATGATTAAAACACTAATTATGCTCAATAAATTAATTATTAATGCATAGTAAAATATTTCCTTGAACTAAAATCATGATAATTATTAATTTTAATTATAATAATTTTATCAATGTTCAAAATGATTTTTAGCCTAAAAAATTGCATAATTACAAAAATGTCTCTAATGAGGAGATTCATTTACTTTGGCTGGTTGGCTATGGTTGATTGGATGTTGACCATGACTTTTTTATGCTTAAAACACATCTTCTTAAGTTTAGAATTAAAATTTTAGAGGACTTATCCCTTAAAGGATATAACACACACAAAACAATTATCTCACTACTTAAAATGCTATAACATTAACTATCATTCAAATATTAGCTATTTTTACTAGAAATTTTTTAATGTATGAAAATCAGGAGAGAGGAAAAAATCTAGTCTTTGACAATTTTAATGTACACTTAAAAAGTAGCACTTCAAGCCTGTCACTAATAAAAAAATAATATAGTAGATGATTATAACAAACTTAATACGTTTAAAGTGACAAATGAATTTGAATTCAAATATACTAAAAACATACACATTAAATTTTTCCATTCAGTAGAAAGAAATGTCCTTCCATCAACAATATTTGAATCATTAGTAATGCTTGAAACATGTGCAACCATACCCATAACATCTATTAGTCATACAAAATAACATGACTTTTAAAATTATAAGGATATATAATACATATATAATAAACATAAATAATAAATAATAATTGTAATAAAGAAAAGGTAAAAAAAAATTCAGAAAATCTTACCAATAAGCAAAATTGTTTTTCTTGTTCATTCTTGCAACATCACCGCATGTGATGGTATGGTGTCTAACGTTGAATGGAAAGTCAATATCAAATCTAACAACTTCTATTGAAGGTGTAAAAAATAGTCTATATTGGGTGGTATAGCCCTAAATTATCCAATATTTTCAACAACCTTAAAATTTTTAATGTAATATACACATCCTTCCATCAAATGAAATGTATTATTATGTAAAAGCTACTTCAAGATGGTCAGTTGGATCTTGCTTCCCCGAATTAAAAGGCAATATTTAATAATACCTTCATAATTTGAGTTAATAGAATAATAACTAATTTAAATAACCAAAATTATATTAACCTCTATTGTTTTTGGTTTACGAATTTTATTAAGAAAATATCAAACAAAATAATTGGAAATTTGACATATTATATAAATACACACACACACACATAGAGAGAGAGAGAGGAGAAATCAAATTACACCATTGTAGTTTTGATAATTATTAAACCATTTTTATGACTTGATATAAAATAAGATTTTTATTGATCTAATTGTTGAGTTATATCTACATATTATCAAGATCTTTTGTGTTGAATTTTGTCAAAAACGAACAACAATAAGAAGTTAATCAAATTATTCATATTCTAGTATATTTTGAAATGTTTATATTACGTTGATAATATATACAAACAAGGTAGCAAATAATTTTGGATTAATATGAAAATTTTCATATGTGATGTATGTGAAATGAAATTTCAATTCAACAGTGAGTTTTAAGAAAACATAATTTATTTGAAAGTTATAGAATGAAGTAATAGTTGTCAAAGTTACACTGGTGTAATTTGATTCCTCCTCATTTATATATATATATGTGTGTGTGTGTGTGTGTGTGATTGTAAACATAAAATGAAAACGAAAAATAAATTCAAAAAATTACCCTAGGATCATTGAGGATGGCTTCAAATGTTTCAAAACCTTGAGGATTTTCTTGTAACGTAATAGTCCATGCACATCAATGCAAACAAATTTTGCCAATATGATGACATCGAGGGTTGTTGAGAGCTATGATGTACCATCGTGATAAAAATTATAGCTCAGACTGATAGAAGAAACTTTGTGACATGTCATCTGTAACACCCTAATATTTCAATAGCTATATTTGCGAATCATTCTTGTGAAATTATTGATGTGAATGTTAAATTAGATGAATATTAGATTGGTTTATCTATATTATTTATATGAAATATTAATTAGGGATATTACAAAAATAGTTTAAGGAAAATGACCATATTACCCTTCCCTTAAATAATAAATGACAGAAATGTCCTTAAGATGAAAATTACATAAATGCCCTTGAATACCTTAAGAAATTACCATAATACCCTTGATACTAAACTGTCTAAGACACTCTAAGAAATTTTGTGAAAACCTAATGAAACTTTATAATACTCTTGACTGGTAGAACATCAAAATACTGTGACAAGAAACTCTAGAATAGAATTTTTATGAATTTTATAAGGTAGTGACTTTGAAACTTTATTAAGAAAAATTCAAGCATAAAAAAAATATAGAAAAATGATAGATAAAATCTATGGAATTTTCTCTTAATTATATGATGAATAGACTTATTTTATAAAATAGTTTAGTAATTTTGATAGTCAAAAGTAAAATGAACCAATTAGAATTAAGATAAAGGTAGTCTTGTAAGTAAAATCTGAATAGCATTCTGTATAGATTACTTGTGAGCAATTTTTACTAGAATTGAAGTCAGTTTCTGAAAAACTCTAGAATGCTATTATTCAATATTATCTTTAGGAAGAAGAGTTCAAATCAAACTTGACTTCTTTTCAAGGAATGTCATGTGTAAAGAAAAACATGAACTAGAATATTCTTCTTCATTTAAAGTTGACATGTATCTAAAAGAAGCCATATAATTTTCTCTTCTTTAAAAGAAAATGAAATATAAGATAGAAGGAGAAAAAGGAAGATAAAAATCTTCGCCTTAGCTGACCAAAGTCCACGTGAAAAGAAGACAAGGAGAAAGGGCTAAAAAGTCATATTTTGATGCAAGGCAACATGAAATGAAGCAAATCTTCTCCTTTCCTCTAGATTCCACGTGAACAAGCAAGAAAAGTGGAGAAACGTCAAGAGCTTGGACAAGTGTAGGGACACTTGTAAAGTGGTGGCCAAGTGGAAAGGTAAGTCATTATGGCTTATGAGATATTTTTCTATAAAGTAAAATGAAAATAATGAATCTAGTTAAAACCCAAAGAAATAAGAAGAAACTAAGTTAGGATGCAATGAAACAAGGAAGAACTAAGCTAGAATGAAACTAAATTAGTTGGAAGGGCAAATATGTCCTTGAATATTAAATTATTTTCCAACTACTATATAAAGGGTGGTGGGGACCTTGCTTGAAAATCACTTTCAAGACATTCCTTCTACTAACACCTCACGTGAAGTATCCTCCCACATCCCTTTCATCCTTTCATTTTCAAAAGCTTTAATCAAATAGAAAAGACCCCACCATCATATGAAGAATCACATGTAGAAGAGCTAGCTAGGAGGAAGTAAACAAGCTTTTTTAAGAGATTACCAGGTATGTATAGGGAAGTTTATGCTAAATATAGTTTAAGTATTGCTTTTGTTTGAATAAGTATTTATGAATCTCTTATTTCTATGGAAAAACAAAGCTTGCACACCATGTGTTTGATGAATTGTTTCAAAGAAATAAAGATATGTTTGAGTGTGTTTTGTTCAAATAGATGTTTGAAGTTCATGTGTTGTTAAGTGTTTCTATGAATTTCTATGAAATACGTGGGTTGCTTAGTGTTTCACGAATCCTTGTAAACTTCATGTGCTTTCATGAAATTTTCTATACAAGCTGATTCTATACTTGAATTCTATTGAATTTTTGAGTAAAAAGTGAAGATTGATGCTTAAAATAAATGAGATGATAAAGAAATTATACATGAAACACATCCATGAGATAATAAAGAAACATAATAAAGAAACCTACCTCAATGGAGAATTCTATCTCCCTCTCTGGTGGTAGCTGAGTGATCTCCTCAGGAAACACATCCACAAACTCGCTCACCACTGGAATCTGAGCCAGATCAACACTTGGCTTATCTTCTGTCACACCCAAGAAGATATAGCCCTGAGCTCCCTCTATGATTGCCTTGCTAGCTTGCAAGACTGATAAGAATGAGGCAGAAATCAAACTGGTTCCGTCAGAAGGCACAACCACCCTCTTCTGACAACAGTCTAGCATCACGCCATACTTGGTCATCCAGTCCATACCCAGAATCATCTCAAGGGTAGGCATTGCTAGACAAAACAGATCAATCACATAAGCTTTGCCTTCATACAAAAACTGCACTTCCTTGTAGCACGTGCTCACCTGGCATCTCTCTCTAGATGCTGTGGTAACCTCCATAGGAGGGGCAAAACTGATCTTAGGCAAACTAAGCCTATCAACAACCACATCTTGTATGAAGGAATGTGTGGCTCCAGAATCAAATAAAACTCTAACATCACAATCATCGATCAGAAATATACCTCTGATCAAGTTTGGAGCTTTGGCTGCCTCTCTGGCATCAACGGTATACACCCGGCCTACTATGGGCGCCATCATCTCCACTGGAGCTGCCTGTGCCTGACTCTCTGTCTGAGGACACTCTCTGGCCATGTGGCCTGACTTGCCACATCTGTAACAAATTATTCGGCTTGATGCACATGCTCCTATATGCTCCTTCCCACAAGCTGAACATTTGGGAACAGATTTCTTCCGAGGTAAGCCCCTCTTGAATCTATTAGAGGGTGCAGAGGCTCTCAACATCCTGCCCTTACCCTTCCCGGGTGGGCCAAAACCGCTAAGCCTTCTCCCCTCCTGTCTGACTGAGGGAGTAGGCTGTCCGCCTCTCTGTTGTCTCTGTAGGATACCCTCCACCTGACGACTCTGTCTCACCAGGGTATCCATATCTCGTGACCCAAGGCCGGGCACCAACACCTGAATATCATTTCTAAGTCCTCTCAGGAACTTAGCTGCTAGAATCTCAGCTTCAGGCATAGGTCTCCTAAAGTGTGCATATTGGGCCGAATACTCGTCCACCGTCATAGTCCCCTGGACGAGACCATCGAACTCCGCCTGCTTCTGCTCCCGGGCATCTCTGGGAAAATACCTGTCCAGGAAGCAGACCTCGAACAACTGCCAGATAATCTCCTCTCCCCGGCCTCTCAGAAGTGGAACTGTGGTCTTCCACCACTTGTGGGCGTCTCCCTGAAGCATGTAGGTTGCATACAACAACCTCTGGTGATCGGGGAACTCCATCACCTCGAAAATCTTCTCTAAGGCTTGCAGCCACCCTGCTGCAGCCACTGGACCATAGCCCCTTGAGAACATTGGAGGGTCATGCTTCCTGAAGGTGATCAACATCTTCCCTCTGGCGGCTACATCATTGTCACCCTCAATTTGGGACATCTGGTCCCTTCGCTGGTGGCTCCCACCAGCCTGCTGGCGACTAGCCTCACCCTCATGTGCAAGAGGTGTGGAGGATACTCTGTCATCCTTCCTGAGGTTCTTCACCTCCTCTAACAGGTCCAGGTTAGCCTTCATCAAGGCCTCATTCACCTCTCGGGTGGCAGCCATCTCACGCTGCATCTCCCCCTAAGTCTGTCTATTAACAGCCATCTCTTGCTGCATCTCTGCCTGTATCTGTTTGTTTGCAGCTAACTCTTGCTGCATAGCGGCTAGTGTAGCCGCAACTGGATCAGTCTGGGCACTGGTAGCCCCACTGGTGCCTCTAGGTCTCACCATAGCACTACACATGTACATCACACAGTGAGTTGATCAGGCCCACAATTAATGTACCCCCATGTAATGCTCATGTCAAATAGTCATACACAGGCACCAATCAAGTTCCATACATAATGTTCTTATCAAGAAACCGCTCTGATACCATTAAATGTAACACCCCGTAGGCCTTCGAAGTGTTATCATTAATAATATCATAATCGCGCTTAAAACATGAAATAAAACCTCAACGGAAGCACAAAATCGTTTTCTTGATGCATTATGTATGGAATAACAATATATCACAACAACAAACACACTAGAAACATATACCACGCCCCTGCTGATCCAGTTTCTGATATCATACATCATACAGACAGATAACTTGAACATACAGGCAGATAGTCAAATATACAACAATAATACTCAGGGAAAAGTCTCATATATATCATAAATAGTTCTGTACAATATGTACATCACATTCCACATTGTGGTGATACAACAGAATATCTGCCCTCATCGAGGGTATACAGAACTATACATGTATCAGGTGTACACATACGCCATCCCTTATCAAGGGTACAAAATATAATCAAAACAATTCTGAGCCTTCAAGCTCCATCTGCTGCTTCTCAGTCAAGCAGAAACGTCTCTACTTGGGCCTCCTGCCTTGAGACTGCTCTCTTCGTCCAGAAGAGTCACCTGAAATCATAAATCCCCACACGGGGTGAGATAACACCTCTCGGTAAGCTCAGGGTCCTTGGGAAACCATTCCCACCCTGGCCCACAAATTCACAACACACACACACATCAGGCAAACATATCAAGCATGGGCCACTGGCCTGGCCCTCTGGCCCTCATCATATCATGATCATAAGATGGCAGAGCTCCTCAATGCTTGGCGGAGCTCCTCAACGCCCTGACGGAGCTCCTTAACGTCAGTATCATATCACACATATGGCAGAGCTCCTCAATGCCTGGCGGAGCTCCTCAATGCCTGTATTCTTCTATTGGCCAACAGATATATCTCAATCACAGCATACATTCATCCAATACAAATGCATACAATATCCATATAAGCAATGCAACAGCCAATGCATGCATCATGAATCATAACCAACACTCCCCAGGAGTGTGGTGTGCAACCAAAATGGGAATACATCCCCAGGGACACTGAACTTACCTGTCAAAGGATCACTCTATAGTTCTTTCCCTGGTCTGTGGCTCCCACCACCAACAATCTCACAATCAAGGCCTAATTAAGGCACATGCAATCTTATATCAAAACCAATCCATAGACATCTAAGTCACAGTACATAACATAACAGAATTCCCCTATCCTAGGTTCAGTCAAGTCTAGCCCACACTAGGCTACTCATAGACCTCACAAGGTCTCCCAATGCTGCATACTAACCATCTGAGTCATTCCAGACTCACTGCAACACAAGCCTGAGCACAACTCACATTAACTTTATAACTCAACATATGGCTAGAATGGTTTAAGCCTCAACCAAGGCACCATCCCACTAGCCTTTCAGGCTTAACACAAGCATAATCAAGGCTCTGGCATGGCTCCAAAACCACAAGTGACTTATCACACAGGCCACACATACAAGCCACAGAGCCAAGATTCAAAGTCATCTAATTCAAAAACTGAAAGCTAATCCTTCATCACTACCATGCCCTGAGCAAGTTTCTCTACAGGACCCTGGGCTAATTCTAGCCCCAGCTCAGTGTGGGTCACAATATTCAGAAAACCCCAAAATCCAAAAACAACCGAAGAAACTTGAGTTTCTTACCTCAGTGGCGACTAAAAAGACCCCAGGACAGCTTCCTCAAGCTCTGTTGTCCTTTCCAAGCCGTGGGTCCTCGCCACTCAAGTTCTCTGAGCTTTTCTTGAGAATCCAATTCTCACTCACAAGGGGTTTTCAAAGGAACAAATTGAAGGATTGTAGCTTTCAAAGGTTTCTCTCAAGTTTAATGGTCATAGGGAGGTGTTTAGATCAAGCAAAGAGGTTCTAGGAAGCTTGGGGAGGTCAACAATGGAGGTTACGGGCTGAGGGAAGAAGAAAACTATTTTCTCCCTCAGCTTTTCACGTTCTTGGCCTTATATACTCAGCCTGCCCAAGGTCTGGCGCAATCCGCGCCACAATGTCGGTGATCTGGCGCTAACAGTGCCATCCCTATGCTAATAGCGTCAACTTCCCGAACCTGTGGCGCCATCCGCGCCAACTCCCTCGACCAATTGGCACTATCAGCGCTGCTCCTGGCGCTGACCGCGTGGAAAACTAGAGAAATTGGGTTTTCCAGGGCACTTCTGGCGCGACCCGCGCTACCCTTGGCGCTACCCGCGCCGACCTCTCGACCAATCCACGCTTTCAGCGCCATAGCCACGCTAAAAGCGTGACCTTGCCGAATGTCTGGCGCCACCAGCACCGTCCTGGCGCCATCAGTGCCACAACCAATGGGTCTGACCGTCGCGCCACACCTAAAACCAGGTTTTCTCTTGAAGAAGCCTGGTACCAAAAATGAGGGTCCTTACACTAGTTATGACGGCAGCACCCACAGTAGGTCGGTGTATATAGTTGATGTAGGAGAGGTGGCCAGAGCTCCTAATTTGTTTAGAGGTACTATTCTGATTGTCGGTTATGATGTGAGAGTCTTGTTTGACTCCGTAGCTACGCATTCATCTAGGACATTACTGCATTTGGGCTAAATTTGTCCATGTCTAGATTTTCTCCTCCGATGGAGGTTACCACTTCATCTAGTGAAAGGTGCCAAGTGAGCATGTACTGCAAGGATGTGTAGTTTTAGTTTGATGGCAGAGAGTACATGATTGATTTGTACTGCTTAACTATGCCTACCCTTGAGATCATTTTGGATATGGATTGGTTGGTCAAGTATGGCGTGATGTTGGACTGTTGCAACAAGAAGGTTGTTGTGCCTTTTGATGGAGTTGGTTCGAGTTCCACCTCTTTTCTATCAGTCTTGCAATCTTGCAAGGCAATCAGGGAAGGAGCTCAGGGCTATATCTTCTCATGTGTGACAGAAGATAAGTCGAGTGTTGATCTGTCACAGATCTCTGTGGTGAGCGAGTTCGTGGATGTATTTCTAGAGGAGACTACACAGCTACTACCTAAGAGAGAGATTGACTTCTCCATTAATTTGGTTCCTAGTGTAGGACCAATATATATAACACCTTACGGTATGGCTCCTCTGGAATTGAGAAAGCTGAAGGTGCAGTTGGAGGATCTGCTGTCAAAGCATTTTATCAGACCGATTGTTTCTCGTGAAGAAGAAGGATGACAATATGAGGTTATGTGTTGATTACATGCAGTTGAATAACGTTACTATCAAGAATAAGTACCCTTTGCCTCAGATTGATGATTTGTTAGATCAGTTGAGGGGAGCCAGTGTCTTCTCCGAGATCGATTTGAGATCC
>PYAF01005514.1:2942-21327 GCA_007407185.1 Glycine tomentella
CCAGATGCGTTGCAGTTTTTCAAGCAATACATTCAACATTTCATAGAGTTTCTTAAATTTATTTTCTCTAGCCATCATCTTTTGTTTTGATTTTCTTTCTTTTTATTTTGGGAAGGGGTCATATGTTGTGACTTTTTCTACCACTCTACTTTTGCTTGGTTTATAAGTGATTGCAATTTGCATTAGTATTATGATCTTTCATTTTTTTCCCTAGAAATACTTTTAAATATTAATTTAGTTTTGCATATTTTCTAATTGCTAAATGTTATATAATGATACCCTTTTAGTTTTCGATACATGGTGGATGATTACATGACTTGACTATTTTCCTTTTTTTATGTTAAAGTGATGCAGATATATTCTGAAATGATTGGAAATGTTATGATAGATGCCCGATCAACTGGAAAATATTACCATTGTAAGTACATAAAATTGAGAAACTCTTTATATCTATATAGCAATTAAAGCCTGAAGACTTTGAGAGTATACCAATGCTTAATGTACCACCTTGGACATTGATTGTTGTTAGTTTTCTCTAATGCTTTTATGGCTTCTCTCTTCTTACAACATTAACTACTTCACTTTTTAAACATTTTGCACTTTAAAACTGCTGCTATCATCTGTTCTTAATGTATCATCTTGAGACCTGAGTTCATATTTTTAATTCTTTTGTTTTGGATTGATACAGCCATCTAGATACCAAACTCATTTTCCACTTCAGTACCTAAATGAGGCATATGCTATCTTCTTTTATATCAAATTACCCATAACATTTGTCATTCTCTTTACCACTTTTATTAAACTTAAGCCAACCTGCCAAAGCATTAACGAGAAAGATGGTTATATATATTCTTACTGTCACCCCTTTGTTTATATCATATCACACATTTTCCTTTTAGAGAGAAATGACTAGTTTGTTCATTATCCTTGCCTTATGTCAACAGTTCTGTTATGTGATTTTTCTATTTCTGATTCTGATTCTCTTGAATTATATTAAAACTCTTGCTTTTATGCTATTGATGGGTTTATTTAATTTCATGGCATTTTTACTGAATCATTGACAATTACATGAATGTCAACAAAACCCTCAAAATCAGTTTTTATTGAAATTGGTTCTGTAATCCATTGAGGTTCTTTATTTAGTAGTTAGTACCTAAATAAAATGTGATGTTCCTAAAAATATTGATGCTTCAATTTATTTGGCAGACATTAGGAATCATGCTTTCACCAGCCTATGGTTGTGTGTGCTTTTATTATTGCTCCATTGGATTTCAAACAATAAGACATGAGATTATCTGTCTGTAAAAGAGCTGAAATTAATTACAATTATGGTGTTATTCTTATCCCCGAAGGTCTAATTGATTTCATACCTGAGGTATCTATCACTTTGCATTTTTCACAAATTTATTTTTACCTGTGTTTCGCTCTCTGCACTTGGGATTATGTTTAGTGTTGTTCATGTACAACCAGTATGAATACACTTCTGATGATACTCATTTGTACTTGGAATTGTGCTATATGCAGGTCCAGCACCTTATTGCAGAACTAAATGAAATTCTTGCCTATGATACCGTGGATGAGGGTGGGTTATGGAAGAAGAAACTCACTGATCACTGATCAATCGTTGATGAGGGTGGGTTAGTGGAAATGCTTTACCCCAATGACTATTTTCTGAATTAGTGTTCATGCAATAGTCTATTGTGTTGCTGCTGTATTTTATAGGCTAAAATCTGACTTAAGCAGTTATAATTCTATTTTAGGAAGTTATTAGACAGTTATTTCTATATTAATTTCAGATTAGACAGTCATCAGTTATTATGTGACAGTTAATAGTAATATATAAGTTGTTAGACTTGTAAAAGGGAATTAAGCTGTCAGATTGTTATTCCCTATGTTTTGAAGGAGGTAACTCTTTGTTCAGGGTAAACCCTTTGTTTTTACTAAATCTAACCTAAAAATCAGATTATTTCTATTATTTATTCATAATTCAGTGTAATTTTTTTTGAGACCGACATAATTAAAACACTGAATTTTAAGCTAGAAATATTTTCTCCTGCATATTTTTGGATTCAATATTGCCCTTGTTTCTGTTCTGACAACCTCTGGTGATATAAATCATGAAAAGTCTCTACATGTTGCATTTATATGAATGCTTCGTCTACTGTTTTGTTTAAGAATGTGCAATTTCTTTGCAGGTAAATTCAAGCCTGTGATCAAGAAGGCAATGGTGGAACTTGAAGGTAAACAAATATTCATGAAAACTTCTTTGATTTAATAATCCACTAATGTAGCAACTGAACTACACTTTTTACCCATATTGAGCCAGAAAAATGAAATGAAAGGAAGGGTAAAATATTTTATTTCATAGCTTCAGATGTGGTACAAAAGACTAACACTACTGTTAGATTGTCCATTATTTAAAATATAGATTTTATTTACAATATATTGAATACTATAGCGATTGCATTTTTAAACTTCTAATATCAACTTCAGTTATCTTGGATACTGAACATATTTCATGTTGGATCATTCAGGGTTGAATAGGCCATAAGAACATAAATGTATACATGTGTATAGCGTGTTGTAGATCAGTTTGTTTTACCTAGTTGTAAATAATAAATTTTTACTAGCTTTTACCTACACATATGAATTATGTTGCAGGATTGAAACAATTGGAAATTTGGAGCTTGGTTCAAACTTCCAAAGCAACACCGGTGAAGACAGCCACAACACCGGACATTAAACTGTTAGGCGTCTAAGTTAATAGAAATACTAAGCTACGATGGTAGCTACCTCCCTATAATATTATTGACTTAATTTGTAGTTAGCCATAATCTTGTGTATACTTGCCAATTTGCCAGTAAGTATTATAGGAAGGATATTTGCCATGTCATGTATTGTACTCCATTTTAATGGAAAAAAATTTAGTTTTGTTGCAATTCTGTTGTTTTTTAATTGTATATTATATTTTATATATTACAATTCATGTATATATTATATAAAATATAATATTATATATATATGTATACTCCATTTTAATAACAAAATATGGAAGAAAAAAAAACTGCTTATCCACTACGGTTCCAAATACCAAAACGTAGTGGATATGGCCTATTCAAAGTCGGTTATAAGAAGACAGCTGTAGTAGACATAGATTAATCGAAGTCGGTTCTACATACAGAACCGTAGTGGATTAGACGTTAATCAAAGTCGGTTCTACATACAGAACCGTAGTGGATTAGGCTTATTCAAAGTCGGTTCTACATACAGAACCGTAGTGGATTAGGCTTATTCAAAGTCGGTTTTTAAACCGTAGTCGAAATGCTTCTATATCAACGACATCCATATCAACGACAGTCGTAGAACCGTCGTTGTTATGGTCCTAGAACCGTAGTGGAAAGTGCCACTTCATGGCAGTTAAGACTACAGAAGTGTGTTGCTTTATCCACAACAGAAGCTGAAAAAGAGATGTTGTGGTTAAAGCGTTACCTCCAAGAATTCGGAATCAAGCAAAAGGAGTACAAGGTACATTGTGACAGCCAGAGTGCTCTAGATTTGAGCAAGAACTCAATGTACCATTCACGTACAAAACATATTGATATTCGCTATCATTGGATACGCGAAGTAATGGATCGACAACTGTTGAGACTAGTAAAGATCCATACAAAGGAGAATCCTGCAGACATGATGACGAAGGTGGTGACTCGAGAGAAGTTAGAGTTATGCAGAGACATAGCTGGAATGTTTTCTTCAGATACGGCTGCAGGGGGAGAATTGATGACTTCCAGCAAGTTCCAGCCGTTCTCCAAGTTCCAGTCGTTCACCATCTTTGACATGTAAAGAGGCGGATCCCTGAACATGGAGATCCTGGATTCCTGAACATGGAGATCCATTGTATCGAAAGTCTTCCTGGCGTGGCCAGATACAGCGTGTCCCGCAAGTATTGCGGCGGTACAAGCCACTATTAGCGAATTGAAAAATGGCTTCCGCTCGAGGTGGAGGCCTAGGCTATCATGTGGATGCACGATCAAAGCACATTGACGTGCGCTATTGAATCCCAGATGTGTTAGAAGATAAGTCCCTACATCTCGAGAAGGAACATACAGATTTGAACTGGTCAGACATGTTGACGAAGATAGTTCCAACATGGAAGTTCAAAGATTGCTGTAAAGGTGCTGGTTTGATAACCCCGTCTGATTAAGTCGGAAAGGGGGAGATTTGTAGGCGCCGCTTGCTGCTTGTCGTTTTTCCTCCTTAATCAAAGGAGTGATTTTTCAAAGCGGGCCGCACAGAAGGAAAAAGAAAACGCGGTGCAGAAGAAAAAGAGAAAACGCGTAGAGGAGCGGCGCGGTAACAGCACAGGAACGCGGAGAAAATTTCCTATAAATAGAGGTGCAAACCTCAATTGTAAGTATCAACGAGAAACACCAAAACACCAAGAGTGAATTCATCCCAGTAATGAGAATTCCTAGTGAGTGTTGTGTGAGTTTGAGAAGTTTTATTTTGAGTTTGTAAATCTCTGTAATTTCTATTCTTGTGAGTAATAGAAGTTATTTTTCTTCTCAAATTCTTGTGTACCAACACCCAATTGATTCGTTGGCCTCAAAGTCTTGCTATTAGAAGTTAGATTTTAAATAATTGTGTAAGAAATACAAATTCAGCTCCTTTGATATATTGTTGAATTCGTCCCTAGTTGTGTTTGTTTATTAAGGTGTGATCAATTTTTTCTTGTTATTTTGTTTTTAAAAACTGTTACGTAAAATAATTTTAAAATTACATTTTTAAACTAAAACAAAACTATTGTGGATGTCATGGATAAAGGTTTTGAAATTTGAGCTCGATTAATGCTGTAAAATGTGAATTAATTATTTGTACATGTTTATACACCTTTTCTTTAATTCTACGATGTCCATAAGCACCCCCTCTTCACCAAACTTACACGTAGTTCAAGTGCTAAATTATGTAAATTCTTGTTACATCTCATTACACAGAAAGCAGGGATGCTGTAGTCAGTTTCTCTCGATCATCAATAAAGGGGTGATATTCTTCTGTGACTTCTCCCGAATTTGAATCATTTTCTTGCTTTAGGAGCTTTGAATTGTCATTGTCTTCATGTATTTGTTGCTCTCTTTCATTTCCATTCGGAGTACTGAGTTTCTTTCCTAAGCTTGTGAAATCATATTTTTTATATTGACGATTATCATAGTAAGAATTACATCTCCCGTAAATCTTAGAAGGTAAGTCACTTAACCTTTCATCTATTGCTGAGCTTCGCTGGTTAAAACTTCCAAAACCTTTGATTGCATGAGAAAGATTACGTGCTCTTGCTCTTTCTTCTGTGAAAAAATCCTTGTTTCTTAAGAGCTTTAATATTCTTTCTGATAATTTTCTAACACTCAAACCCCAGTTGAACCTGTAAAATGAAATAATGTACAAGTGTCATCACTTGATTCACGCAACAAAATTGGGGTGATGACAAAAATTATTTGAGTTGAGACATCACCTACCCTTTTTCATCAATGAACTGAAATTGTCCAATCTCTTCAATAACATATATATCACATTGAAACTCCTCGGATACTCTTTTAGGTCCATGAGTTAGCAGATGTTCCAGTAAAATAAGAGCCTTGTATGAGGCTCTCCAATACCCTTTATCAAATTTCGACAACCTGTTTGCTCCACAAAACTAGAACACAATTATTACACTTTACGAAAAAGAGTCTTTGAGATCAGAATAACCAAATCAGGACACAAGAAACCGGAAACCTGTGATGCAAAATCTCTATGATTCTCTCATATTCATCCACTTCGAAGGCAGCTCGTGCTATTATAATTGTGGAACGCGTGTCTGGTGGCCATGGATTCTCATTTGTGGCTTCTTCTGTCATTCTTAAGCACCATTCACGCACACAAAAGAAAAGCATTGCCAACGTGTAAAAAATCAAGTGTTTGATAAAACGAATAAAATTATTGCACAGCAAAGTTAGAAATTAAAATTTATGGCCCTTCTACTAAGTAGTATCACATGTTTTAACCAATTCCTTTGATCTTGACATTAATAAATAAGATATTGTACTAAAGAAAGGTTTCTTAAGACTTCAACAAAATGAGTTATATCATTCCTTTGGTATTTTGTTGAATCTCACATTGACTAATAGTATGGCCAAATCCAATTTCTATAAGATGGTGTCATAGAACCTATCCTATCTAGTAGTTGTTGAGCCTATCGGGTTACTGGTTATTGGACCAGCAGCAGATATCCAGTCCCAAATTCTAAGATAGCATATATATAGATAATATATTTCCTTCCTTGTCAAAGAATTTCAAACTACTCTGGCCATACGTACTATGAGAAGGATTTTATTTTAATTTTGCTAATAACCAATAACTTAAAACATGCATGATTTAGTTTCATGACAAAGAGCTTCATATTTTTTCAGCTATCCTGGTCATCTTAGGAGAATGGTTTCTTTTTTATCTTCAAATAATCAATAACTTAAAGCATGATTGAGTTGAGATCACTAGGTCAGAAAAAGAGAAAAAGGAAGACTTACAATTGTACTGGTGTAACATCTGTGAGCACTAGCCTTGCAGTTTTAATCTTCTCCTTCAAGAACCGAAATGCTTGCCCTTTGATTTCATGGATGAGAGGAGAACTCATATTTACAATCTTCGTTGGAAGAATTTTGAGGATAATGGTGACGAAGATTTTGAAGACTAGTTTTATTATATAATATATAATTTCCGTATCTATGTACGTAACATGTGCAACTGCTCCATTACCAAAAGCACTAATATTTTTCATAAAGTGGAGTTGCATATGTAATAAGAGGTAGAATAACCGAATAAGCCTAACTTGTGATTTGGAAAGGATGAGGAATAATGTCAGCAAGATAATTCAAAGGCAAGTTTTGCTGAAGCGTCTTTGTCTTTAAGTTCATGTCGTTAGGAAAGAGTGCCTTAAACTACTCCTTGATGGCCAAAGAAACTTTTGACCCGGTGAACTTATAAAATACTGTTGATCTCAATTCCTCAATCTATGGTTGACTAGTTTAAATCTGTCTTATGCTTAAAAGGTTGTACATAAAACTACTGTGTACGTGTGTGTAGAAACTTCTGATTACGTGGAATTTCCTAAATATCACTGTTTACTTTCTTTTTGAGAAAAAAAATATTTTTCTTTCAAAAATAATTTTTTCCAACACACTGTTATTAGATGAAATTCATATCAGTATCAACTATCAACATGTATCAGGTTGAGGAAAGGAACTCGGATCCTTTAAATATGAGTATTGAAACATATTAATTAGGTAAGAACTCTTGATTATCATGAATAAAAGAATAAATTTGAATCCTACAATCATACTTAGATGTTTAAGATTAAAAGTAGTAGGTTCAGGTATGTTTGCATACGTGTTTTTTCTCGTTGAAGGGAAAAGTGTTGTGAGTAAAATTTTGTATTCGAAAGTGAAAATGTTTTGAACCAAACACACATTTAGAATTTAGAATCATATGACTACTTAAAAATTCTATATTTACTTTTTTTTAGTGTTTAAATATAATCTAATGGTCTATATATATTTTTAAAAAATTTCATGCAATAACAAGAGTTCTCACTTCTCACTTGATATAACAATGCTAAACAATTTTTAGTATTAAGGCATATTAGGTGAGAAAACTCTAGGTTATTATTAAAAACGTGAATAATGAATTTGAATCCCACAATCATGCTTAGATGTTTAAGATTAAAAGTAGGTTAGAGACTTAGAATGTGTTTGCACGTGTTTTTTCACGTTCAACAAAATTTTTTGTAAAATCATGTTGAACATGGAAAGTGAGAATGCTTTAAATTAAACACATATTTAAAAGTCATAAGATCACTTAAAAAAGTTATATTTTTTCTATTTTTTTAACATTTAAATATAATCTAATTTTCTTTTTTATTTCACACAATAACAAGAGTTCTCACTTCTCACTTGATATACTTTTTAAAAATACTATTAGAACAAAAATCTACTCTAACATCTAACCATACCACACTAGATAAATTTATCACTAGGTACGTAGAAAAATATTCTAGAAAACATAAAGAAAAAAATTTAATAAATTTTTACTTTTCATTTAATAAACTTTCCGTAAATTTCATTCAATAATTAAAAAATTTACCTGCACCTCTTGGTGTAAACTGGAGGCTATCTTATACCTTAGTGATGACTAATTTGATATCCATATGAAATACTGAGTGTAAGCGTTTAGCATAAGATCACATAATAAAACTATAAATTAAATAATAAAAGTTACCAAAAAAAATGTTTTTTCTATTCTCAATCGCTAACATTTGACATCAAATTTGTAATTTCTAAAACAAACAATAAGTTGCCTAGCTTACTCTTTTCACTCATGTTAAATGTATAATATTCTATTTAAAACTAACTATTTAAATAAACAAAAAAAAAATCAAGATTTGCAACATTACAAAAGTGAAAATGGGCGTTTCTAGAGCACAAAAAAAGAGGATGTGCAAAAATGAAATAGTCAAAACTACAATCATGAACTATTACGTTACATATAATGATATTCATGTACATGAGGACACTATCATGAATATCTCTCTATTCTCTTATCTCTCTCACAAGGTGTATCATGAATATCACATTTCTATTACATATATTTATCTAAATGTGAATTTTGTAGTTTTTATTGTCAAGTAATAGGTGCAAGAGCTATGAGAATTGCACGAAAATAAACCAGGGTTTCAGCTTTTTGTGTTTATCGGAACAGTGCACAGCCTTGCTAACACGATATTAAGTTATTAACACAATCTACAGCAGCCATAACATTTAATTCCAGGAGAGATGAACAAAAAGCATCAACAACTCACCAATATTAGATAATGTCTTTCAAATGGAATGAAAGGAATACAAAGTTATCTATAGAATATTTTGATTAAGAAAAATTTAAACCAATGTGATTAAAAACTATTCCCAGCCAACAGTAACAACATAATGTTGACCTGGTAGCAATAGCAATATTAAAAGTTAAAAGGATAAAAGCCTCTATGATCCCAAACTGAAGGGAATAACCCGGAAGGTTATGGTTAGTCCTACAAACTTTAAATATTGCATGATTGTCCCTTAAACTCGGCATGAGAGTATATGTTCTCTTGTAAGAGGTGACTCTTGTTTAGATAGGAAAATGCCACTTCTCTTCCCAGTTAAGTTGATCATGGACGCTTGCTCAGGTAGAATTAGAAATTCTCCACATACCAGTCCTGTACCCCACAGACATGAGCACAAGCTCCCAGAGCATGTTAGGTATACTCAGAAGATTCACCTTGGATCCTGGAATCTCAGACCAAGTCACAGAAATTTCTGAAATTGGGATCCTAAACCACTTGCATAGAAAGACTAACTCAACATCAAAGCACCACCTGCAGAGAATGGCAAAGGCATTATAGAAAATTACAAAGTTTTGTTTAATTTGTTTTGTAATTCAAAGGATTGCGCTAAATATTTATCCCATATTGCAACCTATAAACAGGAGCATAGTTGACTGATACAAATATGGCATATTAAATAAACCAACAAAGGTAGTGACAGCTGGAATGGATACAGGAGGGGGGGCTCTCATTTTTTTTAAATAATTATATATGTAGACTCTAATTTTTTATATCAAATATCTGTAGGCTTGTAATATACTAATATAACCACATATGTCAATTGTTCACTTTTGGTCCTTCTCTTGCGTGTGTTTTTTTAATCCATTTTCGAGTGACAGAAAGTTATACCAAAGAAGTGAAAATTGTACGAACAATTTACTAATAAAAATAAGTAAGAACAATCAGTTTTCTATTATTTTTTAATTATGAAGTAATTTCCTTTCAAAATTTAAGAAATTGTTGCTTTTTATAGAGGTCCAAGAGCAGTCACCTTTTTAAGCGTACATTTGAAAAAAGCTTCCTGGCTGCAGCCCTAGTAAACATCTTGAAACCACACTGTGGAAGTACAATGTCAATATCAGAGAATAAAAACCAACATCAAATACACATGCACAAGCACAAGAAACGCTGAAGCAGGGAAGTGCTGAAAAGATAAATCATGCTAATGTCAACAGGCTTTTATGACACAACTACCATGTCTGGTGACACTTTGGTCATAATCTGTATACCAGACACGATAGTATCAAATCAAAATGCAAGCCCAAAAATTAATGAAGTAGGGAATTGCCTGTGTATCACGAATTCCAGGACCAGCAGCCAAGAGAACCACAAGATGGAAGCCCTTCATCAAAAAATTGCGGTACCACTTCCTCTGAAAGCATTAATTTAAGTTATTCAACCAAGATGATCCACACATATGGCAACAATAAAACAAAGAATGAAAAAGGCTACACTTAACTGTAGCTAAAGCTTTCTCCTCTAGATGAGCTCTTGAGCCAAATACAGCAGCTGGGATATCAGATATTCTAAATCTAGGATCACTATCACTTGAATCGCCATGGTGATATTCCCTTTTGGCAACAGCTTGAATCTGACCGCCGAACATTAGACAATGCATATCAATATTTAGCACCAGAAATATTTGATTGTAAGATCTATGAAAACTTCCATTGTAGCATTCCATTAACCTGATTTTCAAGCTTTTCTAGGTCAGTGACCTTAGTTGCTCCATCAGCATCAAGCATAAGAAGTAGTTCACCACGTGAATGCATCATTCCCTGTAATAC
The DNA here is from genome assembly GCA_007407185.1 of Glycine tomentella. Lineage (NCBI taxonomy): Eukaryota > Viridiplantae > Streptophyta > Magnoliopsida > Fabales > Fabaceae > Glycine > Glycine tomentella. The sequence continues at coordinate 13,668 of PYAF01005514.1, forward strand.
AATGCTTTCAAGGAAAGAAGAAAGCCTTAATTAATTATCAACAACCATAGTGTGATACAGAGGCATTTGACTTTCGACATGCATAGATTTTAAGATACTACAGTTTAAATTAGACTCACTTTTCTGATCGCTTCTCCTTTGCCATGATTTCTTCCTAGAAGGATGACCCTTACCTTGTCTACTGTGTATTTCCTCACAAATTCAAAAGCTACTCTTTTTGTCTCATCAGCACTTCCATCATCAATAATTACAATCTGCTCAAGTGTCCATTGTGAAGAGAATGTAGAAGTGAATCCGCAGAAAGTTACAAATAAATTTGGAACAAAGTAAGTTGAGAAAAGAGATTCAGATATGCTATGTTAGGCCAAACTGTTCTTAATGAATATAGAAAGTATTTTCTCTTCACATTAGTAAAGTTCACGAGTGAAATAAAGCCTTTTTTTTATATGTCCACCAGATACCCTCATCATGTAATATAGAAGTTTCTTTACAATTGATTCTAAATCAATATTAATATTCCCAAGACAATAAGCTAGAATATAAAACAAAGTTCCAAGAGAATTGAATTAAAACTGGGTTATATAGATAATATATATATATATATATATATATATGCAGTCAAATATAAGGAACTGGAAGTACCTCATATGTAAATGAAGAATCCTTTAACGTACGTTGATGAAGATAACTACAAATTATGGCATAAATAGAAGTAAGTTTATTAGTACCAAACTTAAACAATAAATGCTAAGCTACTTCACAAGTGAAACAGTTAAATAACTAGTTACACCACTACTCCAAACCTATTCAAATAAATGATACCGCCAAGAAAATGCATAAAAGTTTGGATTTGACCCTTCTTTTGGCTTCTTATCATGGTCGTTTGTACTCCTTTTTTTCAGGGAAGAGGGGGTTAAACATGTTAACATATCACATGGCATCTGCTATATATACAACCACCTTACAAAAACTAATCAATACACACACATACCAGCAGAGGTGGTGATGTGACTATGGGCGCTGGGAGAAGTGGATCAGCCTATGGACCAGGTGCTGGACACAAGTCCTAGGTAACCCATTGTATGGAAAGTATATTCTAGACGAAATAAGGCAGGGGTTGTTAGGAGTTAGTAGTGAGGTGGCAGTTAGTCACTGTGGGAGTAGCAGGAATATAGACAGAGTATGGGGGTTGGAGGCATGCTTTAGGTGAGTGTCAGTTAGGCAAGTATCTTTCCTTGAGGAGCCAGAGGCTCTGGAGTGTGGTGCTGTGCTCATCTTTCTTGTAATGAACTTTTAGTTATCTGTGACTGAATAATAGGGTAATGCCTTTGATCATCCTCTCTAGTGCTCTAACAGATGCAAACACAGAATAAACAATTTTGAAAGAAGTAGTCAGATAGACTCATTGCAATTGACATTATGCACACACAACAAAAACAACAGAATGACCAAAGTAGACTGACTAAGTTGCAACCATACCCACATCCTTTTATTAGTATTAACATTGAAAACATAAATCTAGGCAAAAACAATGCACTTTCACTTACTTCATAGTTTCCTCAAGAGCTCCTGGAAGCCTATGCTCCTCATTGAATGCAGGGATAATCAAAGAAATATATTTTGTGGCTGGATCAACAATATGTGGGCAAGGAACCTAAATATGCAAGAGTATCAATCAAAACCAATTCATAACAATGAGCTATCTTCATAAAGCCAAGCTGAAACATAGGCTAAAACATGTCTCCTCCAGACCTGCAATCTTCAAGTTGTACAATTAAAATTTTCTTATACCCTTGCATCGAAAAAGTCATAATTTTGCATTACCAAATTCACTTGTCAATCCTTTGGAAAGAAAAAAAAAAGAAAAAAAAAAAAAAACCCATTGAAAAGGGGTGATAGGTTGAAAAGTGGACTCGTAAAGTCAGTCAGTCCCAACTTATTTCACTGAATTAGACTTCTTAAATGTTCACAAAATCCTGCTTGTCTACAGAATAACACAATGCAAACGTGCAAAGGGAAACATTTACCTGTTTCAATGAGTTAGGATCCTCAAAAATAGCCGGAGCTTCAATATGCCTTTTGAAAATCAAAATGGAAATATTAAACTAATACTCCCAGTCCATATACACATAATACTAGATGAGTAAAATAAGGACATACTGATGGTTGTTTCTTCTTTTATATGCTTCAAAAAACACTACAAAGACAAACCCTAAGAGCGCAATCGCAGTGGAGGTGACAAAAAGACAGATATAATCCATTCCTATTCAGATGCTGCAGCTATTGCAAGCTTCTTACCCCTGCCATGAAGCACAGAGAATTTGCACACATTGTTCACATTAAACAAGGCATAGCACATAAGGAATCATGTCATTCAGCATACACTTATACATTCAAAACAAATGAAAATGAATATTATTTTGTCAAATTCAAAACATTGATTTCACCATCATCATCATGGAATAACGGAAATTCATCACCACTGATTGATTTAGTGTATAGAAACACATTATGGCAGGAAACAAAATAAAAACTGAAGAAGCAATGATGGTCAGAACAGAGTCAAAGCATATCGATCATTAATTTTATTCATATATTTATTAAAAAAAATAGCGAACGAAGGGAATGGAGAATAGTGAATCGAAGATTCATAGACGAAGATGAAGAAGATTAAGATGGTTTTTGAAGAATTACCAGATTGAGCTGAACGAAGAAGAGATAGAACGCTCAACGTCGTCGATCAAGACTTCGAAGTTCAACCCGACCCAAACGCACCATTTTACTCGCTCGGTTCTCTTTCCCGGACCTGAGGTACAAAGACATAAAACAAGAATAAGGCCCAAACCAGAACTGAAAAGTTAACTTGTAATGGGCATTTGAATAATGCACCTCCACTTTGAATCTGCACCTCCCAGAAAAAGATGAATGGTCAAAAATACTCTATCCTCTTTTTTCTATCTTCTTCTCTCCTTGTTCTTGTTCTTGGTCAACTCTAGTTTGAGTTTGGGGGGAGGAGGAAACACCAAAGATAATAGAATGAAATCAAAGATGGAGAGGGTGATGGTGAAGTTGTCTTCTTCTATAATACATTTACACTTCTAGAATAGTATTTTTTTGGAAAGTATTTTTTTATTTCAGAACAGTTATTCTATAATACATATACACTTCTAGAATAACTATTATAAAATACTTTTTTAGAAGAATTTTTGCTATTCTGAAATATTTGTTTTGGAAGTGTATATGTTTTGTGGAAATAGAGAAAAAATCTTTTTTGAAAAAAGTATTCCAAAATGAGAATTTTTTTTGTTTCAAAATAGTTGTTCTAGAATACCTATACAATTTTATAATGACCATTCCAGAATACAAAGAGAGGGTAAGCTTCGACGAGATTTGATGAAGTGGTGAAGAAATCAACGATGCAGATAGTTCTAGAAGAGTGAAACAACCAAAGTCTGATAACCAAAGTTGTGAAAACCGGTTCGGTCATTGAACCGGTCGAAGTAGTGGGTCAGTGGTTTAGTGGTCCAACCGATGGGTCAACAATTGAACCGGTTTGAACCGGTATATATTAAAATTTTAAAATTATATATGTATCCATTATATATAAGTATATAACTAACATTATTTGAGTAAAATAAGTTCATTTATACTCCAAAATCCAAAATAATAATCTAAATTTTAAAAAATAAAAACAAAAAATCCAAAAAAAGCAAAAAAAAGCAAAAAAAAAAAAAAAAAAAAAAAAAAAAAAAAAAAAAAAAAAATAGGACCGGTTTAACCGACCGGTTTTAACCGGTTCGACCACCGGTTTTGGCCGGTTTTGACCAAGTTTGACCGGGTCAACTGCATGACCGGTTTAACAGCCGACTCGGACCGGTTATGGGACCGGTTCCCGGTCCAACCGGTCGGACCGGCCGGTCCGAACCGGTTTTCAGAACTATGCTGATAACTCTTTCAGTACAACTTAAATTAAATCAAAGGAAGTCTTGAAATTAAGAGGGGGGGGGGGGTGAGGAGATCGATGATGATAAGGCCTAGAATCAAAGAATTTTACCCAAGATACAGTACAAGAAATAAGATATACTACATATATGTAATATTTGGGTGCTGTCTAGGGTAGGAAAACAAAAAGAGGACTTAAATTTTATAAAACTCAGTTTGAAACTATTCAATAAAAACTAAAATCGTGTTAGTGACTGATTATAGTTTCAGGCTTGAGAATAAAAGAATGTTTGAAGTTAATTTCTTTTAGTAACGAAATTCTGGGGGGTATGATGTCAAGTGATGAAGTAACTTAAAGGCCAGGGGAGCACCTTGTGTTGGGGACTTCATTCGACCAACTGTTCAACGTTCCATTGATTAGTGCCAGAGTACACCTAAGTTATATAGGACTATGGATGTCCTAATTGGAGATGATTTAATATTGATGTGGTTATTTTAGAGACTGTAGAGACTAATAAGAAGACACCATACTCAAAGACCAATTTTATTTATTTTTGTATTTGGGATAAGGTATAACTTATTCACTATTCTGATTAGGATAATTGATGTACGGTTAACAATAGCTAGTTGTTAAACTTTGAGGTTATTATTAACATGGATTGTCGTTATATAATATTTTTGTATTCCAAATATGTCTAATAAACGTTCACCAAAAATTTATAATAATTAAAACAAATAAAAATAATAATGTGAGTTATGTCTAATGCAAGAGGGGCATTACAAGTTGAACCTACTAGTTCGATTCAAGTTTCATGATGGTAATGATTAGTCAATTATTAATAACTTAATTATCAAAATATGTTGTAAAAAAATACCAAGATATAAAAATCAAAATTAATCAATTCATATTTATTTTTTAAGAATAATTAGTTGACTTACAAATTGCACTATAAAATGACGAAAAGGAGAACACTTTCATCTCTATTTTAAGTTTTATTTTTTCCTATTCATTTTTGGAATTTTATTATCTCTCAATAATGAACCATTTCTTTAAATTAATTATATTTTTTACATATAAATTAGTTATATTTTAAATTTTTAATATTTCTAATTTTCATTTTTAAGTTATGTAGTTCTACGTGTTTTCCTATAAATATTAAAATTGATTATTATATTTTCATAATTAATAGTTCTTATGATGATAAAAAAAAAAGTCAGTTATTATAATAATTTATGATTTCTCTATAATTTTATGACATAAAAATTTTCAATTATATAATTATTCATAAATCTAAATAAAATATTTTTTTCAAATTAAATGTTTCATGAGCTAATCATTTAATTACAACCTTGTGATAAAATATGTAAACTCCAATATTTAGAGACGAGTTTATTTGTCAAAGTTTGTCACTAAATAATTTGAAATTTGTGTGACATGTATGTGATAGATGATTTTGTAAGAGATATGAATCATTTACCAACATATTTATTAAATATTCATAATTATTTTGTGACGAGTTTTGTGATAGAACAATTAGAGACGAAAATTTGTCACAAAATCTATCACTAACATATATTTCTAAATTCGTTGATGTAGTTTGTGAATAATTTTTAGATAGGAAAAATATGTGTTATAAAATGATATAAATTTATATGTCACAATTTCTAAATTCGTCCACAAAAGTCATTACTATAAACAAGGAATTACACTCTGTCACAAAATTGTCACTAATTTTGATTTGTCTAATAGACTAAAAGGTGATTAAGTAACAATGACACAAAAGTTATAGTAAAAGTTGATAGTTATTAAGAATTGGACATAGTCTCAATTGTAAAGACGAACTTATATAAAAATGTTAGTGTGTTTTCTCTCATCTTTTATTTGCTTATATAAAGATTGTTTTTCAAAGAACCTTAAGTTGTTTTAAAAAATATATCTTTGATAAGAATTTAAACTTATCATATTTAAACTTATCCTATTGCTTGATCCTTAAAATCTTTTGTTGTTATCTTATCAAACACATATCTTTATTAAAAAGTTTTTGAAACATAATTCAACACTACAAGAAAAATGCTAAGTTTTCGTTGCAACCCCTTTATTGTGTTTCTCTTTGATTTACATCCTCAAATTGTGGCTCATTTAATTTCAGTTATCCAAGAGAAATGGATTACATCATCGTGCTTTCTCCCTTTACTTTGTCACAAAATCTGATATCTCCTTCATCTTTGTCAAATTAAACGGGAAATTACAAAACCATGTAGCCATAGCATTTGCAAGTGTTGCATAGAACATGTAACTCGTAATCGACATGAGACCAACTATCACTAAGAAATAACTTGTCAACGACTGGAATGTTAAGGTCTATCTCCACGCACATTCGAGCAAAACACCCTCTTGTCATATTTAATGAATTAAGTCCACTTTCGTCGATTTCCTAGTGGACGAGGTAATGGTTAAAAATACACTTTCCTTATTCTCAAAATTGAGAAACAAACCCATACTAAAATGCTATCAACCTTAACCATCAATGCCACAAAAATTAAGGGACTAGGGTTGAATAGCAAGATAATGATCAAAGATAGTCCATGGAATCCCCTCACTTATTTCCATAACTAACATACTTTTTCTTGCATAGTAAAAAAAATGTTTAATTACTATTTTGATAATCTAATTCAATATTTTAAATTCAATTTGTTCCTCTAGTTACCAAAAGATTCAACTATATTCTATAATTTCTTAAAAATTGTTCAATTAAGTATTTTATTTTAAAAAGTTTCAATGATGTACATATTTTTTAAAATGGATTCAATTTGGTTCCATTAAAAATAATTTTGGTCTTATTTTTAAAAGTTTTGGAAAAAAATGCAACAAAATTTGAACCTAGTTTAAAAAATAAAGGGTTTACTTGAACATTTTAAAAGCAAAGGGACTTAATTGAACCATTTGCAAAATGTAACACCCCGTAGTACTCCGGTTGTTACTTATCTTGGTATTAGAGTCGTCAGCGGAAGACTTATTAAAATCATTTTGAAAGAGTAATATAAAAATCGTGGCCACATTTTTCCAAAATATTTTCACAAATATTTTTCCCAATCTATTCACATAATACGATGCTGCAATGCTAACTAAAATCTAACTATTAATACCCTGCATAACATAATACAGAAACTGCATACTGCATACATAAATTAAACTCTCGAGTTATACATCATAGCCATCCACTCATAGGAGAGTGGCACAAGTACAACTTATTCTCAATAAGACTATTGATCAACAGATCAACAATATTACAGTAATCCTAACATACTGGAAATGGCACGCCTCACACGTCACACGCAAGTAAAGAAATAATCTAGTCTGAAACAACAGCTACATCTACTCCATCAAGCATCCAATGGAGCCTTACTAGAAGAGGGATCTCTGCAACTAACTCCTCCTGAAATGATATTCCCCAAACAAAAGGGGTGAGACAACCCGAGTCTCAGTAAGCTTCAGGGCTTAAAGAAACCTCTAAGTCCCTGAACTCACTCTCTGAACAACAGTCTAGATACACATATATAACAATAACAGGTGTATAATAACAGATATATAATAACAACAGAAATATGAATAAATATGCAGCAGAATATAAATAAATGTACAGATAAAAGAAGCAATATAATAATAACGCAAGCAATTAAACTTTTCTCATATTGCCTTGATTCCTTCGACAAGGAC
>PYAF01005514.1:40026-50339 GCA_007407185.1 Glycine tomentella
GTGTGGCGATTCGTGCAAGGCTTATTGGAATACCATTCCATGGTGCCAATCTCATTCCATTCCTAAATCTATTCCATCCAATCCGTTTCTTAAATCAGAAAATCTAAAGAGTTTTCCAAAACAGAGCAAACACACTCTGTTTTTCGTTTCTTTGTTGGAGAGCGATTTTCATCAAGGTAGATCGGGACAAACGCGATTCCTAGCTGATTAGGAGTCCATCAGCTGGGTACCAAAAGCTTCCTGAAGCGCACCCCAGAACCTAGAGGTGAACTTCGGATCTCTATCACTGACGATGCTATCAGGGATTCCGTGCAATCTCACGATCTCCCTGACATACAACTGGGCCAACTTCTCCGCTGTGTAGTCAGATCTCACAGGCAAGAAATGAGCAGACTTGGTCAGCCTATCCACAATCGCCCAGATGGAATCACATCCACCCTGAGTCCTCGGTAACCCCACTACAAAGTCCATGGAAATGCTATCCCACTTCCATTCCGGGACCTGTAAAGGCTGTAACAAACCAGAAGGTCTCTGATGCTCAATCTTTACCTTCTGACACACCAGACACTTAGCCACATACTCGGCTATGTCTTTCTTCATCCCAGGCCACCAGAATCGCCTCTTCAAGTCCTGATACATCTTAGTGGCTCCCGGATGAATGCAGAACTGACCCTTGTGAGCCTCAGCTAGGACGACGTCCACCAACTCGCCCTTAGGTACCACAATACGATCTTGGTACAACACCAAATCGTAATCATCCCAGGAAACATCCTGTTGGCCAATCATGGCCCTCACAGCCTCATCTTGCTTCTGTGCCTCTCGGATCCTCCGAATCAAATCATTAGACACCTTGGTCCTGCTCAACTCAAGACCATGGGCACCTACAGCCACATTCAGGTGCATGTCTCTGAATTGCTCAACCAATTTGCAATCAGAGATCATCATACAGGCTGCACTCACATGTTTCCTGCTCAAGGCATCAGCTACAACATTCGCCTTGCCCGGATGGTATCTCAACTCAAACTCATAGTCTTTGAGGAATTCCATCCACAGTCTCTGATCAAAGAGGTACTTGAGACTCCTGTGGTCACTGAAAACCACCAGCTTAGCACCATACAGATAGTGCCTCCAAATCTTTAGAGCAAACACCATGGCTGCAAGCTCTAAATCATGGGTAGGATAAGATTCCTCATGAGGCTTCAGTTGCCTGGAAGCATAGGCAATAGCCTTCTTATCCTGCATCAGCACACATCCAAGTCCCCGCTTGGACGCATCACAATACACCTCAAAGCTTCCCTCAGGGTCAAGAAGGGTCAACATTGGAGCTGTGGTCAACCTTTCCTTCAACTCCTGAAAGCACTGCTCGCACTCATGGGTCCAAATGAACGGAACCCCCTTCCGGGTGAGTCGAGTCAACGGTATCACTATCTGAGAGAACCCCTGAATAAACCTCCGGTAGTATCTGGCCAAGCCAAGGAAACTCCGAACCTCAGATACATCCTTGGGTCTCTCCCAAGACATTACCGCCTCTATCTTGCTAGGATCAACTGATACCCCAGCTGCTAAGATCACATGACCAAGGAACTTCACCTCAGATAACCAGAACTCACACTTGGTCAACTTGGCATACAACTAATCATTCCTCAAGGTTTGAAGAACAATCCTCAGATGCTCAGCATGCTCCGTCTCCGTCCTGGAGTAGATCAGAATGTCATCAATAAAGACCACCACAAACTGATCCAAGAAAGGCCTGAATACCCTGTTCATATAATCCATGAACACTGCAGGGGCATTCGTCAAACCAAAGGGGATGACCTGGTACTCAAAGTGACCATACCTAGACCGGAAGGCTGTCTTTGGTATGTCAGCAGGCTTTATCCGGATCTGGTGATATCCGGACCTCAGGTCAATCTTAGAAAATACTGTTGCTCCCCTCAACTGGTCTAGCAGATCATCTATACGAGGCAAAAGATACTTATTCTTGATAGTAACCTTATTCAACTGTCTGTAATCAACACAGAGCCTCATACTACCATCCTTCTTCTTCACGAAGATCACCGATGCTCCCCACGGTGAGACACTCGGTCTGATGAACTGCTTAGACAACAGGTCCTCCAACTGCACCTTAAGCTCCCTCAACTCCAGAGGAGCCATGCGGTAAGGTGCCACAGATATCGGTCCCACACCAGGAACCAGATCAATGGAGAACTCAATCTCTCTCTCAGGTGGTAGCTGAGTGATCTCCTCAGGGAAAACATCTGCAAACTCACTGTAACACCCCGTAGGCCTCCGGAGTATTATCACCCAAAATACCAGTCTAACGCCAACAGCGTTAACTATGCGCGGTACGAAAGCGATAGAATCGTTTTCCTTGATTACACTATGCATGAAATATAAACATATCACTAGAAACCACAACAATCCTCTGTTGATCCAGATAACACAAACATAACTTAAACAAGACATAGGCAGATATATAACAACTATACATAGAGAAAATCAGGAGGAACATCCTCTCATACATCCTTTACTTTACAAGACAGAGATATACATAAAATTCTTTAAATCTTCATCTGCAGCCCATGACCGTCTCCATCATACTCAGCTCAGCTCCTACTCTGTGGTCGCTCCTCTTCTCAGGAAGTACCTGAAAATCACAGCCCACAACGGGGTGAGATAAACATCTCAGTAAGCTCAGGGTTCTAGGATATCCTCCTTTACCCTAGTTTACCCCCCCCCCCAAGCATATACACATACAAATATCAGAGCTTAGGATGTCACCCCAGCTCATACATACTAAATCTAGGACCTTAGCCTAGCTTTAACACATATCTCAGCTCTCTGGATCATTACACTAGATCCATCCATATCAGAGGTATCCCACCTCATACTGGCTCTCATGCCATCTCAGACTCGTCTCACAGAGTCCAGCCATCATCATGGCATCTATACATCATACTGGCTTACAAGCCACATCAATCTAATCTTACAGAGCCACACCATCAACATGGCATCTATATACTATACTGGCTCTTTACATATTTCACAGAGATCTCTCAGAGATTAAAGCCATAACCATGGCATTAGCATCTCATATAGGCTCTCAGAGCCCGTCTCACAGAGGTACTATATCACATAAGTGTTCATAATTGAACACTGCTCGTACTAGAGAGGCACAATCTCTCCAAATATGCAAACATGGCCTGAGGACTCACACTCAGGACTTACTCATCCAGATACGGCTCATCCAAGAGACTCTAGGCTCTCATCTCGTCGAGAAACCCTCTCTAGAGATACAACATATCTGTAAGCTGCATGTTCCCGCCAGGACTTCCACACACAATCAAAATACATGTGATTCCAATAGTTATCACCATCTATCACTGATCTATGTGATTCCGATAGTTATCACCATCTATCACTGATCTATGTGATTCCGATAGTTATCCCCATCTATCAATATCCATATGATTCCGATGACTATCCCCATCTATCAATATGGATATGATTCCGATGACTATCTCCATCTATCAATATGGATATGATTCCGATGACCCATCTATCAATATCTATATGATTCTGATGACTATCTCCATCTATCAATATGGATATGATTCCGATGACCCATCTATCAATATCTATATGATTCCGATGACTATCTCCATCTATCACTTACCATCATCTTGCGGAGGCTTTTATCTAGATATATATGTCGATCCCCACTCACAGAGGATCCAATATATACTAGGACATCTCATGTCAGGCTGGCTCAACAGTACCTGAGGAATCTCTCATCTCAGGACTTCATACACAATGCCTGAGGAATACCTCATCTCAGGACTTCCATCAACTCTGCCTAAGGAAACTTCCATCCTTAGGACTTTAGGCGGAGAGCAGTGGCACCTCCCAAGGAATCTCAGCTATTCCAGGGAGTCCTCAAGCTCTACCTCTGGCTAGGAAACCTCAACTAGCCCGATACTAGTCCAGTATCCTAAAGGTTCCATCACAGATCATACCGGGATCTGCATCTCATCACAGAACACTCACACAAAGTTCATCATACCACGGCCCAAGGCCCTACACCTGAAGCCACAGGTGTCACAAAACCCTCACACCATCTCGGTGTCTATCCTAGAGTTTACCAAACATATATATACATAGATATATTATCATATAACAAGCCACATTGGCCTTCCTCACCTCAGCATGCATATTCACGTACATATATATATATATATATCAACAAACATGGCATGCATTCTTCACCCCCTTGGGGGATAAACAAGAGAAAGGACTAACCCCCAGAGCGATGAGCTTACCTGGCATGCTGAGCCTGCACTTCTAGCCTCTGGAACGATGGTCTGCTTCTCTGACACCTCGTGTCAAGCCCTAACAAAGCAACTAACACATATCACAGACCATTCAGGCACATAACAAAATCAACTCATCAGACAACATCAACTATTTCTGAGAAAGAAACCTCACTCCTTCCCATAAACATAACTCAATCACTTTACAAGTGATCAACTGACCCTCCACAGGGTCTCTCTCTCAGCCTATACAAGGCTACAGAGCCTCCACTAAGACTCTGATCAGGCTAACATAGAGCATCTCTCTGCTCACAATAGCCTAAAACACAACTTCTCATAATCACCAGTTTCAACCGATCAATCTCCTCTATATAGTCTCATGAGCAACTTTGTCAACTGTCCTAAGGTTCATACTAGTCATATAACTAGCCTTTTATCTCTGCTCAGACTGACTCAGAGCCAAAATCAAACTTCATCAATAATGATGATTCAAGGCTCTAACTTCCTCAGAACAGTCCTCTGAGCATAAAACTCTATAGAGTCCGAGCCTAACAACGGCTCTAACACCTCCAAAAACACCCCTCAAGATTACCCCAAAATCACAAAATCCAATCCACAGAACCAACAGTTAGAGCCCGAGTTTCTTACCTATGTGATGTTCAGAAACACCAGGGAATCGCTTTCCCTAAGGTAGCTTGCTCAATCAAGGCCTCCTTCGCCTCTGGGTCTCAAGCTCTCAGGGGTTCTCTCAGAGAAATCAATCTCACTGTTGCTCACCTTTTCTCGAGAATCAATCGGGGTATCTTACTTATCTCGAGGTTCTGATCACTTCCCCAGTTGGGTCTAAGGTGTTTAGATGAACAATGAAGGAGTTATGAAGCTCAAAGGATCAACAATGGCTTCCCTCTCTCTTTCCCTTTCTTTTTTCCTTTCTCTCTCAGCCCAAATGGCCTTTTATAAGCCTCTACCGTGACTCCCACGCCTCAAGCGTGGACTCCCACGCCCCAGGCGTGGAGTTCCAGACAAAATTTAATTTCTGGGCCACTTCCCACGCCTCAGGCGTGGCTCCCACGCCTCAAGCATGGCTCACAGCAAAACCCAAAAATAAGCTTTAAACATGCCTTTTAAGCTTCCTTTCTCAGGAACTTTAATCCATAAGCTTAGATACTAATCTCAAGGCTTAAACCAGGCTTAACCTGTGTTAATCACATGCTTAAAATTCAAGATATTACACTCACTAACCACCGGGATCTGCGACAGATCAACACTTGGCTTATCTTCAACCACACATGTGAAGATATAGCCCTGAGCTCCTTCCCTGAGTGCCTTACGTACTTGCAAGACTGAAAGGAAAGAGGTGGAACTAGAATCAGCTCCGTCAGAAGGAACCACAACCCTCTTCTGACAACAATCCAGCATCACGCCATACTTGGCCAACCAATCCATACCCAGAATGATCTCTAGGGTAGGCATAGCTAGGCAGTACAGATCAATCTTGTATTCTCTGCCATCAAGCTGGAACCGCACGTCCTTGCAACACGTTCTCACCTGACATCTCTCACTAGATACGGTGATAACCTCCATCGGAGAGGAAAAACACAACTTAGGCAACTCAAGCCTATCAGCAAGCACATCCTGAATGAAGGAGTGTGTAGCTCCAGAGTCAAACAAGACTCTCACATCACAAGCATCGATCAGAACCGTACCTCTGATCAAGTCGAGAGTCCTGGCTGCCTCTCTGGCATCAACTGTGTACACCCAACCCGCGGTAGGTGCTGGCATCTCAACTGTAGCCACCGATGCACGGCCTCCTGCCTGCGTGCACTCCCGAGCCATATGGCCTGACTGGCCACATCTGTAGCAGATAATTTGGCCTGGGGAACATGTCCCCCAATGATGCCTCCCACAGGCTGAACACTTCGGGGTCGACCTGTTCCGAGATGAGCCGCTCCGGCTAGAGTCCCTCTTGAACCTCCCAGAAGAAGTGAAGACTCTCACATCCTTGCCCTTACCCCTCCCGGGTGGGCCAGAACCACTGGTCTTCTTCCCCTCCTGTCTGTCTGAGGGAGAAGACTGAATGCTTCCATGTCTGCGAAGCATGTCCTCTACCTGGCGACACTGCCTCACCAAGGTAGATATATCACGAGATCCACTGCCAACCACTCTCTCCTCGATGCTCTTCCTAAGCCCCCTCTGGAACTTAGCAGCAAGTATGTCAGCATCGGGTAAGGATCTCCGGAAATGAGCATACATGGCCAATTCATTAAACTTGACCAAGTACTCATCTACAGTCATGCTCCCCTGAACAAGACCGTCAAACTCTGCTTGCTTCTGCTCACGAGCATCCCTGGGAAACTACTGATCCAGGAAGCAAGCCTCAAACATCTGCCAGGTGATCGCATCCCCCTGGCCTCCCAGCAACTGAGATGTGGTCATCCACCACTGATGGGCCTCGCCCCTCAACATATAGGTCGCATAGAGCAACCTCTGGGGATCTGGACACTCCATCACCGTGAAGATCTGGTCCAAATCCTGCAGCCATCTTGCTGCAGCAACAGGGTCATAGCCACCCACAAAGACTGGAGGGTCATGCTTTCTGAAAGCAACAAGCATCTTCCCTCTGGTTGCGAGCTCCTCAGCAGCCTCAACATGAGACACCTGGTCTCCTCTGGCTTGGCTACCACTAGCCTGGTGACAGCTACCATCACCCTCATGAGTAGGAGGTACAGAAAAAGCACGGTCACCTCCTCTCATGGTCCTCATCTCATCCATCATATCCCGGTTTGCCTTCATCAAGGCTTCGTTCACCTCCTGATTAGCAGCCAGCTGCTGCTGCATCGCCTCCTGCATCTGCCTATTTGCAGCCATCTCGTGCTGCATGGCCGCCAAAGCAGCCGCCACAGGATCTGGTTGGGCATTGGTTGCTCCACTGTTGTTTCTTGATCTCATCATGACACTACATATGCACACCAAACAGTGAGTTAATCAGGCCCACAACTAGTGTCCACACATGCAATAGCCATGCCAAATGCAAACAACAGTCAAAGCAACACTCAATATCCATACATAATGCTTCCATCAAGAAAGCGCTCTGATACCATAAAATGTAACACCCCGTGTATACCCGGTGTATTAACATTGTATAATCATCAGATTAGCGCTTAAACAGAGTTAATTAAAACCTTTTTAATAAAACAAGTTTATCTCGCGGAAGCATAAAATCAAACCATATTTCTTGATAACATTATGTATGGAATCACAACCCACATCAAGCATAAACCAAGCCCCTGCTTAACCAGATCATACAACCAACATAATAGGCAGAAACATAAATATCTCACAGATATAACAGGAGTAAGCATGACTGAACGATAACCAGATATATATACATCAACAGGCACCCAAGGTGCATATACACGATAAGCGTCCGAGCGCTTTCTGATCCCGAGGATCCTTCCTCACACGAGGGCATACATATATACATCAGGGGTATACAACACAAAACCAAACAAGATGCTAAGCCGAACTCCAAGAATACAAAACACCGCAATAGCTGAGCCGAGCTCCAAGCTATCCTCTGCTGCCCGAGGCCAAGCAGGTACCGTCTCTACTGGGGCCTCCCGCCCTGAGACTGCTCCTCTCTGCCAGAAGCATCACCTGAAAAACAAATAAGCCCCACACGGGGTGAGATAAACATCTCAGTAAGCTCAGGGTCCTTGGAGGCATCTCCTCCACCCTGGCTCACTCATTATGACTCAAGTCATCAGGACATCACAACCATCTGGGCCATCCTGGCCTCTCATAACAATATACATAACAAGCTATCTAGCTCTATGTATGGTGGACCGAGTCCAACACCGTCCTGAGTGTGAAGCCGGAATTCACACCCATGCCATCCCATCGGGTGCTACCCCTTCGCATGGATGCACGTATATGGTACCTCCGAGACTAGGCTGCAATCGCAACGGGACCACCTAGCTCTTGGTCTTAGGGAATCTCCGCATCCCGGGACCTTATGTCAACCTCGAGCAAACCAACTAGGAGTTGCGCTCTCTCCTAGGGAGGTCCATATCTATCTTCACTGGCCAGACGATCTAATAACAGGCTTACTACAATCTCAAGCACAGATACAAGCATGTATATGTATAAGCATGCAACATCCAAACAATGCATGAATCATGAATGAAACCACTACTCCCACGGAGTATGGTAGAGCACACACACAAGTGGGAAATATCCCCAAGGGTCCAGAACTTACCTGGCAAAGCCGAGCTCTGCAGTTCTCCCCGTGCTCTGTGGCCCACGCCACCGACACCCGCGGTGTCACGCCCTATCCAAGGCACATACAACAACGTGTATCAACATACCAGCCATACAAGGCACAAGCAATACGGTTCACAACCGCTCAAGCATGAAAGGACTCACAATCCTTTCCCAAAACCACAAGTCATCTAGCCTATGGTTCCACAAGAGTTGGCATTCACAAGCCATCACCACAATAGCCTCTCAAGGCAAACCAAACCACAATCCAAGGCTCTCGCATGTTCACACATGGCCAAGCTACTCAGCCCAACAACAAGAACATGCATCACAAGGAGCCAAGAATCAACATTCACCAAACTCACATATGAGAGCTAATCCAACATCCTCACAACATTCTAAGCACATGCTTCAACATGACCCAAAGCTAAAACAAGCTCTATCAAAAGTGGGTCACTATTCACCCAAAACCCCAACTCATGAATCAAGAGGTAAATCTTATGTTTCTTACCTCAAATGACACAAGGAAGACCCACGGACGACTTCCCCTAGCTTGGGTACTCACGAATCGTCGCCGTTCCTCGCCGAGCTCAAGTTCCGCGAACTTCCCTTGAGTAAGGGATCCTTTGATTTTGGGGTTTTGATGGTGAATGGAGGATGGATTCAAGCTTTATATGTGTTTTCCATCACAAACAAGCAAAAGGGATGGATTTTGGTGAAGAAAGGAAGCTTGGGCACTCAACAATGGAGGTAGGAGGTCAGAGGAAGAAGAAAAGGGGTTTGGGGCTTCAGAAATCGCGAAATGGACTTTATATAGTGGACCTGCCCGAGCTGTCGCGCGGACCGCGCCACACCTGGCGCCAATCGCGCCAGCTGCAAAATCCACGGCGCCTCCAGCGCCAGCCCCGCGCCAAAAGCGCCAGCCTCCAGAACCTCTGGCGCCAAGGGCGCCAACCTCCAGAGAGTCTCGCGCCACCGGCGCCAGCTCCCCGCGCCTCAAACGTCAACAACCAGAACATCTGGCGCCAACCGCACCACCCACGACACCAACCGCGCCAACTGGGAAATTCCTACAGTTTCCCACGCCACCGGCGCCCAGAACGTCAACCTCCAGAGGTTCCCGCGCCTCTGGCGCCAACTCCCGCGCTTGGAGCGTCAACCTCCAGAGAGTACGGGCCACAGACGGCGCCAACCGCGCCAATTGGGAACTACAGGGTGGTTCCAGTGCCTCCGGCGCCGATCTGGCGCCCAGAGCACCAACCACCAGAACCCATGGCGCCTGGAGCGCCACTCTCCGCACCATCAGCGCCACACTTCTGGCCATGGCGCCATCCGCGCAATACCTGGCGCTGGCCGTGCCAGATTATGCAGAAGCACTCTGCAGAGTGTTTTTCTGCATAATCCCACTTCCAAGGCAGCAAACTTGCGCTACACGCGCCCAAACTCGCGCCAAACGCGCTGGGACTTAGGAACATTACATTTGTTGGAAGAGTTTGGAACAAGTAGGACAACAAAAGTCAGTTGCCAACTTAGTTTCACATTCTTATAAATATCAGAAAAAGTCCAAGCCACCAAAAGGTGAATTCTCTTCACAGTTAGAGGCCAAAAAGCCTATCTTCAAGAAGAAGAAGAAGGGCAAGTGCCATAACTGTGGAAAGTGGGGTCACTGGGCAGCAGAGTGTAAGCTACCAAAGATGCTAAAGAACAACACACCACAAAATGAGGCTAATATGCTAATTAGTG
>PYAF01005514.1:53026-97158 GCA_007407185.1 Glycine tomentella
CAGGTTGGCCTATCCTTGTGGTTAAATGATCTCATTCCAAACTTGATGTTAGATTATTTGACTTTAAGGAATTAGTAACTATGACATTCCAAATTGAAACATAGAAATAGTTGATTATATAAGAAGCCTGTTGGTCTTGTTCTTAATTGAAACTTGACATTACAAGACTAAGTTATTGTAAGTGACGTGACTATTAGTCATATTATGTGAAATGAGACAATTGTTATTCTCTTATAAATAAACTCAGGTTGATGGCTCTTTATAACTCAAACTATTTAGGCTTTGTTCATAATTTATGAAACTGGCTTAATGCTTATGAACATGATACTATAATGCTTTATGACATTGATATATGTTCTTCTTTGCTTGATGAAAAGATGCTAAGTTCTTTTAGTAGAACTAGACATTGTTAGTAGTTTACTCAAATGATTGAATTCATGATAATATGAAATTCATATTTGACACTCTACAGGGGATGGCAAAGATGGAGGAGAGCTTACTAAGTGGGATCCTGAAGAAGATGATGATGACCTACTTGATATATGAATCTATCATTTAGAGTTGTAGGGAACTTGACAGTTCACCTGCTACTACCCATTATGTTGGAGTCCATTTACTTGAGACTTACATTTTGTTATTTCTATTTAGTGAACATTATGATTATTATGCTTATTTCTTATATTTGTAAGGCCTTAGACTATTTTGACTGGCCTACTTATACTAGATTGTTATGCATATGTTGGTTGTGAACTGACTTTGAGATCTTGGGATTTTGGTGAGTTTAGAATCTAAAACTCTTGATATTTATATTGTTATATTGATCTCAGAATAGATTCATGAGAATGATGATTTACTTAGTTTGATTGCAAATGTTGTTTGAGTTTAATGCGTTCTAATTAAAACTCATTGATTGATCCGAGTTGATTGTCTTGGACTGGATGTGGATGATTCATGTTTGTTTGAACATTACACTGACTACCTTATTGGATTGTGCTGTATGGTGAACATAGGAGGAGATTGTTGAATATATATGTTATATATAATAATAATATGTTCACATACATGCCCAATAGGTTATTGTATGGTTATATGGGTCCATATGGGCTGGAGCCCAATAGCTTACTATATTACTAGGGTTTTTCCCTACGCTGGAGGTAACACTGTTGAGCATTCCAAATTCTGATGTCTCTTGGTGTAATACTTCAAACACCCTTCTCTCTCAAACCTCTTTACCTCCAACATTATATATTAGAAAATCAATTAGAGAAGTGAAACAAATTTCTTTCTTTGAACTATCTGAAGTCAAAATCAAAAAACAATTAAAATTTCCAAGATAAAGCGTTGATGATGAAAGCGAAAAGCCATTTCAGAAGGATTTTAGTTTTAAATTTTGATATTTCTTTCTCATGACATTAATATACTATATTGGATTCATTATACATACTAGTATATATATATATATATATATATATATATAGTATCCATTGAGAATTATGGTGCACTTCAAAAATTGTTTGTAAAAAGTTATTAATGGTAATTAATGTCATACAAAAACTATATTTTGTCATTTAAAAAAAAACTATTTTATCCTTTTACAAAAAAAAACTATATTTTATGAAATAAATACATATGTTCATATTAATGGTAATTAATGTCATTCATTTATTGAGACTTTAAGGAAAACAAATATTTTCTATATATACACAAAAGAAACAAAGATGAGTAGGCATAAAAGCAATGTAAAGACTGAATCACAATCTAAATCTATATAAGAAGAATCACTGAATCACTACTTAAACATACTTAGTTATTTGATTACCAAAATATGCTATCAATTTTTTTACCAGAACATAAAACTCAAAATTAACTATTTCATACTTATTTTTTAAGAATGATTAGTTGACTTTCAAATCTAATTACACTATAGAATGACGAAAAGGAGAAAGGTTTCATCTCCATTTTAGAAGCCATTCATTTTTGGAATTTTTTTATTGTTAAATGACAAACCATTTATTTAAATTAATTATATTTTTATAGATGAATTAATTATAATTTTAAATTTTGAGTATTTCTAATTTTTCATTTTTAAGTTATCTAGTTCTATGTTTTTTCCTGTAAATATTAAATTAAAGTATTAAAATTGATTATTATATTTTCATAACTAATATTTCTTATGATGATAAAAAAGTCAATTATTATAATAATTAATAATTTGTATATAATATTCGGATATAAAAAAAATAAAATATATTTTCAAATTGAATGTATCATGATCGGATCATTTAATTACAATTTGTGATGAAATGTGTAACCAATGGAATCCCAACTCACCAATTGATATAAATTTATAATATGATTTAAATTTAAAATCATGTGCATAATTTAATACAAGGATTTTGTATATGAAGTAAAACCAATGTTAAAATTATGTTAATATTTTCTCAATAGTAATTATAAATTAATATGATATTTATAATTTAAAGTATATAGTTTTGATAATATTACTATTTATTTCCATAAACAAGTAAAATCATTAATTTGACATATTTGGAAATGCAATTTAAAATTAAATATAATTAAAATTTAAAAACATTAACATCATTAATATTTTTATATAATAAATTTAAAATTGATCATATATTGATAATTTATAATTTAAAACGAGAAAGAAAATATATCTCTTTTCTGATAAACCTAATTTTGCCCTTTCACAACGCATTTGTTCTTGGATACCCTCTCCTCCGATTGCTATTCCACTCCTCTGCCAGTTAGTAAACTGGAAACATACATGCTATGTGGGGTTTTGCCCAACGGTACAAACATTTTTTAATGAAAAACTACAACCTTAAACCTAAGCCAAATTGGACTCGCGATCGAAAAGGTGTGCAAAAGCTGCATTGCTTCGCTGTAGCTTCATTTTTTCAGGAAAATAGGAAGAAAAAATTCTACCACAGTTTTATTGTTGCTGAAAATTCTCTATTACTTGATTGTTGCTGAAAAAAATCTATCACATAAAGATAATACAAAAAATGGATGGTAACTGTTCTGAAATGTTCTGACTGTTTCCCAGAACACAAATGTACAGCACAAAGGTACTGTGTGTTTGCTGTTTGATCAATTTCAACTCTAGTACTTCAAGAGTATCAATGGAGAATGATATCCTGAAGCAGATGATCACAGAGATACACCAATGGACGTGGGGTGTGTGCTCTGTGTAATTGAAAGAGAGAGTTAGAAGGTGTGTGTACCTTTCACCTGGGATCAATGTGCATTTATAAGCATATTACCTCTCAACGGGTATAGAAACTACCCCCTGGATTTCCGGCCTCAATCCACACGTTCGTAACCGCTTGCGTAGACCAAGTCATATCATTCCCTGGAAGTCAATTCAGTCCACCATCTTTTATCAATAAATGGGCCACTAACTAGGCCCAAACTATTAACACCACAACAGTAACTTTCTTTAAATGTACGAGCTTAAATGGTCTTTTAAATTAAATTTTCTTTTTTTAGTCATAACAATTCAGAAATTGTTGTTTTGTTCCCTCTATGTAGATGTTTTTAGAGATACTATGTATGTCACAAAAGGTGTCACAATTTGATGCCGAGTTTTGACTTGTCAGAATTTAATTTTTTAATTTATTTTTAAATATAATTTTTATATGTTTTCAAACCGTCAAAAAAAATAAGGGAGTGCATCTTCCATTTCCATAACCTCTAAACTTCAAAATCAATTCTTCAAAAATTAGGACAAGAAAAATGAAAACAATTTCGATTAAAAATGCAATGATTTTGTTTATTGGACTCTAGGAAGTCTCTCACAAAATTGTATGCAGGGACTATGTGGTTCTTTAAGCTTAGAGAAAGGAACCTGGGAGCAGATGGTTACCATGTGCACAATTTTGGGGGTGGAGGAACTTGAACTTGGAGGAGAGGACCTTTCTTGGATCGCAAAGGAGTAAATGGTGTTCACGTTTGACGATGGCATGGATTTGGGAGAGGAAGAAGTCGTGGGTGGTAAAGAAGGCGAGGACAAAGTTGATGACGATGTAGGAGTTTGTGAAAGAGTATTTGTCGAAAATGGTGGTGAAGTTCAAAGTTAGGGATGATGGAAGTGGCGGATAAGGGTGGAGGTAGGGTTTGAGAAGAAAACCATCAACCATCATTGAATTTAGGGACTATGGAGATGGACGATACACTCTTTTTTCAAACAATTTAAAATTATCAAAAAATATATTTAAAAATTATATTCAGACAATAAAAAACTATCACAAATTATAACATTATTTATCACGTACACTACATCGATCTATATATATAGAGGAACCAAAACCAATACTTTTTCAGGGATTAAAATAAATTTAAATTTGGAAAATAAAAATAAAACTGATTCAAATTTAAAGGATAAAAAATATCTATATGTTATTAATTGGTCATTTTATCTTTTAGATTTAACTATATTTTTTATACCCCTACTTTAATCTTTGTGATTTTGCTCTACCTAAATTTAAGATTGCATTTGTTATTATAATTTCTTAATTTTTTTTAGCCCAAAATTTTATCCAATAGTTAACAAAAATATATTAGAAGTGTAACGTATCCGTGAGTTGTTTTAACTACTAATATAAAAATATATAAAACATTTCAAGAAAAATTGCTTTTCTATTCTTATTTATATTTTATATATTGTTTCCTTTGCAAATATATACAAATGAATGATATGATATATCTCTATTACATTTTTTTATTATTAGAAAAAAAAATTAAGCAAGGGACTTAATTTGAACAGTTCAAAAATTATAATAACTAAATGGTTAAAATGAAGGAAATCAAAGTCACTCATAAACTAAAATACAAGGAATAAAATTACAATTATTCCTGTTTTCTCTTCCTTGTAGTATTTGTGCCAATAATTTCTTTTTTCCCGCTATGTATTTGAACAATTATTACCTATTAATTAGGTGGTCATACATGGTACACCATGTCCGGCGTGGAATCACGTATAGACATGGCAACGGGGCGGGGCGGGTGCGGGTATTGTATTCCCCGTTTCCGTCCCCGTCTTTAAAACCCGCCCCTGCCTCCATTCCCCGTCGGATTTTAAAATCCAGACCCATCCCTGTCCCCGTTGGGGTCGGGTTTTCCCCGCCTCGCCCCCGCCCCACTCCTACTATTAATAAAAATAAAAAATAATGTGGTTTTTCTTTTGAAAAAAACGGAAAAAAAGTTGACTAGATAACAAAAAAATTAATAACAAACCCACATTCAAAATATGAGATCATAATTTAAAAATTATTAAACAAAATCAATCAATTTAATTAAAACCATTATGGATCTACATATTTAATTTCTCTCAAAATATAATATCATTTAAATATATATATTGTTCCAAAATTAAAATAAAACACAACAAATAGTAGAGGTCCATTGCAGCAACAAAGCTTCCAAAATGGAATTAATTCAGAAAGTCGTTGGCCAAAGTTCAGCGTCGTCAAGAATGAGAAATGAGGGGGAGGATTAGGGTTTTGGGATTTTATTATTATATATAAGGGTAAATTTGTAATTTAATTATGGCGGGGGCGGGGGCGAGGCGGGGGCGGGTATCATCAATACCAAACCCGCCCCGTCCCCGAATTTTTGTCGAGGGGCGGAGACGGGGCGGGTATCATCAATAACAAATTCGGTTTTTTCCCATTAAAATCGGGGCGGGTTTTGACGGGTACCCACGGACTCGGGTCTCGTTGCCATGCCTAATCACGTATCATGAGTTCTATAGCTGAAAAGGTTTCCATTTCCACATATTATAGACACATAGTACTAGCAAGTTCCAACATGTGACACTCGACAATGCGAACTAGTGGTGGCACCACCTACAGATACAGGCCTACACATTTATTGAGTCAATACTTCAAACCCACACTGCCTTCAAATTTCAATCTCAAAGGTCTCTTGAGTCTTGACCCCCCAACCTCATCAAAAATTCGGTGAGCACACATAACATATGAATAATAATCCCCAACCTCATCAAGAATGTGAATAACAAGTAGCCACATAGCAAAAATTTTGGATCAGGATCACCACCACCTTGGGTGCTTCCCTGTGGCTTTGCCATCGTGGGAGGGTAGGTGCCTTATCCTTGTGAGCCTCTGTTCTCCATCTTTTTCTCACGGTGTGTCTAAGGTGCGGCTGTTTTAGTTCTTTGGCTGCAATGTTGAAAGCATTGTAATTTGATTTATTTCTGCATAGTTTTTCTGCTTGGTCTCTTCTACTCCAGAGAACACCTTCCTGTTGCTGTTCTCTTCTGGGTTGTGCAGGTTTACCCTCTTCTCCATTTCAGGCTGAGCCATGTCATATTGTGGTTAATGATATGCGGAAAATTAAAAATAATGGAGTGAAGAAGGGTAAGGGTTCCCACCATGGCCAAGTAAAGGAAGATATCGTCAATTTGGTGGAAGGATTGAAGCCTTTAGAAGTGGTTGATACTTTGAATAATCATGCACACCAGGTGCTTGTGGAAATGCTGGAGAGAAAAAATGAGGCATCTTCGTCCATGGTTGAGTCTCAATCAGCGAACAAAGATGAGTCTGTGTCCATAACTCTTGGTAACGAAGACACAACTTCAGATCCGATTGAAGACTATGAATCTTTGGTGGGAGTTGATAAGGAAGTTAATAGTATGGAGGATGATTTACTAGAATCGCATGCACCAAATTTAGTTGAATCCTCAGACGACAATCCGACAAAGCCTAAAACTGCTTGGTCTAGCTTGTTCAAAGACAACAAGAAGGAAACTGAAGGGATGGTGCTCGGGGCTAAACCTGAATGTACTAACCATGATTTCCATCATTGTAACGAGGATGTCATCCCCCTTATTGAAACATAGGGGCACAGTGCAATTGGATATGTGGCTGGTCGATTTCCGGGAAAAAAGGCTCTTTTAGAGTAATGCAATAAATGGGGAGTTAAGTATAAGTATACAGCTCACCCAAGTGGATGGCTGGTCTTTCAGTTTGAAGACGAGGAAGATCTTAACCAAGTGCTCTATGGAGGTCCCTATTTTGTGTTCAACAGGCCCCTGTTATTGAAGAGAATGCCAGACTTATTCACTTTTGGCAATGAAGAAATTTGTAGAATTCCAGTGTGGGTTAGACTCCCCTGCCTTCCCCCTCAATTATGGAGCCAAAGTGCACTCAGTAAAATTCTATCCACAGTGGGCACACCTTTGAGAACTGACAAGGTTACAGCTGCAAGGGGCTCTATGGCTTTTGCCCGTGCCTTGGTGGAGGTTGATGCATCTAAGGAATTGGTGCACGAAGTTAGATTTTTCTTGCCAAATGGTAGTCCGTTTGTTCAAAAGGTGGTGTTTGAATCCAAACCAACATATTGTAGCAACTGCAAGATGATCGGCCACTCTTCTTCCAAGTGTCATTTCCAGGTTTTGAAAGTGGATCAACCAACAGGCCTTGATAAGATAAATCATGAAGAGGGTTTAGATAAGGCTGGGGATTGTACTACAAAGGCCTCGGTTGACCTTGATGGTGCCATAAGGCAACATAGTCAACTTGACATATCTTTGTCTCCAGTTTGCAATGATGATGTGGTGGCTGGAGTTTGCCCGGAACATGAAGAGGCTGTCCATATTGCCTCTAATGTCCATGCAATGGCTTCTAGATCAGTGGCTGGTAAAGGAAAGGAAATTGTTCAAGAGGAGGAGGATGACGGTTTTGTGAAAAAGGAAGGGTAGAAGCCGAAGCAAAAAACCCAGAAATGTCTCGGCAAGTAGATACCGAGGAAGGGAGTTGCACAACAATGTCCAAGAGGGGAAAAAGCATAGTGTGAAAATTGTTGGGAAGGCGTCTTCCCATCAAAATCAATGATTTTTTCCTCTTGGAACATAAGGGGTTTCAGCATGCCCCTTAAACAAATTGCAATGCTGAATTGGATGAAGTCTAATATGGTAGATGTTATGGCTGTTTTGGAATCAAAGCTGGACAGTAATTCTCTTCCGAGGGTGTTGAAGTCTAGATTCGCAAACTAGAATGCTTGCAGTAATTTCCAAACTCATTCGGCGGGCCGCATCATCCTTTTTTGGAAGAGTGATCGAGTTGGATTACAGTTGGTGGAAGCCACTCCCCAAGTAATGAGCTGTGTGATTAATTGCAAAACTACTGGTGATATAGTCCGGGCATGTTTTGTCTATGGATTGCATTCCATTAGTGATAGAAGGATGATGTGGGAATCATTAAGTTCGTTTGAAGCCTCTTCACATGGTCCCTGGATCATCATTGGTGATTTTAATAGTGTGCTTAGTCCTGATGACCGTCAATTTGGGTCTGCTGTCACTGCTTATGAAATGAGGGACTTTTCCCAATGCTGTTTAGATCTAGGTCTTCAGGAATTAAATCATTGTGGTCAAGCTTTTACATGGTCTAATGGTAGAGTTTGGAGTAAAATTGATAGAACTCTTTGTAATTTAGATTGGACATCTAAATTTCCTATATCTTATGTGCTTGTGCCTAGTTTTTTTTCAGTGTCCGATCACGCTCCTCTCTTGTTGAATACAGCCCCGACTCTTGACAGGGGAAATCATGCCTTCAAGTTTGCAAATGCTCTGGTGGACATCCCAGATTTCATTCCCTTGGTTGCTCATCACTGGGCCAAAGTTGTGCCTGGTTGTAACATGTTTCAGATTTGCAAGAAGCTCAAAGCTATGAAGCATGATCTCAAGGGGCTATATAAAAGACATTTCCATAACCTGGAATCAAAGGTGCAAAATGCTGAAAATGCCTACCAAGACTTGATGCTCTTGCTTCATCAAAGACCTCAAGATTACCAACTCCAGCGTAATGTGAATAAGTTAAGGAGTAAATGTTGCATCCTTCGATTAGCCGAATCTAGGATGTTGTCGCAGCTGGCTAAGCAGAAATTTTTGATTAGTACGGATAAAAGCTCCAAGTTTTTCCATGCACTTATCAATAAAAACAGAAACACAAGATTCATAGCAGCTGTAATCAAAGAGGATGGCCAAATAACCAGATCAGTGGATGATATTGGCAAGGAGTTCGTGAGCAGCTTCAAGGCTCTTCTTGGCACTAGGGTGAATACCTGCCCTCCTTCCAAAGCGGTTGTTGCTAGAGGCCCAAGTGTGCCGGTATCGTGCCATCAAGACTTACTTAAGACTGTTTCTAAGGACGAAGTGTGGGACATAATCTCTCATATGGACAATAATAAATCCCCTGGCCCGGATGGGTATGGAGCTCTATTTTTTAAGAAGTCTTGGCAGATTATTGGTGATGATGTCTATAAAGCCGTTTTGGAGTTTTTTGACTCGGGCAAAATTCTCAAACAGATTAATCACTCATTCATTGCGTTAATTCCCAAGTGTGAGGGTGCCAATAGGGTTAATTTGTTCCGCCCTGTATCCTGCTGCAATATAATTTATAAGATTATTGCCAAAATCCTTTCTAATCGGCTTGCTCCTATTCTTGAGAGCATTATCGACCCGGCCCAAGTAGCTTTCATCAAATCCAGAAAAATGACAGATAATGTGTTTTTGGTGCAAGAGCTTTTGAGGAAGTATGCTAGGAAGCGGGTCTCTCCTAGAGTCATGCTCAAAGTTGACCTTCACAAGGCGTATGACTCAATTTCTTGGAGCTTCTTGGGCTGGATGCTTGCTGCTCTTGGCTTCCCAGCTCAATTTGTCCAGTGGATCATGGAGTGTGTGACTTCTACCTCCTTCAGCATCTTTCTTAATGGGTCCATTTTTTGCCATTTTGAGGGCAGACGTGGGCTTAGGCAAGGGGATCCTCTTTCCCCGCTTCTTTTTGTGATTTGCTTGGAGTATCTTTCAAGGGACCTCAAGGACCTTCAGCATAACATGCAATTTAATTATCACCCCTCCTGTGCTGCTCATAATATAACTCATCTTGCATTCGCAGATGATCTAATGTTCTTTTCTCGTGGTGATGTTGTCTCGGTGGCCGCATTGTTTGATAAGCTGCAAGATTTTTGTCGCATTTCCGGGCTTTCTATAAGTGTGGGGAAGTTGACTTTATTTGCTGCTGGTGTGGACAGCAACTCTCTTGAGGATATTCGGGCTACAACAGGTTTTGAAAATGGGTCTTTTCCTATCAGATACTTGGGCATCCCGCTTATGGCCTCTCGCCTTAATGTGTGTCACTACTCACCACTTCTTTCCAAGATTGGGGGATGTATTCAGAGTTGGAGAAGTAAATCTCTGTCCTATGTCGGGCGTTTGGAGTTGATTAGATCCGTTATCCATGGTATTGTTAACTTCTGGATGTCCATGTTCCCACTTCCCATCTCGGTGTCCAGTAGGATTGATTCCATGTGCAGGAATTTTTTATGGGGCAAGCCTGATGATGGTAATAAAAAGCCATTAGTGGCTTGGTCGGTAGTGTGTTCTCCCAAAGAGGAAGGCGGTTTGGGACTGCACAGTCTTAAGAGCTGGAACCATGCCCTCCTTGCCCGGTCCTTATGGGATGTCATCAGCAAGAAGGAGTCCCTTTGGGTCAAGTGGATCCATCACTATTATATGAGGCAAGCGTCGGTCTGGTCCTACACGTGTGGTAAGTCTGATTCGCCGCTGATTAAGAGGTTGTGCCTTATCCGTGATGATTTAGTGGCTAGAGAAGGGAGCTGCCAACAGGCCGAGTTAGTGCTTGCTTCTTGGTCTAGCCTGTCCTCTTTTAATGCAGCTGCAGCATATGATTTTTTCAGGACTACCAGACCGAAGGTTAGATGAAGCAGGTTGGCATGGAAGGGATGCATTCCTCCTAGGGAATCATTCATCCTGTGGCTGGCTGCTAGCCACAAGCTTCTTACCCTTGACCGTGCTCATTTCCTTGACAAAGGAACTTTATGCCCGTTTTGCCGCTCTATGGAAGAATCTCATGATCATCTTTTCTTTAAGTGCAGGATCACCATCAGGCTTTGGAGTGAAATCCGAGATTGGATGGAGTTTCCAAGAAGGAACATATCTCTGCATGGGACCTTCAATAGCATCATTCACTGCCGTGCATCGACGGGCATCAAGGGGAAAAGGCGTTGTATTGCCCTTGCTTCCACGGTCTACAGCATTTGGTTATGTAGAAATGCTATCCTTTTTTATGGCCTTGTTTTTAATTACACTGATGTTTTACAAAAGATTAAATTTTGTGTTCTTAGGACGACTCACTTGATGCACTTGTATTAACAAATGTTTGCTTGTTTGTAGCTAGGCTCTTTGCATCTAGCACTTTTCATTTGCTTCTTTTGGCAAGTGTATTGGACTTTATTTTTTGATTTGCAGGGATATGTTTTCTGTATCTTGTTTGTATCTTTTGGAATATATTCATTTACATATTTTCCAAAAAAAAAAAATAATCACTAAAGGTAAAGGGTCTTGCAGCTGCAAACATTGACAGACACAATTGTCCATTATTCTTGTGAAGATTAAAGTAAGGTTGCACTTGACATGGGTCCTAACAAGCCATGATTAAAGCCATAGGTGGGCACAGTGGAAAAAGAAATGTGGTCCCTTTCTTCCTCTTTATTAATTTTCTGAGCCATTAGAAACTTTACGGAGAGGGAAATTAAGGTTGCCAATGCCATTTGTAATTGTTCCTTCTCCACGGATCCTATCTTGACCATTCTACTAAACCAAACATTACTATTATTTTACCATATATATTCAAATCCCTCTATTGAATGATAGTTTAATCCTCATAAATCCTTCTTCCGATATTTTCCAAAGCTAGCTAGAATGAATATATTATATGCCGGGTCCTTTTAAAATTTCAGTTTATTTGGCATTTTTCTAAGAATATTTTTTGTAATATTTAAGGCGGTTCAGGATCACGGGTTAGATAATAGCACAATTTACCAGAAAACAGTTTGCAGAGGGGAAAACATGAATTGGGCAGTTTTTGTCTCGATCTAGATTATTCAATAGTAGTTGCAAACTCTTGGTTCCAGTAACTCCATCTATACCGTGAATGCATTATTAAAATTTACACTTCGTTGTAAACATCTTGGTAAATTAATGAGCAAAATAAGTACGTGTACTATCGTTAGTAACCAACTTTTCAAGAATCATTGGGTTTGATTAATATTTGATTATAATGTGTTATACAAATAGAATACTATAATCTACATAGAAAACAGTATTAAAATTTTCCTACCATAATTTTCAACTACTAAACTTCTTTCCTGCTCTAAATATTATGAAAGTGAGTTCTTCTCAGGTTACAATATGGAGGGATAATTTACAGTGTAATCAACAACCCGTAGAAGCAGCAATAATACTCACAGTGTATTTGTGTTTTGCCAAGACTTGGTGAATAAATTTTAAGAGGGGACTAGAGAGAATTATTTTTATTTCTAAAGTTATAGTGGTGAATAAATTAAGAACACATTACAACTATAGACAATTCAAGTGCGCTATTAATTACTGGAAAATATGTCTGCCTGGAATAGCTTAAGGTTCTATAGCTAGCAATAAGAACAGGAAAGTATGCATAAACTGCGCCCCCTTGACAAATTTGTATTAGCAGATGTCAACAAAAAGGACAAATGCAACCTGGATTCAGTCATCCACTGTATAACCTTCAATTTAGTACCCTCATTATTCATGCTAATTACACTTTCATTTTCCCCAAAATTCAAAAGTAAAATACAGATCAAACAAGATCATCAACAAATAAACCAATAATAAGCCTCCCAAAATTCTAAAAAAGACTAGGAAACAAAGTCAACAAATTAAGCCAAAGTATATCTCTTGTAAGACCCCAATGAAGATGAAGATGTTAATGTGAAGAGAGGAAGGAAGCACTTAGACACACACACACACACATATATATACATACATACATATATATATATATACACATACATACATATACATACATACATACATATATATATATATATATATATATATATATATATAAACTCTGATGAGATAATGATATTGATTCACAGCTTTAGCCTAATGAGCCATGGCTACCTGAGGTTGTGACTGTGACTGTGAGTAACTGATGCTTCTTTGGTTTGGCATGGAAAGCATAACAGTGTGATCCAAGAAATCCTTAAGATCCACAACAGACTGAAGAATGGTTCTTAGATCCTCAGCACAGGAAAAGCCAAAGCTTCCAACTTGCCTAACAGCATAGACATAGAAAGTTATGCACCCTTTTCTGAACTTGAACCTTGCCATCTCACATCCATTAAGGCCCCTTATGAGCCTCTTGTTGACATCACCAAGTGCTATCTCTGGTGGCCAAATTCTGTCCACTGAGGCCTTCATGGCCTCAGTTTCAAACACAAAGAGGAGCACCTTGGACTTCTTGGTGCCAAGGCCAAGGGTGAGGGTGTGCCAAGCATGGTGTGCCAAGATGGTGAAGTTTGTGGGCAAGAATGCTGTGGTGGAAGGGAAAGGGAGCTTGTCCTTTGGTTTGTTGGTGTTGTTGGTTGGTGGGAAAGAAAGAACCTTGAGAAGCTCCAAGGGTCTTGCTCTTCTGATTGTGAAGGACTTCACTATGAACTGGCCTCCAAATTTGATACCCTTTACCTCTGAGCTTGGCTTGAAGGAAAAATCAGAGTTCTGCTTTGTGGTTTGGTCATTGGGGTGTTGGTGCTTTTGCTTCTTGTTCTTGTTTCTTTTCTCTTTCTCTCCCATGGCTAGTGGGTGAGGAGTTGAGGGGTTTTGTTTTGGTGGACACAGAATGGTTGGTTATCTATCTTGATTGATATCATAACATAACAAGACCAATGTACAATGCTTTCAATGGGATGTACTATGTAGTAGTAGTAGTAGTAGTGTGGTACTCGAATTTTTCATGGTGGGTTTTTTTCTTTCTTTTTTTCATACTAGCATAATAATTCATTGCAGTCAACAAGGTGGAAAAATACTTGACATAAATTTTCAACCATTTTAGAAAATAAACAGGGCACTTAACTATTCTGATTCTGTACATATTTCTAACTCATTTGGAAAGTCAGGGTCAGGACTAGAAATTAAAATATTTCATCTATGTATTAAAAAATGATAATAGCACACTTATGAACACCCAATTTTGACCAAAATCACCACGGGAAGAGGACAACATTTTTAACTCATTTTTTTTTTATTATTGACTGAGAATGGAAGTCTCAACATTTTGTAAATTTTACTTCTTATTTAATGAATTTTATCCATAATTTTATAAGTTTTAATAAATTTTAATTAATAAAAATTTATTAATAAGCTTACTTAAAATATTAATTTTTAACCTTTTCAAAATATTGTTTAACCCGATCAATAAGAGGCTAATCTATTGAATACCAATAGAGGATACACTGATCCATTAGGCTTCACCTTAATGGTGGAAGTTGAAATCGATATATGAAAATTTAGGTTCGATTTCATTGTCACTGTTTTTTAAAAAAAATGTTACAGTAAAAACCTGTCTATTTTTTCTTTAAAACTTAAAACACTAATTAACTGAGTAGAATAATAATGATTTGTTTTAACTGGATTTAACTGAGATAATAGTGGCGCAACTTGACCCCCTATTTTTAGGTAGAAAACGTTATATATAAGTTTTACTGTTGAATTTAATTAATGATTCGAAAATTTGTTCTATATTGAATTCATGTGTAAGATTTTAGGTGGAAATTATTCGGTTTTTCAAGCTTGAAAACAGGACAATACTGAGACTAGCTCACTGCTAAGCAGAGAATCTCTGCCACTCGTGCCTGCCCCAATCAAGTTTTGCCCGCAAGAGATAAAGAAAATATATTAGAATTCATATAATATACTGTAAATTTGTGGTAATTTTTACTTCTAACTGTACCATAACTAAATAAAAATGTTTTATAGATTCCAGCTAATCCTACTGATCTATTGCATTGATGTGAGTAAAGTTTAAGATAAAAATAAAAATGTGTTGTCTTCGTTAATCGTTATTGTCACTTAATCTTCGCATCAAACAAAAAGTTACCATTGCAACAAAAAAAAAAATGGTACACGCATGAAACAAACAAGACAAAATCAATCGCTCTTATCCTCTAACCTAATTACCTAACCAATCCATCCACCAATTAAGGATAATTATCCACTAACATATGCCTCGATAAATAAATAGATATGTGCTAATTTACACTTACACATAATTTTTAATGTGCTAATTATTTATTAAAAACATTTATCATTTTTTCTCAAAATATCTTCCCCTCACAAGTAGGAGATTAATCTATTAAAGTGCATTCATGCATCATCCTTAAATTATGTTATATAGTGGAGTGGAATTGCATATTAGAATTCTTGGTATACTTATCTAGTTAGAAAAACATAAAAAAGGACAATTTTTGTTCATCTGCCAATTCGTGAATCCAATTAAATATGTGGACGATGTGTTGCATATCAGCAAGGGGATCGAATCTTGGTGTGTTGTCAATACCTCAAGCACCGACACAACTAAACAATCTTAGGTGCCCAATTTAACTAAATTAATTTAGAAGAACATCATGTGCAACCATGGAATTATACCCATTAATCATAATTACCCTGCAAATGAGTTCACTAATAGAGATTGGGGCCGCATAATGATGGTCTCATACAGAGAGAGGAAGTTGAGCTGCTCTCAGCAACCATAATAGCACCCATTTGTTTAAAGGTCTTTAATTTTCATAAGATTGCTAAAACTATTTTAATTGCTACAGTGTGGACATCCATAATATACCAGGAATCGCATTAATTATTAATTATATATAATATGATATCAAAACTTCAAAAGCCAATATGATAAATTTCTTATTTCTTGAATATATAGAAGTACTAAAAAAATGTTTGTCTAATCAAAATACAAGTCATGTAATATGACTGATAAGTAAGCCGTTGCTTTAATATTTTACTAATTTTTTAAAGTTGAGTTGAGTAAGAGGTCAACATGCAATTTCAACAAAACCATAAAATGAAATAGGTTATTGTTTAATTTAAGAATTTAATTTAAAAATATCGACAGGTCTAAATTTTTTTATATTATCATCTAATCATAGTAATTACTTTTAAAATATATTTAATACTCCATAATTTCCAATTGAATGAAAAAAAAACAGTGCAACCTAGAAAATTAAATTTTCAATTTAAATGTTGCCATTTGAACTTCAAAATATATATACATCATGCGACTGTGTGTAGATTTCGATCTGATACACACACACACACACACACATATATATATATATATATATATGACACTTTTATTGAAAGAGGAATGAGGAGGTAGGCTTACCTCATTTGACAACCTAAAAGTTCTCTTACTAATAAAGGCGTCATTGCCTTCAACAATAATTAAAATCGAGAGAAGAACATGAAGAGAGACAACCTGCAACAACAACTTTATCCTTGGTTCTAGCTAATAATAATCAATTAGTTTCAAGCCCATAAGATAGCTAAGCTTTTATGATGTTCATCTAACTTTAGAAGGGTTTGCAATAATTTATTCTCAGTAGTAACAAGGATATAATAAATTGAATTCTCTCTATCTGTCATGACTTAACATGTCTCTACTCAATTTGAAATTAATTAGTAATTCTATCAAAAAGGGACAAGTGTAAAATAAGAAACTTCAATCCTTGTATTTTTTTTTTTTTTATGGTTTTGCTACAAATTATATGTACATCATATAAATTTTATTGAAAGGTCTATCAATTTCAAACACCAGAATCGATAGGTACTTTGATATAAGGTTTCAACAAAAAGTTAGCTCTTTTTAATCAACAGGCTACTTCATAAAGATCATGTCTACATCCTCCTAATGGCACGAAAACTACCAATTATGATCAATAATCTGACATGCAGAATTTCCTGTAAATCTAACACAATCAAACAACTGATGTTGACCTATATTTTGAAATGCCACAAGATACAGGTAAGAAATTAACAATCATAGATATATATGCTTGAGTGTTTGGTATTTTAAGGACACTTTCTTTTCCTTTTAAATTTTTAAGGAAAAATTCTGTTAAAAAATTATAAGGAAAGTTGAAAGACTTTTTGGTGTACAAAAGAAAGTTGAAAGATTAATTGCCGAAAGAATACACTTAATAGATTGTGAGAATATAATGTTAGATATAATTATTAATTATGTTTATTAACTTTGAAAAAGAAAAGCTTCAATTAAATTAAACGAGTTAAATATTTATGAAATATTTTAATTCAATTCGTTAAATTTTGATCAAAAACTCATTTGTTTTTATAAAATAAATAAATTTAAACTTGAATTTAGATTATAGTAATAATTCGAATTTTTAAAAAATAAAAAAATTATAAGATTGATATTAAAAGCTTGTAAATGGCCCATGTGTGCGTAATCAAAAAGAGATATGCTTAGTAAATTAAATGTGGTGCTATACTGTATAGTTTTAGTGTTTTACAGCTCAATTTCCCCTCTCCATGATATCATCATTATGTGGTCCCAATCATATTTAGACATGAAAATTAGGTAATTATAACAAGTTTAATCAAACTGAATAACTTATATTTAAATAAAATTTTTAATAAACTTTAATCTACGTATTAACTATATAATAAAAACAAAGTCTTCTTTAATCATATATCATCATTTGATTAGTCACGTGTCACCATCTTATTAATCATATATTTTTTTATTAATTTCCCTCCACTCTGGAAACCCTACTTCCCTATCTGTTCTCCTCTCCTTTCCACCTTCTTTCAATCTAAATTTCTACTTCTCCCTTCACCATCGTCCCCAATGAATGGTGGCACACTCATGTGTCTCTCACTCTCTGCCTACCCCCTCCCTGTCTCTCTCTCACTTTTCATCAATCTTTTATTTCCTCATAAACAAGGATGGGCAAAGTTTGATAATGATGAGAAAGGATATATATATATATATATATATATATATATATATATATATATATATGGACGATGGATTGGAGTAAAAAAGAATACTATTGGTTCTTTCAAGATTTTTATTAATGTCCTTATTTAAAAAATAAAAAAATATGCTTCAATGTTCTTCTCCTAAACCCTAAAGTTCCTATGATTGTGTGAGGCAAATACATACCCTTCCCCCATTTTTTGTTTTTCGAATTTCATATTTTAAGTTTCAGCATTTCAATTTTTTTTGTTCTCTAATTTTGTCTTCTCAATCATTATTTGCAAAAATTAAAATATAGAATTAGTGATTTCTCATCCCTACACTGACAAAGGTTCTCTATCCGTTGTTTCAAATCCTCGTCCTCTAAATTCATTTTTTCAATTTGGGAGAGATGTATTTTTTGGTACAATTTTGAATAAGAGAGCTGATCACCAGTCACCTTAAAGGTTAGTTTATTGTATAAAAACATTATATTTTTTATCCATTCTCTATACTAGAATAGAAGAATCTCTTGATTGTCTATAGAAGTCAATCACATTGATTGAAGCAGATCAAGCTCCAATTATGATTCCATAATTGCTCGCCATGTCTTGTATAAATTTGATATTTAAGAATTTTAATGGATTGAACGATTTCACTCTATGGAAATTGAAGATGAGAGCTGTTCTAATTCATCAAGGATATGCAACAATGTTAGACAGAGAAAATACACCGACAGTGAGTATGAGTTGGGGGGGTGGGGGGCATGAGATTATAGAGAAGTTGCAAAATTTATTTAAAAGAAATCCTCAGTCATAATAAAAGCAATATTTTGTATACCTTACAACTATATATCTTTGATCAGTCATATGAAAATTTTCGTTGACAGCATGCTGAATGATACAAAAATAAATAAAGATATCATTTTAGAAAATATATAACTCAAAAAAGCTTTCAGATCATGCATTTATTTTATATTTAATTATACTTTTCAGTCTTTGTTATGAATTATATTCTCTC
Organism: Glycine tomentella; assembly: GCA_007407185.1. NCBI lineage: Eukaryota > Viridiplantae > Streptophyta > Magnoliopsida > Fabales > Fabaceae > Glycine > Glycine tomentella. Next base: position 71,914 of record PYAF01005514.1, read on the forward strand.
CATATCCGAAGCACAATAAACTAATAGAGTATTAATAGTACTGTATACTTTTAGGCCCATTATCATTATTAATATTCTGTATATTTGTCTTTTAATAATAATATACAAATATAGATAATATCTCATTCAGGTAGGTTCTAAAATAGAGTTGTAGAGTTTGTAAGGAATAAATTTGAGTGTGTTTGTTACAAATACATTGTATTCTTCTGCCAATGGTATCAATGAAAAAGGTAAGAATTGTTATTTTACCTGTTTTAGTTATACAATGATAAAAGTAGAAGCAGGGAAGGAGCCAGCATGAGAGGGCTGGGCCAATTATACAAATTAGACTTTGTCCAATAAATATATAAAATGTTAAATTTTACATAAAATATTCATGGTTGTGCATGATAAAAATACATTTACATAGAAGGTAAACTACATATATTCTTTCTAAAAGAATCAAGATTACAAATGTCAATTATTAATTTTACCTGCCACCAAAAATCTTTATCAATTTATAATAAAAATTGACATTGACTTTATTTTAAGAAATTTGTTATGTCCTAAAATTTAATAATTAAATTAAAATAAATTATAGTACTTAACAAACTATTTTTCATGACAATATAACTATTGAAGTATTGAAGTAGAAAGTTTATTTTTTAAAGTATTACAGAACGACCATGACTAGAACTGTGGACTCAAGATTAACAGCAGAGTGAAACTTCACAAACAATGATTAAAAAACAAAGACAAAATGAATAAAAGAAACAAAAGTAAATTTAAATATAAGCATATTTAGTTAAAATCACCAGATAAAACTATTGTTTTTTTTTTTTATATTGAATTTTAAGTGGATGGGTTTTGTCTGTAATATTTTAAAAGTTTAAATTTTATTAATGCTCCGATTAATTAGACGTTGGAAAAATATTGTAAAGTTTTTCATACATGTTCAACGGTTAAGATTATTAATGTACACTTTTTTTGTTTTCAAAGTTGAACGGCTAGAGAAAATTTCCACTATGGTCGAGTTAGCTTTATTATATGTTAATGGAGCTTTATAAACATGGTATGATAGGATCCAATTGTTGTTTGAGCAAAAATTAGTTTTAAAGGAAATGCCTCGAGCTATTTGTTGAGAGTACAATTAAATTCTAACAAAGACACAAACTTGATGCTGTGCTTGCTGCCTTGTCCATGCTTCTTAGTTTTACATGTAAGAATTCAAGAATTCATAAATATATTGAATTCTTAAATGTAAAATTATAAAACCTAAAAAAAACAAATCTTTATTAATTTTAATTATTGTTTCTCCAAATTAATCAATTTAAAATCACCTATATATTGTGATTTATATTAAAATTGCCCTTGTAAAACTATGAATTAGCCTTCAATTCCTAAAAACAATACTCAATCTTACAAGTTATCAACGATACTGTTACGTTTTCCATTAACATTAACATTAATATGGTTACTTGACAGTAGAGATTAAAAAAAATTATAGGGCTAAAATAAAAAAAAATTAAAGAAGTAAAATAATAAAAATACCCTATTTTATATAGGGACCACAAAGTCATTTAAATCTTAAATTATTACTTATAACAACTCAATACTTCTCCACGTATAATCAATATTTTTATTAATGAATTTTGAATAATAAATAGTTTATAAAGTTAGTACATATTTTGCAAATACATGCATGATATTAATACCAATTCTAGTGATAAACTAAATATAAAAGGCTCTGTATCAATAGTACTTGTAGTTCATTTTAATTTCCAAAGAATAGAAGAATAGAAGGTCGAGTAAAGTCAACCCAACATAAAATCTTTATTCCAATTGTTTTATTTTGTCGAAATTAAAAGATGGGTGTCCTATATAAGCTTTTAAAAGCGTCCAACTTCATGGTGAAGGTTATTATTATTATTGTTTTTCATTTTTTTGTGTGTGATTCCGAATGATCCCTTTTCCAATTTTTGGACTAAATTCAATATATTCAGACTTCTTTATCGAGGCTGTCTGTTGTTAAGGAAACGAAAGAATCAATAAAAGTGCTTTACCAAACAGACAATTCAATTACTACTACTACCATTATGAACGATTGATTTTAGGAGATAGACAGCATTGTTAAAAGATGATTCGTGGTTGTTTTTGGAATATGAGAAACTTTTACTTATGATATGTGAATAGTACCAAAATAAATAGGAAAATAAAAGATCAACTGCTTGCAACGGCTATATGCTCAACAATCTCAGCAGATTCTTGATTAAAATTAAATAACTAGAGAAAGCAAAATATAAGTTTTGATTTGAAAATTGGCATTATGAGTCTTTTCTTTTTTCCAAATAAGAAAAAACTATTACACTAGTGGTAGTATTGAACTTTGGAATTCAACATCTAATGCAATGTTGGATTTGAATGTGTATAGCCAAATCGATTCATTTTTTCATGATACTATTGAAACAACTCTATTACTTTGAATTTATCACATTTTTAATGTGTGACACGAGGTTTAAAGTCAAAATCAAACACACTATATTATATTATTATTCAAGCCGATGTTGCTTATTAGCATCTTAAGTCATGTATGGCGTTTAGTCTATGAAAATTTTATTAAAATATTTGTATAAATGGCTCTGAAGGATAAATAATTTTAACAGTTGAAAACTTGAAATGCATGTTTTATTCTGTCACGAGTTAGAGCCCTAAGTAAATACTTAAAAAGAAAGAACAGGCTTAGTCTCTCCGAAGAGAAAATTACGGCGGTAAAACAAAAAACAATAAGAACAAAGGAAAAAGTACTAAAGAAATTTGTGGCAAAGAATCGAGGATAAAATGTTGCCGTAAGCCTAAAATATTACAAAGATGTGTGAAAACATTTTTGTTCTATTGGGAGATTCTCTATTTGTGAAAACTCATTCAACAAATCTGCTATGCTCATTTATGATATACGAGGCTCTTGTGAGATTCTCTATTTGTGCAAGGAGTATCTCCTTTCAATTATTATTGTCGGCAATAGTATCAAACTACCAATGCTGAAATCTTTTCTGACTTCTGTCTGCATTATTTAATGAAAGTTGTTGTAAAATTGACAAATACTGTAAGATGGCAATGCATTCGATGGATACTCTTGGTCAATGGTGTGAGTTTGACTTAATTTATGTTGGGGTAGGGTGGTTTGATTCCATTGTGTTGTGTCCCCTCCCTTGGACAACAAGATTTCACGTCTTCTTGGGCCCATTTAATTTCAAGCAAAAGCAAGGTGTGATTTACTGATTTTGGAAATGGACCAACGCCTTATTTCTATGAATAATTATATACACATTTAAAAGTGCTACATTTTCTGGTACAATCAAATTTCAACTTAAGATTTCCTTCTAATTACATTTAAAAGCCTTTCTAACACATTCGTGGTGTAATTTTTAAAACTATACATATAATTTTGGACTTTAATGTAAAAACTGATGGAGAAGTTCGGAAAGTCAATACAGGGCCAAATGGTTGTCGATCCCCTCCAGGCTCCAAAAAGTCATTCTATTAAAGGATACAATTTCTTATTTTCACTTTCATTTTATTTGTTATTTATGTTAGATATGCATTAGAATGCATGTTACAGTAATTTTAACTAATCGAAACATATACAATTACCACTGCATGTAAGATCCACATTATAGTCACTACTGACACAAGAGAAAGAGATAAACTATAAAATTATACATTAATATTTAGCTACAACTATGTTAATTTGCGTGATTTGGATTGAAAAGTTGGTATTAAAATCAAAATCATTTTAACTTAAAATTCCAAAACTTCTACCGGAAGTTCATACCAAACAAAGCATAAATTATCGAGCACGTTATTGCTAATTGAGTACAGCTTGCAAAAGCAAGGTAGTTATAATTTTGGAAATTTGGGATCAACAATACATTTCTTTAAATTTGGAAATTTTGGAGTACTGCAATATAATAATGATTATTAAGTCCTTTCTTTTATCCCCTTTTTTTTTGTTAATAAACGCCTTGTTTTTAGACCAAAATCATTGTTTGAAAATTCGGAACCACCAACACTGATTCAGCTACAAATGATGTTAATATTAAAGAAATGTTCCTATTTAGTAGTCGACGGACCATCATATATAGTCAAAGCATGAAATACCATGCCAACAATATACAAACTAAATAATTTTGAGTACATGAATGCATAATCTCAGAGTCACAGGTACCACTAAGCCACATCGATACCATGACAATGGGCTTTCCTCTATCTTCCTCTCTTGCCTCTGATTATAACCTTCAATAAACATGCTCAGATTTTGCAGTTATCATGGCCTGCAAATAATAACAGAACACATAAACACCGTAAGCCATATATGAATAAAAATTGGATACAAATCCATAAGTGCTTTCATATTTGTTCTCTGATGAGAGTGGAAGTTTCAGTTGAATAATCTGTGTTAACCTTTAATTAAAACTTTTATTAAGCAAATTACCAATATAAAACTAAAATTCTCTGATTAAAGAACAACATCAAAAACACATAAAAATGCATTCAAGTTTTGTTATGGTGGTGAGACTCACTTGGATTAGTAGTAGTAATGACACCGGTTTGAGAGAAGTCACAGTTGAAATCATGGCGCCCATTGGCCTGGTAGTAAGCATTCATGGCATAAGTGGCAAGAGCCCTAACGTTGTTGGCTGCAAAGCAATCTCCTCCTGGTTGAATTGGTCTACAATCAACTCCTTGGCTACACACATAGTTTATGTTTGCTTGCAAAGCTTGGTTGCTAGCATCTGCCTTTGGCACGCACCATTTTTGACCTCCTACTGCAGGTGCAGATTTTGTAGGAGCCGCAGGTCTTGTAGGTGTAGGTCTTGCAGGTGTAACTGTCTGCATTTATTCATTCAAAAATGTCTCAACAACATTACATGATGGTAAGAAATTGATCTGATTAGAAATGTAAAATTTTCAAGCAAATACTACATATGTACAAACAGTCTCAAGGATTTTTACATGTGCAACCAACTAAAAGTTGTCGTGGATGATAATAATTATGGAGCCAATCTCACCTACTGGATAAAACTTTGTTGGTGGTGTTTATAATTTCTGACCAGATTGCATAATTTTAAAGTCCAAATTATTATTATTATTATTATTATTTTTTTTTTTAGCCAGCAAGTCCAAATTATTATGGATTTCTCCTTTACAACAAGACACATTTTGTAATCCATTAACCCAATTTAGCACTACTAAGTTCCAACCATTCATTGGTAAAAAGAAAAAGTTCCAATCATTCAAGAGAAAGTTACTCTAAAATTCCTAATTAAAAAAACACAATATCTTATTACTATAATCAAATTCTTTTCTAAATTAATCTAGGTTTTCTAAAAGCTAAGAAAAGTGTGCCCATATGACCGTTTGGTAGAATTTGTTAATTATTAGATAATAAACAGGCCATGTGAGGAACACGAACTAGGCCAAATTCTCTTTCTTAAAAAACAAGGGGGGGCGCGTCTAACATGCACCTTTCTTGCTAAACTAAATGGATACGCAGGAGGTGCTATTTAAATTATCAACCACAAAAGGTTCGTAATAATCGACTGCTTAACTGGCCGGTGCATCCACCACTACATCTCGAATTGTGTATTCTACAAAAGGAATCTTGCAAAGAAAAACTGAAAAAACAAAAAGTAAAAGGACAAAGAGATCGTAATTATCTCTTCTTTATATTATAAATAATTATCATCCTATCCGTTGTGATGCTAAGTTAAAAAGCTAAAATCACAATTAATAAAAAAAAAATGGTGGCACACGACGATGATTATTATGGAAAAAGAAAAAATGAATAAACCTGTCCGTTGCGCAAGATTCCGGAGTCGTAGACGGGGGTGAAATCAGGTTGGAAGAGGCCCCAGTTGCGTTCGGCAATTGGGCCGGGCTTTTGGTTCTCATTGAAGAGCGCGAAGATGTAAGTCTCGAAGCTTCGGTTGGGCATCAACGGCGTTCCCTTCCCCGTCGCCAGGTGCTTCACCAGTTGCCCGTTAAAGGATTGCGCGTTCGCCACGCTGCACGCGTCCCAACCGTCGCAAACGGAGGGCCACCCCGTTTCGCCGACGGCGATGTCCACGTCAGCGTAGCCCAACGCATTCATCGCGGAGTGCACCGCGTCCATCAGAGCGTCGAACTGGTTCGTGTAACTCAGCTTCGTGTACCTGTCGTACAAGCCGCGGTTGGGCCTGAACAGAAGAAAGTTGACGTTTTTCCCGTTGTAACCGAAGTACGGGTACGGGTTCACCATAAAGGGTGTTCTCGTCTCCCTCAGAAACTTCAGCATTGGGCCCAACACGTGCTTTGCGTATCCGGGCCTGAACCTGCCCATACTTGGCGGTATCGATGACCGCATTATCGCCAGAGAGTGAGCAGTGGTTACCTGAAATGCCAATAACCAAAATTAGATACCAAAAAATTGAAGATTAATGTACTATTTCATGGTTTTGTAATTTTTTCTTATAATAAAAAAACCTTTCAATATTCTATTAATTGGGCTGAATTTCATTCACTACAGCTAAAGGGTTTTCAACTTTTCCTGTAACTAGAGAATATATTTCAATCAAGGTTGCCATTCATGACCGTGACCCAAAATATGTAACCATGTTATTCTAATATCTACAGCAGGAAATAGATATTAATTTCTCAGAATACTAAAATCCATTCAAGGAATCCACATCTCCCACTCCATTAACACGAACTCAGATTGAACAACCATTGATCGTGTTTTTAAGGGGCATGTTATTTGTCAATCATTATAAAATGTAGCTAATGAGATAATATTCAATACTTTGGCTAATATCACTAACAAAAGTGAAATTTCTGTCATATACTATGTCGAATTGAACATCTGAAACAGCTCAAAAAACGAATAGCCTTAAGGCCCAATAAATAACAAATTAGTCATGATTTGATGTTAACTCAGCTCCAAAAGTTATAAGATTTGATCTTAAAACAGTTCCAAAAGCCAACTAAGAAAATCCAGGTTTACTTGTTCTGGTCACATCAAAAAGTAAATAGAAATGATAATTGTACAATAAATCTTAAAATAAAAATATTTTTTTAAATATAATAAATAATATGATAAAGAGAAATAGATACATAATGATATTCTCTGTATCATATCTAAAAAGTAAATGTGAGATTTTTTAGAAGTGAGATGGAATTAACAATAGTACCTTAATGTCGGTTATGCCCTCGGCTAGGAGGGCGGAGTGAAGGGTTCTCATGGCGGGGACGAGGCCGCGGATCATGTTGGTGTCGCCCCAGTGGAGGACCTCGCTGCCGACGAGGATGTAATTAATTTTGGTCTGAGGGTGAAAGGGTTTGATGTGCGTCGCCACCCACTGCCTCGCCGAGTCGATTTTGGTTAAGGCGGCGATGTCGCCGTTGGGGGCAGTCACCGTCACGGAGATGCCGCTGCCGGCGAAGGCCCGCAGGATGTCCGGGTTCACGTCGTAGATCTTCACGCGGTCGATGGTCGTCTTCGTCTTCAGGAAGTTCGCCACCGCCGCGGGCGGCGGAAGGTTGTCGCCGAGAGTGCCGTAGTTGATGCCGATGCCGTGCGCGGCGGTGGCGAGGTGGAGCAGCAGGAGGAGGGGAACGACGAGGAATGCGGAGGTGGTGGCCATGGATAATAATGGGTGGTGTTGTGTTATTGGAATTAAGACAAGTAAGAAACAAAAGGTCTTACGTTTGTGTCTATATATAAGAAGAGAGGAGGGATAGGGATAGAGATTGTGAACTATTTTTTAGGACCGTGGTCAAAATAGTGGGTCGCTTCAGTAATCTTTGTCTATTTTATAATGACCATGGCGAAACGCGTCAATAATCATGAAGGCTAACGGCTAATCGTGGAATATATATTATGCAGTGACTCATAATTAAATTATCTTATTGCAAAATTAAATAACTCTTTTTTCTTTTGCTAAAGTTAAACAAAAATTTTGTCGTTTGAACGACTATTTCGCTATCTGATGATGTCATTTTTCTGACAATAGGTTTTGTTTGAGAGTTGAACCGTGAATGGTCCCTGTTCTAGGTCAAGAGAGTCCTAAGGATTATGTCATATGCGAGGAAGTAGCGAAATAATTATTTTTCAATAATGTTTTTATCTATAAAAAATATATTTCTTTTGATTACTTTTTATTATGAATACATGGAAAAAAAATTCATGTATGATAGTAGGAGAGTATTTTTTACTTAATTTAGACTTTTTTTTGTTGACTACCTGATTTTCGTAATATTGATTGTATGACTTAAAAATAGAAAGAGAATATTTCTATTTGAAACAAGTTTTTATATAAATGAAGTCTGTTATCAATTAGGTAAAAAGATAGATAGAATTTATTTTTGTGAAGTAAATTGAATTGAAAGGGAGAATAATTCAAAAAACAGATTTGTGAACAATTATGAATCAGACAAGTAAATAGCTTTTCTGCTAGGTGATATTTTTGACTTATTAGTAATCATTAACTTTTAACTTTGGTAACAATCACGATTAGTGAAGAAGTGTAAGGTAACGAGGTGGGGTAGAAAAGTAAAAAACGGAAACCAGACGGCTACGGAATTATTGGGTTTAATAATGAAAGGAAGGAACAAATTAGAAGGTGGCAAGAGAGGGGCACGCCATGAAGGCGATGCTGTGGGTGTTTTGATGGGATTGGATTTTGGAATCGGATTCAAAATTGAATGAATAGAAAAGTCATAATTAAAATGAATGGTGGGCCAACCAAGGTGTCGTGGGTCAAAAAGTTACTTGAGATTTATTTCCCTCATTTAATTTATTCAGCCGATGTAGGAAAGTGTGAACCAGATGCATCATGTTCTTTACTGTATGCCCATGGAGGTGACACATCAGAGATGTTCTGTTGTAGTCTTGCGTCTCATCTAGCTGTCAGAATGTCTCAGAAACTTACGCGTTTTCACGTGCCATTTTTGGTACTGTTTTGGCTTGGCTTGAGCTTGAAAATTTGTGTTTCTGCGACCTACGCGGTTTCCACCAGCTTCGATGAATCCCGTGGGTCGTAGCCACCTTTGGGCTATCATCGTTTAGCCCATGGCATGTCCATGTTCCAAAAAAAATTTAATTTACTAATAATACAATATTTTGAATAAAAATTTTGAATTTAATATTTAATTTTTATTAGATTTTTTAATAAAAAATTTAAGAGATATTTAACATAAAGAATGAGTTCTTATAAAAAATCTTTTAAGATCTACATATTATTAAAAATAAAATATTTTTTTTTCTTTTTCTAAGATCTTAAAATAAAATATACCATTAAAAAAAAAAATAAAAGAAATCTTGAAAAATTTTTAATTTTATATAATAATATGAAATCTACCAAAAAATAATCTAAAATACCAAATTTAAGATCTACTATTAAAAATATTTTAATCTTTGGGACAGTATGACTTTTTTTTTTTATACAAATAAACTATATATCATTTCAGAAAGAACAATTTACTGCTGAATATAGTTTATAATATGCTCAAGTATCTGGTGATCAGCATAAAACTATGCTTTCCTAACTAAAGCATGAACAACGCAATTGATTTGTTTCCTAATGAAACTTAACACAAAATTTTGAAAAGAGATACTTTTACAAAATAGCTTAAACGATGCTTTTACAATCTAGCTCTATACAAATATTGCTATAACCCAAAAAAGACGGCCAATGTAAGGCTTATAACAAATCAATAGCCTCAGGTTCAGCAGGCAAAATAGTAATTATTTGATTAATTATTTGGGTAAAATCTCTATTTTCTAATTTCTAATTATATTTTTTATCCATAAATTTCAAACTCAAAACTTTACTTAATTGTAGAAGGTATCTAATGTTATGTGTAAACTCTCTTTCTTTTTCATAAATTTTTTTAAACATTGTTTAGCTTTTTTATAAATTTTTTGAATTTTCCTGTATATTTGAATTGAGGCCACGGCTAGATGTATAAGAATTTATGAAATCAAACTATTTGTAATAAAGCGAGTATTTATGCATGTACTATAGTAGGAAGATTGACTAAAGAAAATCATTACTTATATATAATTTGCATATAATTAATATTAAATTGATATATTTGGAATGTATTGACATCAAATATATTTGACAAAATCTCCAACGAATTCTTTTGTTTTAATTAATTGAGTTCAGATATATTATATTAATTTGATGTTTAAATTTAAAACACCAAACTGGTTTTTCTCATGAATTCTTTTTATTCTTTGATATCAAATTTTTAAAATAGAGTAATTTAGAAAAAAAAAACTTAATGTTTCGAGATACAATTAAAACATATTAATTAACTTTTTACCAGTATAAGTTTTTATTTATATTTGAAACCAAAAGGAGGATAAGAATAAGGTTAAATACTTTGAGGTTTTCACTTAATATATTTTTTTTTATCGTGCCATTGATGGGAAATATCTATTAATTTTATAAATGATTAATTTCCATTATAAAACTTAGTTGACCGCATACTAAATATGTCCCTTTTATATTACTACTAGTTTTTGGATCCGTGCGCATACACATGAGACGGCTTCACTCCGCTCCGTCGTGCTATGCTAGATTTTTATAAAATTGGTAATGAACATAGAGCATTTACAGAGTGTATGAAGACAGATTAGTATCCAATAACTAATTCAAGCATAACAAAATATTTTGTAACTGTTGGATAATCACATTTTGCATCAATGCTTAGAAAAGAAAATCAGTAAATCAGTATAGAACTAAAATAGTTAATATTAGTAATGTCTTATTCATAACCACCTAGACATCAAGTAAAATCATAAATTATTAAATTATTAAAACACAAGTTAAACTTTCAAGCAAAATCCAATAATCATTTCATATAAGCTGTATCACAAATAAAATGTAGAGAACACTGATTAGATAAGAAGTCCAGCTTCCAATAAATTCATAGAACACGAAAAAAATGATTACTTAGAACATCCCAAGTTGAACAAAATTTATAAAACAAAAATTTTATTCAACTTCCACGTACACAATGCTTCATTTATAACAAAGTGACCACTAATAATTATTATTATTATCTATTACTTGTTTGCTTAAGAAACCACAATAGATGAAAGAATACAAACATGGATTCATCCTTCCTTGATTCACTACAGTTTTGTTGTCTCACTAAATAAATTTTACCTCATGCAGAATTACCAATGCAAAATAACAGGGGCATTTATCTGAGATCACCAATAGATGTACACTTTACTTAAACATATTTTGAGTGCACAGCAGGTACTCATTATTAATATATTGACTTTGCTCATAAAAACAAAGTATCAATTTTGAGGTTGCTCTGCTTCCTATTTTTCTACCTTCACCACCAACCACTACTATTACATTATTACTTACACAACAAATATAGAAAGCCCCAAAAAAATCTTCACATAAAGCATAAACCAATTTCAAGCAAAATAAAAATAACAATCATACCCTTGAAACAACAAAACTGTAATTGAATACAACGGTGTAAGTGGAATAAGATAAAATCACTAACTTATTCTTATCGATATATGGCATGTCGCTCTTTCATCTTTCTCAACAATCACTTGCACATAATGACTGCATCTTAATAAGATGAATTATCCTTTCTCAACAAATTTAGTTTTGCAATAAAGTAAACTGAAGAAAAATATATTAAATTGAAGTAAGCACCTTAGCAATAGTTTTGGGTGGGTATTCTTCTCCTAGTCTTGTATCAACATATTGCCTGACTTTACCCAAGGCATAAGAAATTTGAACAAATAGGTGGAATGCATAAACTTTCATGAAAAAGTGAGGAAAAAATCTAAGAACAGTCAAATACATGGTTTAACAAACATTCTCATACATTAAGGTAGATATCCACAAAAAAGATTGTATATACAACAATAAGTAAATTAGTGCAATACATTGAGCTATGAAACTATGAAACTATGTATCTATCCAAGCTGCAAAAACTGGCATTTAAGGCCGAGTAAGTGTTGTGTGACTATTTAATAACTTAGGAAGTGATATCATGAATATTTGGGGTTAGAAAAGTAATGCCTTGGTCTCAACGAAAAGGATAAAAAGAATCATGAATAAAGCCACAAATAGAAATAACAGAGTAAAAAAAAAATGAAAAGAAAACATTAAGAAGAGAAAGAGTACCCAACGGATGTTCAAGCTTGAAGGAGCCTTTGGCCATGGTCTTTGAAAATTTCAAACAAAGAATTATTTTGGGTTTCTACCTTATGTTAACAAAACATTAAAATGGATATAGAACAAAATGTGGGTACAGGAGTTACTACAAAAGCCAACTTATGGAGGTGACTCGTAAATCCACTGCAATTTACATCCAAAAATTTAATCAGCTAATCCAAAAGCAATAAAAGGATAAAAAGAAAGAAAAATTGAATTTTTATAGTAAACACATGCAGAAAGGTGGCTTAGAATATTTGAAATGATAGAAGAACAACAAGAATTACTGTATAAATTTTACATGTAGAATTTTACATTTAGAAAGTAACTGAATTCAAAGAAAATCCTCATCAATGAGAAATGCTAATGCTCTTAAAATAAAATAAAAAAATCCTAACTGAATTCTAACAGATAGGATCTTATCTAAACTTATTCTAAATCAAAATAAAATTCAAACTAAGGCTACTAAGGATTCTGTTAAACAGAGACTAATTTTATCAAAGCACAGGAAAATCTAAAAATTATCTCAACATGAACTGATAAGAAAATCCCAAATCATCTTCTTTTATCTAATTTTATCAAACACTAATTTTACAATGCATAATCTTCTTTTATCTAAACAAAAAAGAAAATAACAAATATGTTGACATAACAAATAAACAGAAAGTAAGCAGTTTCCATACATCGCTTTCACTCCAAACAAACACTTAAAACTTTAAAAAATAAGCAGTTTCTATAAAATAATTGAATATAATAAGCATTCGTGCATCACACAAACGAATATAAATAAAATAATTCCATAAAAATAACTTACAAAGTAATGTATACATTAGTCCAATATCAAAATATTTGGCAGTAAAATTCAATAAAATTTTAATGTTCTATCAAGGAAAGTCACAAAATGCAACCACAATTTAAGTAATATGTTCAATGTATAAAAAAAAGGCAATATGTTCAATGTATCAATTTTGTGAGGTTGGTCTGCTTCATATTTTCCTAAATAAATTGATGATATAATACTGCATTAACATGAATTGATGTCAAAGTCAACATCTTGCATTATGAATTATATCATGAGAAAAGCATGAAGGTGTGTCTTTTGAGTAAATAGTGTAGCTCAAGAGGCTAGTGTCATTTTTCAATTATAGTTGGATACCCACAAAACATCTATAAACATGATAGATTAATGTTTTTTAAATATAAAAGTTATATGAAAAGTGCTGCAAACATTGTATTGACAGCACATAATTGGAGTCTTAAAAAAGCAATGACAAATGCAAATAAGAAGGATTGACAACCCTCCTAAAGTCTTAATGATTCTTAATAATAACAAATCTTATATCACCTCAAAGTCAAAATGGAACGTAAAAATGCAGGAAATTTTTCAATTAACTATGCATATAAAAAATAGAAAACACATTGAATAGTAATAGGTTGAAACATCAGAGAAAGAAGACATAAGGCATAAGCAAAATTTTATTCATAAAAAATTTAAGACTTCAAAGAGAAACGATTAAAAAATTACTATAGATGAAAGAGTTACCTGACTTTCCAGATTCAAGTTTCTCTTTCCCATTACTCCAACCAAAATTGTACCCATGAATTCAGGGTGGATAGAAGTAGCATAAGTTATTTGCCACTATAGAAAGGAGCAAAACACCTAAATTTAGAATAATGGCAAAAGAAAACAATATGTATGGACAATAAAGACGGTAAATTCATATTGAAAATATAAAGATGTTGAGTTTGTTGCTACCTACCTATTTATTTTCACTTTCAGCAAGGTCTTGAATCATATCAAATGCCTTCCTTACAGCTCTCTTTCTCATTATTCTTACCTGAAATTATAATATTCTTGGAATAAATGTTTTTGGAAGGTAACAAACAAAACATCATAAAAAGTGTTATATCTATAATTCATTCAATATGAAAGTTATTTTCCCACAACAATCAACTATTGTCAATGTAAAACCAAAAGAATAGACCACCACAACTGGAGCATACCTTCATCATCACTAAATAGACTGCAGTTCATAATCATGACAACATTGCGCATTGTTAAAATTTTAAAAAATAAAAGACAGATTTATATGTAATTATATCATTCAAACAAATGTAAATAGTTTTAAAGAAAAAACCTATCAGCTACTTGATGCAATAGTGATTATCAAATAAATACACAAACACACATACAAACATATCTGAATTAATAAAAAAAATTATATATTACCAATCATTGTGATTTCTTCTCAAAACATATAAGTTCATCAACTTGAACCACAAATAGAGGAAAAAAGATACATAAGAATGTTATGATTAAGGAAAATAGTGAGTGCTGACTTTAAAAAATGATAGATGTTATGATTAAGGAAAATAGCGAGTGCTGACTAAAAAAAATGCAGATCTTTGCTAACAAAATCAAATTAATGCCAAAAACTTAAAATGACAGTCATATTCAACACAGGACACAGTTCACGTCACCGGGAAAAGGCCAATATATTGTTAAATCATTTAAACTGAGAGAGAGAAGAGAGAAAAATCAAAACAAAAAAACTATCTCAATTCTGAAAGTCACAAAAAATTGGAGATAATACCAGTAAGACTGTCAAAAGATTGATGTCCCGGTCCTCTGTCTCCTTCATTGTTGGGAGTACAACACGACCCTTCAAATCAACAGTCAACTTCTTTGCCACTCTTGAACTACCAGTAAATAAAAAGTCATTCATGGATTTCTGTAACACCCCGTGTATACCCGGCGTATTATCATTATAATAATATCAGATTAAGTTAATTAAAACCTTTTTAAAATATAGCGGAAGCATAAAACCGAACCATATTTCTTGATAACATTATGTATGAAATCACAACCCACATAAGCATGAACAAGCCCCTGCTTACCCAGATCATACCAACCAACCATAGGCAGATAACATAAATATCTCACAGATATAAACACAGGAGGAACATCATCATTACATAACAAACAGGTTATGTACATCAATAACTGGCACCCGAGGTGCATATACAAAAGAATAAGCGTCCGAGCGCTTTCTGATCCCACGGATCCTTCCTCACACGAGGGCATACATATAAACATCAGGTATACAAAATAAACTACATGTACATCACATGTCTTTCCTCTACAGGGGTACAAAACATAAACAAATGCTGAGCCGAGCTCCAAGCATACAAAACAACATAACCGCTGAGCCGAGCTCCAAGCGTACAAAACACAAAGATAGCTGAGCCGAGCTCCAAGCCATCCTCTGCTACCCGAGGACAAGCAGGTACCGTCTCTACTGGGGCCTCCCGCCCTGAGACCGCTCCTCTCTACCAGAAGTATCACCTGAAAAGCAATAACCCCACACGGGGTGAGATAAAAATCTCAGTAAGCTCAAGGTCCTTGGAGGCATCTCCTCCACCCTGACTCTCAGCATGACACAAGTCATCAGGGTATCACAACCATCTGGGCCATCCCGACCTCTCATAACAATACAAAGCAAGCTATCCAAGCTCTATGTATAGTGGACCGAGTCCAACACCGTCGTCAGTGTGAAACCGAAATTCATACCCGTGCCATCCCATCGGGTGCTACCCCTTCGCATGGATGCACGTATATGGTACCTCCGAGACTAGGCTTCAACCGCGATGGGACCACCTAGCTCTTGGTCTTAGGGAATCTCCGCATCCCGGGACCAAATGTCAACCACGAGCAAACCAACTAGGAGGCGCGCTCTCCTCCTAGGAAGGTCCATATCTATCTTAACTGGCCAGAAGATCTAATATCAGGCTTACTACAATCTCAAGCACAAATACAAGCATGTATATATATATGAGCATGCAACATCCACACAATGCATGAATCATGAATGAAACCACTACTCCCTCGGAGTATGGTAGAGCACACACACAAGTGGGAAACATCCCCAAGGGTCAAGAACTTACCTGGCAAAGTCGAGCTCTGCAGTTCTTCCCGTGCTCTGTGGCCCACGCCACTGACACCCTCGGTGTCACGCCCTATCAAGGCACACACACATATATCAACAAACAAGTCACACAAGGCACAAGCAATACGCTTCTCAACCGCTCACAAATGAAAGGACTCACAATCCTTTCCAAAACCATAAGAATTGGCATTCACAAGCCATCACCACAATAGCCTCTCAAGGCCATCCAAACCACAATTCAAGGCTCTAGCATGTTCACAAATGGCTAAGCAACTCAGCCCAACATCAACACATGCATCACTAGGAGCCAAGAATTTAACAGTCACCAAACTCACATATGAGAGCTAATCCTACATCCTCACAACATTCTAAGCACAAGCTTCAACATGACCCAAAGCTAAAACAAGCTCTATCAAAAGTGGGTCACTATTCACCCAAAACCTCAGCTCACAAATCAAGAGGTAAATCTTAAGTTTCTTACCTCAAAAGACGCAAGGAAGGCCCAAGGACGACTTCCCCTAGCTTGGGTACTGACGAATCGTCGCCGTTCCTCGCCAAGCTCAAGTTCCACGAACTTCCCTTGAGAAAGGGATCCTTTGATTTGGGGGTTTCCAAGGTGAAAGGAGGATGGATTCAAGCTCTAGAGGTGATTTCCATCACAAAACAAGTTTAAGGAAGTGATTTTGGTGAGATATGGTGAAGAAACCAAGCTTGGGCACTCAACAATGGAGGTAGGAGGTCTGAGGAAGAAGGAGAAAGAGGTTTGGGCTTAGAAATCGCGACTTTGCTCTTTTATATTGGACTTGCCCAAGTTGTCGCGCAGATCGCGCCGCAATGGCGCTGATCGCTCCAGCTGTAGGTGTCCACGGCGCCTTCCGCGCCAGCCTCCAGAACCTCTGGCGCCAAGAGCGCCACCTCCCGCGCCAAGAGCACCAACCTCCAGAGCCTCCCACGCTGTTAGCGCCAATTCCGACGCCAAGAACGTCAACCTCCAGAGGTTTCCACGCCACCGGCGCCAACTCCCGCGCCAGGAGCGTCAACCTCCAGAGTGTCCCGCGCCAATCGTGCCAACTGGGAAACATGACTGGCCTGCAGGGTGGCCTGGCGCCACTCGCGCCAGCTCGGCGCCCCAGGCGCCAACCTGCAGAGGCCACGGCGCTGTGAGCGCCACTCCCGCGTCATCAGCGCCCACTAGCAGAGACCTTGGCGCCACACTTTTGGCCCTGGCGCGGATCGCGCCAGACCTGGCGCTGACCGCGCCAGATTATGCAGAAGCACTCTGCAGAGTGTTTTTCTGCATAATCTCACTCCAAAGGCCGCAGACTTGCGCTATACGCGCCCAAACTCGCTGGGACTTAGGGATATCACAATTTCCCTATAAATTAATGCTACTTCATAATCCAATATCATATTGTAAAAGGAACATGTAACCATATAAAAGTATTGATATTTGATTATTCACAAAATAACGGAATCAAAAGCCAATAAGTTCCAAACAAAATTATAGAAAAAGGTCAAAATGAGTTAACATTGAGGTCAGCATGAAACAGAATCATAAAAGTAAATTGAAAACCTTTCCAAAATAATATTATGCTGTAGAATCAATACCTTGGATGTGAGAACAAAGGTACCAAAACAACAACCTCCAGCAACAGCTTGTTCATTGTCTTCCCATCAGAATTTATGAAGTCTACATCTTCTAGAGGTAAGCCACAAGTATGAAGTAGGCGCAACATTTGTTCCATAACAATGCTGACCTACAACAATTTGAGTTAATAATTCAGCATTGTAACTGCAAAAAGATATGAATTTAATAGCAAACAAAAGTCACATTTCTAAAATCCAATAAATGAAGAACAAAATAAGAAAGAGCATCTGTTTTTACTAAGAATGATAAATCAACTGATATATATATATATATATAATGATAGCTGCAGAATAAAAAATATAAACTGATAGCCCACAACTTAATAAGTTGATATCCTGTTTTTATCGAGAATACTCCAGCTGCATCTGCATTCAAGTACCAAATATCAGGTTACATGACAAATTGCTGCTAAACCAATCAGCACCTCAATACATTAGTCTACTTATGCAGGAATTCACAAAACTAATATATCCATAAAGATTTACACCTCAAAATTCATCCACTTTTGGTATCAAAACAGCCCACTACATCAAAATATAATAGCTACTAATGTAGAAGATAAAAAAAAAGAAGAGATGTAATGAAATTCACAGGAAGTAATTTGACTTCTTTCTTCATAATAATGTATTATGCATAGTCAGAATCGTTTCTAGAAAGATAGAAAAAAAGCTTATGATATAGGAAGCAAAAAAAGTTCAGTATAAGAAACAACAAATTCAGAGAGGGAGTTTCTATACATCTAAGGTTTGGGTTTTGTTTCTTCATCTTCTGCTGGTGCTTTTTCTGCAATATACAATAAAGATTATAAACAGAGCAATAGAAATTTGGGTGAGTCATTTTGTCGAACACTTCATAAGCACCACATTTTTGTCAAACAACTCATGGAATTTTACTGGGTTTAATGTATAAGCTTATAAAAAAAAAATTTTACTCAACTTCCACGTATATCATGCTTCATTTATAACAAAGTGACCACTAATTATTATTATTGTTATTATCATAATAAGAAGTTGTGGAAAATAATCATATTGTAAAAGGAACATGTAACCATATAAAAGTATTGATATTTGATTATCACAAAACAACGGAATCAAAAGCCAATAAGATCCAAACAAAATAATAGAAAAAGGTCAAAATGAGTTAACATTGAGGTCAGCATGAAACAAAATCATAAAAGTAAATTGGCAACCTTTCCAGAATAATATTATGCTGCAAAATCAATACCTTGGATGTGAAAACAAAGGTGCCGAAATAACAACCTCCAGCAACAGCTTGTTCATTATCTTCCCATCAGAATTTATGAAGTCTATATCTTCTAGAGGTAAGCCACAAATATGAAGCAGGCGCAACATTTGTTCCATAACAATGCTGACCTACAACAATTTGAGTTAATAATTCAGCATTGTAACTGCAAAAGATATGAATTTAATAGCAAACAAAAGTCACATTTCTAAAATCCAATAAATGAAGAACAAAATAAGAAAGAGCATCTGTTTTTACTATTTTTACCGAGAATGATAAAACAACTGATATATATATATATATATAATGATAGCTGCAGAATAAAAAATATAAACTGATAGCCCACAACTTAATAAGCAGATATCCTGTTTTTACCGAGAATACTCCAGCTGCATCTGCATTCAAGTACCAAATATCAGGTTACATGACAAATTGCTGCTAAACCAATCAACACCTCAATACATTAGTCTACTTATGCAGGAATTCACAAAACTAATATATCAATGTATGATTTAAAATAGAACTTATGTTGCCATATGATCTGCATTGATGCTCACAATGTATGATTTGATAACAAAAAATGTATCCATGAATTCAGGGTGCATAGAAGCAACATAAGTAATTTGCCACTATAGAAAGGAGCAAAACATAGGTATTTAGACTAATGGCAAAAGAAAACAATATGTATGAACAATAAAGACTGTAAATTCATATTGAAAATATAAAGATGCTTAGTTTGTTGCTACCTACCTATTTATTTTCACTTTCATTATAAACCAAATTAACCAAAAGAATTGTAAATGAACAATTATTATATAAATGAAGAGTTTGCCTACTTGTTCCTACAATTCAATAAGTTGCCTATCTTTTTCTTGAATATGTTCTTGCAGATTTTGTATTTGTTTTATATGCTGAGCTATTTCAGCTTCTGAATCATTGCACTCCTTTATGGAAAACATTTTTCCCTATTAAGCATGTAAAGAAGGCCAGAACCAAAATTATTACACCTATAAATACATTTGGGCAAAAGAAGAAATATTATATTGACATAGCAAGGAACATGAAACTCTTGTGAATGCATGAAGAGAGTGAATCATAATACTTACTTGTAGTCCAGTCGAAATTGGGACTCGGAGATCTTGGGCAACTGGTAGAAAAATCGTTGGTGTCTTTACCTGCAGATATCAAAATACAAATTTGCAATGCAAGAAATTAACAGGAATCAGCATGGTATATTATCAATAGGCTTCAATTTTAGTTTTAGTATGGCTGATGCATTAACATTGAGAGCAGTTAGTTCTCTGGATAGTAAAACGTCATCAAGCAATTCAAAGGAATGAGAGGAAGGAATGAAATAAAATAACATTCTAAGCAAGAAAAGTTTCAATGCCAATGAAAAATTTATATAGCTAATGTCATAATGCAATTGTTCAAAATATTAAGCCTTAACTATTCCTTCATGTTGGAATTGCAGGCTTGTACGATTTATTGTTATTTGCTAGTCACTTGCAACATGCTTAAAATTCATAGCAATAACTTCAATTCAACATTTCAAAACCTTATTCAGGTGTACAGACCTTTGAGAGGTGTGCAAAAGGAGATTTGCTATAAAATAGTGTTAGATCTTCTGCTGAAGGTGCTTCAGTAAACTTATCTCTCCCCTTGATTTCATAGCTCTCCACATAGCACCAATCAGGGATATCAGTTGTACCAACCATCAGAGCAAGGTTACAAACAAGATTTCTAGCAGCTGATGCAACAAATTTCCTTTTGTATATAAAATTCAATGTGTTTCTTTTTTGTATCATCCAATATACATACATTATAAAAATTAATTACTTAAATTCTTTTCTATCATTGAAAAGTTACTTCTAATGTCAATTAATTATAAGTTGAATTTATTGCTCCATACTATAATTGATGTAGTAGTCCTGCAAAATTTTTAAAAAACATAACCCGTATTTCTTGAAAATGTTCGAGAGATTCTGAATATCACAATAATTGGGGTGGTTTAAACCCCTTTATGTTCAGGTGCACCTGTGAAATCAAAACTATTATGTTGAAGTGGTTATAATAATATCCATTAAACAATTAAAAAATGTCTGGTACTAAAAATAGATAAGCAACCCTCAGCACTATAAACTACTAATTTCACGACTGTTCAATCTTCAACCTACTTTATTATAAATCCAAGGTTCAACTATCACAACAACTCATACAATCAAAATTCAAATAGTTATGTGTGTTCTTTGTTAATGCATATAACGAAAGATAAGGAATTTGATAAAATATAAACCCTTTAAGCCCTTTCGGAAGCAACTGAGCAGATAAGCGAGGGTTTTAGTGTTTTACATCTTTATTCCGGGAGTGAAAGACTAATTTCGAAATTTGAATTTCAAATTTCAAAACAAATTTATAACAAAAAACACATGACATATCTTGGGTGAAATCATGTGTCCATATAATTTCGTTCAAATCACAAAATCAAAATATCTTTCCTTAACAGCAGATGACTGCAACAACATTCCAGAGGAATTTGACAACATAATGTTTAATTGCAATCAATATTAAGGTGTACAAATTGAAAAGTAGAATTTAGTTGCAGTAGGATGTAGAATCAAAACCCAAAATGAAGAAAAATAAAAAAAATGAGGAAATATAAATAAGAGAAAAAGAAGAGTGATAGTAGAGTAAAAAAATATTAAAAGAAAAGATTATTAAGAAGAAAAAGAGTACCCAAGGGACGTTCAAGCTTGAAGGAGATTTTGGCCATGGTCTCTGAAAATTTCAAATAGAGAAACATTAGAAAACATAATAGCAAACAGAAGTAGATGGATGGCGTGTGTAAAGAAGGTTGAAGATTTTGAAAGAAGAAGGTTGTGAAGGTGAGGAGTTAACTGGTCATAGTTGGTGAGACTGCTTGCAGTAGCACAGTGGTTGATGGTCCTTCTCCGAAGCTTCTCCCGCTTCGCCCAACAGAACAAAGAAAAGAGGAAGAAACAAAGGAAGCACAGAGAGAGGGAGAAGGAAGTCGAGAAAGAAAGAGAGAGAAGGGAAGATGTTTTCTAATTGATGAAAGACTAAGATTGAAATTTGAAATTTGAATTTCAAATTTCAAAATTTGGAAATACACTCTGGAATGGCGCTCCTAATGCATAGCTGAGTGAGTGAGTGTGTGAGTTGAGGAAGCTGAGGAATTAAAAGTGCAAAAAGCTGAGGAAGAAGGAGAGGATGCTACGTCAGAAAAGCAAGCTGAGAGTGATTGAGGAGGTGACAGGTGTCCAAAAGATGTTTTTTTATTATAGAGATAGTTGATTATAAGAATGTATACATATAGCTTATAGTAAAAATTAAAATTAACTATTTCTGCCAAAAAAGAATTAAAATTAAAGTTTAATGATTATGTATTCTCATACATTGTTATTTAATGGTAATGTTAATATGACTTTCAAAGTAATTATTATAAAAATTAACAAACTTAATATATTAATGGATTGTAATTAGACGGGCAGTGTAAAAAAAATTACACTTTTAATTTATTACCCTTTTCCGCTTAAAATTAATTAAATGATAGTACTTTAAAACTTAAAAAATTACATCACATTTATTGTTTAAATTTTAATCATTATGAAAAATCAAGTGAAGATTTTGTTTTACTAATGTCACCTTGGGTTTGCTAATGTAACTTTACTAATTTTTAAAACAACTATTTATATAAATTACTCTATTAATTTAATTTGTTTTTCCTTATTATGATCTTTCATTAATTTGTTTAAATATTCTAAATTTTCCTTCAATAAAACAAGAGCGTGTAGCAGAGTGAAAAAATTACTACTAGTAGTATTTACCCGAAGCGCCTCTCTGGTCTAAAAATCCCAACTCTAGTCATAAAAAAAAAACACCAGATCTAAAATCAGAAAAACAAATGGCATGTTCTCGTGAACGAACTTGTATATAATAGGCAAAACGAGCTAATGGATAAGCTTCTTTAGAAGTACTTCTAAAAGAAAAAAATAAGAAGGAAAAAATGAAATGAACTTCTTCAAAAGTAAAAATAAGTTGTCAATTAGCTAATTTTTAGAAGTTTATCAATATAACTTCTTGAAAAGATGAAATAACATTTACAAATGAGCTAATGAAAAGCTCATTTTAGCTTATGGAGAAGTTCATTTCCTTTTTTTCTTCTTATTTTCTTCTTCTAGGAGTGCTTCTAGAGAAGCGTACATCTAAACAGACCCTAAGTATATTAAAAATTAGTCTCTTAGCTTCTGTCCAGCGATGGAAACTTGTGGGAATAATTCCACTAATGTAGTTGAAAGAAAAAAATCTATGACAAAACATTCATTTGTCCTCTTTACGGTAATGGTTGTATTTCTAGGAATCACCACACTCATGAGACATCTCCATCTAATGCTACACTGAGAGACAGCGGTGTAACATCTAGCAAGACTAAGTCTGGAACATTCTTAATGCCTTCACTCGACAAAGCAGCCTGAACAGTTGCATTATAAGCAACAACCTCATGAGGATTGACTTGCACAGTTCCTTCCCCTCGAAGTAATCCTGCAATAGCTCCTGCACTTTTGGAATCCTAGAAGAGCCACCAACAACTACAATATCATCCAGACTGTCTTGTCCATTTTTGCACAAGTAAGACACCTATCTACTTCCTCCATACACTGTTCAAAGAGCTCCATATTGATTTCCACAAACTTTGGGCGAGTGATTGAAGAACAGAAGTCAATGCCCTCAAATAAAGCATCTAACTTAATGTTGGTAGTAACATCATAAGAGAGTGTCATTTTTGCCTTCTGGCATGCAATTCTCAACCTTCTTAGGGCTCTTGGATTCCCACCAATGACATTTTTGTTCCTCCTTTTAAACTCTTCTACAAAGTAGTTCACCATTCTATTGTCAAAGTCCTCCCCTCCAAGGTGAGTGTTTCCTGCAGTACGCTTAACTTGGAAGACCTTATCTTGAATTGTATGGAGAGACACATCAAAAGTACCATCGCCAAAATCAAAGATGAAAATATTCTGCTTTCCAACACAATTAGTCCTCTTGTCAAGGCCATATGCAATAGCAGCAGCGGTAGGTTCATTGATTATCCCCATAACATTGATGAGAGTCGTTGAAATAAGCAAGCACAGTAATCACTGCATTCTTAACAGATGTTTCCATTCACTTGGAAAAACAAACTTGAACGTTGGCTCATTATGCGTCTGAAATATTTCTTAAGGTCGGGTCGACCCGGCTGGAGGTTGAAGATGAACAGTATTAATAAAAAAAAAATTACACGTTTCCTGCAGTTACTAGGTTTCAAAACCGGTACCCTTCATCTGAAAACCTTTGCATAGACCACTGAACCATTGTATGACTCTTGTTATTTAGTCGCTTTTGCTGCTATTTATATCGTTATGCGTGTCTCTTATATTAAGAGCCTTTTATTTTAATTTATATTGTTCATAATTTATTTCTTTATGCAATAAATTTCTGGAATTATGAATTATGCGTTTAGATTATTTACTTATTTAGATTGTATGTTTATTTATGGAATTGGTTTAAGCATACAATATTATGTTAAGTAATTTATTTATAAATGAACATATTGAATAAATATATGTAATGTTATTTCAATTTATTTACATTATTAAGGATATTATATAAATATTTAGCTCTTATTAAGAATTAATTAATCTGAATGATTGATTATTTAATTTTATTGTTTATGGTTAATTGCAATAAAATTAATTATGGAAATAAGAGAATATTTTGTGATCTTTATAATTTAATTGATTAAAGCTTAACCACAACAACTTTAATTATTTAAATTATATATTAAGAGCCTATAGATCATATAAGGTAAATAATATTAATTGTAATTAGTCATATATAATATAATAATATTATCCCACATGAATTTCTATTATAGTTTAATATGATTAATTAGGATAAAATATTAAATTATATTTCTTGACTTGCCCACAGGAATCGGGAAACATAACGAAATAGTTTTATCATGATTTCACATGAATTTGATTGAATTAAAATTTTAGCCCACAGGCAAATTTTATGTCGCTAAATTCATAATTAATTTTGAGCATGACTTACATTGGTAAATCATGATACATTATTATTTTATTTTGTCTCAAATCTTAATTATAAGCATATAATTTTGCAGTCATACAGCCTA
>PYAF01005514.1:97258-121786 GCA_007407185.1 Glycine tomentella
TTGGAAGGAAAGAATCCTCTTGAACTTGGGATATATGGATATTGATTATAATATCAGGAAACCTGAGTCGCCAACGATCACTGAGGACAATGAGCCAGATGCGGTGGATCTTTATGAAAAATGGGATAGATCCAACCGTCTGTGTGTCATGTTCATTAAGACCAATATATCTGCTGGTATTAGGGGTTCAGTTGAAAAATATGACAATGCTAGAATGCTCCTAAAGTCTATTGATGAGCAATTTGAGACTTCGGAAAAAGCATTGGCCAGTACCCTAATCATGAGATTCTCTTCCATGAAGCTCACTGCCTTGAAGGGTGTGCGTGAGCACATTATGCAGATGAGGGACAATGCAGCTAAGTTGAAAACTTTGGAGGTGGATATGTCTGACAGTTTTCTTGTCCACTTTATTTTGAATACTCTCCCAGCACCATATGGTCCCTTTAAAATATCCTACAACACACATAAAGAAAAGTGGTCTATTAATGAACTTATGACCATGTGTGTTTAGGAAGAGGGAAGGTTGCAGATGGAACAAGGAGAGAGTTCATTGCTCACAATGGAGAAAAGGGACAAAAAAGGGACGACAAGAACAAGGGAAATGGTAAAATACCAACCCAAGGTGGAATTAAGAAGGAACCATCTCGATGCTTTTTCTGTAAAAAGAAAGGGCACATGAAGAAAGATTGTTCTAAATTCAAACAATGGTTTGAAAAGAAAGGTATATCTATCTCTTTAGTTTGTTATGAATCTAATATGATAAACATAAATCATAACACATGGTGGATTGACTCTGGTTCTACAATCCATGTTTCAAATACCTTGCAGGGTATGCAAAACCTAAGGAAGCAAGTGGGAAGTGAGTTATGCATCTATTCAGGAAGCAAGATGAGCTCACCTGTTGAGACTATTGGGACCTGCAATTTGATTTTGAATAGTGGTTTTGTTTTGAATTTGGAAAAGACTTTTTATGTTCCTAGTTTTTCTAAGAACTTAATTTCAGTTTCGAGACTAGTACCCTTTGATTATTCCTTAACATTTTATGAGACATCTTTTAGTTTGTTTTATAAATCTAAGTATGTTGGGAATGGTGCATTGTCTGATGGTCTTTTCTATATTAATTTGCAAAATGATACCACTTACAACGCTATGCATGTTAATGTTGGCACAAAATGATGTGTTGTGAATGAAGATTCCTCTATGTTGTGGCATCGGAGATTAGGACATATCTCCATTCAGAGAATTCAGAGATTGGTACATGATGGAGTACTTAGTACTCTAGATTTTACTGATTTTGAGACTTGTGTAAACTGCATAAAGGGAAAGCAGACTAACAAGTCAAAGAAAGGTGCCAATAGGAGTGTCGAACTATTAGAAATCATACATACAGATATTTGTTGTCCAGACATGGACACATATGGTCATAAATACTTCATCTCTTTTATAGATGATTATTTGTGATACATGTATCTCTACATGCTTAATAATAAATATGAAGCATTAGATGCCTTTAAGGTATTTAAATTGGAAGTAGAGAAACAATGCGGTAAGCAAATTAAGATCGTGAGATCAGATAGAGGTGGAGAATATTATGGTAGATACACTGAAGATGGACAAGCGCTTAGTCCATTTGCGAAGTTTCTTCAAGAGCATAGGATAGTTGCCCAATACACCATGCCTGGTTCTACAGATCAAAATGGTGTAGCAGAAAGGAGAAACCGAACATTATTGGATATGGTGCAAAGTATGCTTAGCAGCTCAAAGCTTCCTAAGTCATTGTGGGTTGAAGCACTGAAGACGACAGTGTACATACTAAATCAAGTTCCAACTAAGGCTGTCCCAAAAACGCTATTTGAGTTATTTAAAGGTTGGAAACCGAGTTTAAGACATGTACACGTTTGGGGATGCCCGTCTGAGGTTAGAATTTATAACCCACAAGAAAAGAAGCTTGACCCAAGGACCATTAGTGGGTATTTCATTGGATATGCTGAAAGGTCTAAGGGATACAAATTTTATTGTCCATCTTATACTACAAGAATTGTGGAATCAAGAAATGCCAAATTTCTTGAAAATGACTTAATTAGTGGGAGCGATCAATCTGGGAACCCTGTTCCTGAGAAAGATCATACAGACGCTCAACCATCCACTTCAAGCATGAGATTGGTTGTTGTTCACAACACACCTTCAGTTCCAATGGGTGTTATGCAACCAATCATTGAGAATCCACAATCTGTTACTGATATTAATCCAGTAGATCAAGTTGTTAACAAGGAACAAGAAATTGTTGATCAACCAATTGAGCAACAAGTTCATCAAGATAATCGTGATATAACATTAAGGAAATCTACTAGAATAAGGAAATCAGCGATACCTAGTGATTATGTTGTGTATCTTCAAGAATCTAACTATAACATAGGAGCCGCAAATGACCCTGAAACGTTTTCACAAGCCATGACTTCTAAGGAATCAAACTTGTGGTATGATGCTATGAAAGATGAGATGAATTCTATGGCATCTAATGGAGTCTGGAATCTTGTTCAGTTGCCTGATGGTGCAAAGGCCATTGGTTGTAAATGGGTCTTTAAAACTAAGAAAGACTCGTCAGGTAACATTGAGAGATATAAAGCTAGACTCGTAGCCAAAGGATTTAATCAAAAGGAAGGAATCGATTACAAGGAGACATTTTCTCCTGTGTCTAGGAAAGATTTTCTTCGTATCGTCTTAGCATTGGTTGCATATTTTGACTTAGAGTTGCACAAATGGATGTGAAAACAACCTTTCTCAATGGAGATCTAGAGGAAGAGGTTTACATGAAACAACCAGAAGGATTTTCCTCTAACAATAGTGAGCAATTGGTGTGTAAGCTTAAGAAATCTATATTTGGGTTGAAAAAGGCCTCCCGTCAATGGTATTTGAAGTTTCATGATGTTATTTCCTCATTTAGTTTTGTGGAAAATATTATGGATCAATGTATATACCAGAAGGTTAGTGGGAGCAAATTCTGTTTTCTTATTCTATATGTGGATGACATTTTACTTGTAACCAATGATAAAGGTTTGCTATATGAAGTGAAACAATTTCTCTGTAAAAACCTTGACATGAAAGATATGGGAGATGTCTCTTATGTTATTGGTATCAAAATACATAGAGACAGAATAAGAGGTATTCTTGGTTTGTCTCAAGAGACCTATATTAACAAAGTTTTGGAAAAATTTAGGATGAGTAATTGTTCACCGAGTGTAACTCCCGTTGTAAAGGGTGACGGGTTTGATCTGAGCCAGTGTCCCAAAAATGATCTTGAGCGGGAACAAATGAAGAATATTCCTTATGTCTCAGTTGTTGGAAGCCTTATGTATGCTCAGGTTTGCACAAGACCTGACATTGCTTTTGCTGTTGGAGTACTAGGGAGATACCAGAGCAATCCAGGTTTAGACCATTGGAAGGCTGCAAAGAAAGTGATGAGATATCTTCAAGGAACTAAAGACTACATGCTTATGTATAAACGAACTGAAAAATTGGAGGTGATTGGTTATTCAGATTCAGACTACGCTGGCTGCATTGACTCAAGAAAATCCACTTCAGGATATATTTTTATGCTAGCTAGTGGAGCTGTGTCTTGGAGAAGTACCAAGCAGACCTTGACTGACACTTCCACTATGGAGGCTGAGTTCGTATCTTGTTTTGAGGCTACCTCACATGGTGTATGGATGAAAGGTTTCATTTCTGGGCTTAGAATTATGGATTTTATTTCTAGGCCAATGAGGATATATTATGATAATTCAGCTCCTGTTTTTATGGCTAAGAACAACAAAAGTAGTAGTCGAAGCAAGCATATCGACATTAAATATCTAGCCATAAGGGAACGTGTCAAGGATAAGACAGTGGTTATTGAGCACAATAGTACTGAATTAATGATTGTTGATCCTTTAACTAAGGGCATGCCACCATTTAAATTTAAGGATCATGTAGAAAGAATGGGACTTAGTTCCTTTATGTGATTTTCGTTGTAAGAACGATATTATTTTAAATAAAACTGTATTGTGATGTTTTCTTTCAATTTATGTGCATTAAAGTTATTTATTTTGGAAACATCAATAAAGCTTGGACCTAGAATAAACGTTGGATTTATTCATTAAGTTATATGAGCTTGAGAAATATAATGCATTGTGATACATGGAAGATAATACTCACATATATTAGAGGACATATCGCCATGATTCGTGTATTTTATTTCTTACTATGTAAGCAATGGGATATGTGGGCCAAGTGGGAGAATGTTGGTTTTATCTTGAGTGTGGTCCACATTCAGTTTTGAAACTACCCACTAACAAACTATCTCAATATTATAGCAACGTTCACTTGGAAAAACAAACTTGAACGTTGGCTCAAATTTGAGGAGATTTTGTAGGTGCATAACTGAATTCTTTGATGGCAATGATTTTATATATAGCAGTGTGCCTTCCTCCTTTTAGATCCCCAATACTTACTCTCCATACATAGCTATACATCATCAGTGCGTGAGAGCAAAAGTTTGGAAGACTCAGAATCAACAATACAAGCTCGGAGCAATGACGGGAAATATTTATAAGCCTATTATATTCCGCATTGGTATTTATGACTCACAGATACTTCTTCAGCACAAAGATGCTTCACCTCACCCTTATATTTAATGATCATAGGTTTGTCATTAATACCAGCAACAACTTTGAATGGCCCCAACATTTTATCTTTTTTAATAATTGGATCACTATATTTCCTACCAATTAACTCTTAGCATCTGCAAAAGTCAGAAGAAGTCTCATTGTTCATTTGTTGTTTTTTTGAAGTCTACATAAAAGTCACAAAAAGAACACCAGTATAGTTTAGAGAGGAAAATTTACCAAAAGCAGTGTTTTCTGTGTTGGAGGCAACCTAATTCTTAGTGGCATCACCGATCAACCTCTGAATGTCTATGAAGGCAACAAAAGAAGCTGTGGTTTTGTAACCTTGTTGGTTGTGGATTATTTCTACTCTACCATGTTGCTCTTGCCACACTGCAAAGCATGAGTAAGTTGTGCCAAGGTCGATTCCTATGGCAAATCCTTGATCTTCTTTGGCCATTCTCTTTCAACGTGATTGAAGTCTGAGATACTATACACACGAATTGAAGTCAGACTTTGAAAGACTTGAAGCTTTGTTTTATACTTGTGAAATATGGAAATCATCTTAAATATTTTGATTGCATAAAGGAATTTATAGTATCTGAATAACCATCGGAAATCACAACTTAATTATTACCACTAACAGGGTCTCTTCCGTGTCAATTGCATGTGAATATTTTGATTGTATGAAGGTCGATTGCATGTGAATATTTAGGTGAGAAAATTTTCAATTCTTTTTTTAAGTTTATACCAAGTTTACTCTTGTATGCGTCACCATGTTTACAAACACATTACTTTTTATATAGTTAAAAATATTTTTATATCAAAATATCATTTTCTTTCTTATTTTTTTATCCAACCAAATATGTAAAGTGAAAATTCAATTATTGATTTTTTTTCTCTTTATTTTTCTCTCAATTCAAACAATACAAAAGTACACTCATTTCCTGTAATAATATTTCTTTTTTTTTTTGTTTTACCTTTTTTTATCCATTTTCTTTTCTCCTAGCTTCTTTCGGCATCCAAACATGTATGGTGTAAATCTAAAGTTCATTCTATGCATTTCACAAAAGTTCAAAATTATTAGGAGTGATCAGATCACAATATATATGAGAAGGAAAAGGAAATTAACAAAACTAAAAATATTTAGTCAAATTAAATATTCATCGAGTTTGTTGTGAAATAGAATAAAATTTTGATGTGCTATAACATAAGCTTCTATTTTTTTTTTCTTAAATTAAAGTTTAACTTTTGTGTTTGAGATTCTAAGTTATGTTTAACTTTAAAATCTTCTTTGTACAATTATGTTTAATTATATGATTTTATGAAAAATGATAAACGTATAACAAAAGTAATTTTAGACTAAACACACTTGTTTCCTTTGAATTTCCCAAACCAATATGTGCAGGAGTAGTTAGTTGTGGGTAGGAGTAACAATGAATGAAATGAATTTAAAAAAAGTTCAAAATTCAATTTGATATTTAACTCGTTAGATTTGATTCATAAATGAAATGAATTAGTTTGACTTATTTGATTCTAGTTCATTTATGAATCGGCTTTATATATATATGTAATAAAAATATTTAAATATATATACACAGACACTCATAAATGTTTATATTTTTATCGTGATTAATAAGATTTTAAAAATATTCTTTAATATTATTTATTCCTTTAATAATTAATGAATTTAAGTCATTAAAAACTATAAAGAGGTAATATCTTTAATTATTATTATTATTATTAATAGGCTGTTGTTAATCCATGTTTTTAAAACACTGGTTAAAAATGTTAAAAGATAAAAATCTTTTATCGAAAATCAGACGAAAGAGCATTTAAAATATATACGGAAATGTATTTACACGCATGTAAATATTATAAAACTTTCCACTTTACTTGTTAACATTTGCCTTATTAATAAAGTAGAAAGTATTTTAATACCTTAAAAAGATAATTAATTAAGAAAGTAATGAATGTTTAAATAATATAATTGAATACTCAAAATTACCTATAAAAATTATATTAAATTTTATTTAGTGTTTTCTTATAATTAACTCACAGAATAAGTGCTAATAAGTTTTTGTCCAAATTATTCTAGACTCGATTCTCTTAAACAATAATATATTGGGTTTGAAACTTACTGGTAAAAAAGTGATTAAGAATAAAGAGTACTACTAAAAATTATTAATAAATTTTTTCGAGTGTTATTATTTATTAACAAAATTAATAAATACAGTTTATCAATAAAATCATTTTATAAAAAACTCACATAGTAACGGAAAGTTTCACAACAGCATTGTATGCATATTGTCTACGTGATGCAATACCGTCATATAATGATAAATTCATATTGTTGTTGTTCGTTCTTCATGCATGTACAAAAGTTGATATTGTTCCCGAACTGTTTGGCTTGAATGACAATTTACTTTATTCCTAGGAATTTTAACATTCACTCATTAATTTATATTCTTGAATTTCTGAATTAACTTTGCGATAAAAAGAAAGTATGTTAAAAGTAAACCATCCCTTCATATAAGATGCATGAATGTCGTTTTTCTCTGAATTATATTTGATGAAGAAACAACCCTTTTAACGGCTTTTTATTAACGAACACATGTTTTAACGATATTCAATAACATCTCTTGTACTAATCTTTGACAACGAACACTTCTTTTAATAATATTCGTCAACCAACACTTACAAAATGCACGAATGCCTTTTGTCTTTTTTATGATGTTTGAAAACAAAGCAAACCTTTTAATGATATTATTATCGAACTCTTCTTTTAACGGTACTCAACAACAATCCTTTTAACGGTATTTATTAACGAACACTTCTTTTATAACGATATTCAACAACATCTCTTGTACTAATATTTGGCAACAAACACTTCTTTTAATGATATTCGCAAACCAACACTTACAAAATGCACTAATGCCTTTTGTCGATCTTTTTTGTGATATATGAAAACAAAATAATCCTTTTAACGGTATTGTTAACGAACTCTTCTTTTAATAGCATTCAACAAAAATCTTTTAACGGTATAATTTTAACAAACAAAACAATCCTTTTAATGGTATTTGAGCATCTTTAGTGCTAGATGGTATAATTTTAACAAACAAAACAATCTTTTTAATGGTATTTGAGTATCTTTAGTGCTAGATCTTAAACAAAGATGTTGAGTTTAAGATCTGATCTTCACTAGATCTCCCAATAAATGGAGTAGAGATATCTTCAACATAGAGAATAAATTCTTATACGAGATCTCTCAAGATCTACACATTGTTCAAAACAAAATAAATTTTTTCTCTCTTTTTCTCTTCTTAAGATCTCAAAATGAGATCTACCATTAAAGAAAAAAAGTAGAGAAATCTTGATAGATCTTTAATCCTATGTAATAGTATAGAGTCCACTAAAAAATTATCTAAAATCCCAATTTAAAATTTTACTCTTAACGAATACTCCTTTTAATGGTATTCAATAACACTTCTACCGATATATAGCAAGAGCACTTCCTATGTGAACATTCCTCGACAAAAACTCTTCTTCAACTGATATAGGGCAAAAACACTTCTTCTAACAGTATCCCTTTTCATTTATATAAATTCTTATTTCGAGCAACACTTATTATAAAATAGATGTATTTTCTAACACATTCTTTATTCTTAAATAAACTTTATTAGAAACTAAAACTACAATATCATTAGTAAGACTCATGTATGATTTACATAATTTTGAGTTTTTCGATAAATTTAGGTTATATAATAACAAGTGTATTAATAAAAAATATCATTTATGAATGAATTATTCACTATTACAATCTCTCTCTCTCTCTCTCCATAATATGATTAGAACAATCGAAGTTGTTGTTAGAAATAATATGATACACATCGTATATAATTCTATTAATATTAAAAAATAATATATACTATCATTACATTAAGTGATAATATAATATAACACACTAAAGGTTTATTTTTTATTGTTAGACAATTCTGTCAAAACGAAGGCAATCGTAGTACTTAATATTTTGTATGCATTAATAAATAAAATATAATATATAATATTTTTGGTAGCGGTACAGATATATATACACACCACACACAACTTCATATTTATTGTCGCTTTAATGCTTTAAAAATTCAGGCCACAAATTAAAATATATAATATATATGCATAAGTTAAATAGAAATAGAGCAATTGAAAGAAACATCAATTAAAGAAATAGAAGTAAAACGCGAGCATTCAACTTGTATCTGAAAGTTGAACAATCTTCAAATTCGTGTTGCAAAGTAATATAAAAAAAAATAATAAAAGACAACACTTTTATATACTTGTTTTATTTTCTGTTCAAACAAATTCAACTAAGTAAGAAGATATAAGATTTGTCATTTTATAAATAAGAAAGAAAACTTTTTCTAAGATTCTATAGAAATAGATATATTATAAAGTATATAATATATAAAATCGAGTGAAGTCACATTTAATTTTTCTTGCTAATAAATAATAATAATAATTATTATTATTAATATTTATTAATAAAAAAATCAAATTAAATGTTATCGAAGTAAAGAAACCAATTCCCGTTGAACACACTTTAGAAAACGGGATTGATTGGAAACAAACAAATGGTCTGTTTTAGTCTTTTGAATCTTCTGCTGTACGCGCCGAAATTGGGGATATAGGTATGGGCAACTCCAACGGAAAATATATTATTATTATTATTATTATTATTATTAAATAAAAGATGACTCACAATCTTGTGCAAAAAAGTGATTGTTCTTAGTACTGGTTAATAAATAAAAAAGTTTTTTTTTTTTTTTTGTATTGTGGTAGATATACACACGACAAACAACTTCGTACTTGTTGTAGTTAATTCTTAATATATAATATAATATGAGTTAGAAGCTAACCGAAGTTTCATACTTTTGAATTTGGATCAACAAAGTTAGGAGAAAAAGGCCTAAATGTTCAAGCTTGAAACACGCATAAAGTTGGATAGAAACAGAATGCATGCAGTTGAAATAAAGATGAAAAATTAACAATGAATTAGAAGTAGAAGCGAGCATTCAACTTGTAACTGAAAATTGAATAAAGCTCCAAAAATTTGTTTCAAATCATCATGAGGGGATGGGGGTTTGAAAGACAATGGGTATTTCTGTTTTGCTCTGTTGGATCATTCCTTATTACAAAACGGGGTTTGGGGAAAAGAACCTTCTTTTAAGGGCACTTTTAACTTTCCAGTTTATCTTTCTGTTTCCTCCTCCCCGGTACAAGTGCAAGCTGATTTGCTGATATGTTAAATACTATAAAAACATGCCTCTTACTCTCACTCTCAAGATTGAAATTGTGTTTTAACTTTTAAGGAAGGAATGCAAAAAAAAAAAAAAAAATGAAAATATCAAAATTTTATTATTTATTTGATACCCACAAAAAAAGAAGGATTTTTTTATGGGATTTAATTTCGTATAAAATAACATTTTTTTTATAACATAATAATAATAACAACAATGTGAATGTCTAATTAATTTAATTAAACTATCTGATAAGTAGAATTAGATTAGTTTGAGTTGTATTTCATTTTCTTCTTCTTTCCCACGTTGGGCTGCTATACAATAGCCCAATAACTAGAGTATTGTTTTTTCTCTTCTTCTCTGTTGAGCTTTTGCCCTTTTGATCCAATAAATGTTTTTTTTTTCCCTATCTTCTTACCACTGCTGTGCTGTTCGAAATCCTAAGAGTAGATTTTGTAGAATCAAAATCACCATCCAACTTTGCATCTGCATTGCCATCTAACGCGGGTTAATCACATCCAAAGCATAAACATGCTCTAGAAGTGCCTGTGAGATACTTAAAAGATCCACTTCATTGCTTGACAATTTTCTCTACCAGGATTAAAGACAAGAATGACTGACAACTTCAACATAAGCATATCCAGCCTTGTGCATTCCATAGAATTATTAGCATACATCAAGCTACAAACTTTGGATGCATAAGAAACCTTCTTTCTCACATGTAGGGCATTGTTGAGAACTCAAGTTGAAATGGCCTGCAAGTGGAGTACTAAGACATTCATAATTACACATGTTAAATCTCTCGTAACACCTCAATGTACTTCAGTTGAGACAACCACAATTTACCATTCTTCCCGTCACGAGTAATTCTCATGCCAAGGATTTGCTTTGCTGGGCTCATAGTTCATCATAACAAAAGATTCGAGCATTATATTTTGTATGTAATTATGTAAAGGACTGGTTGAATAAATTTCTCTAAAAATATTTGTAAGGAAAGAAAATGAAATAAATTTTTTCATAAACTAAAAAAAATTTATTAGTTAATTTTTAGTTGTGCTTTCATATTTCAACAAATTAGTTAATAAAGAACCCATTTTAGTTAGAGAAACGCATCTCATTTTTTTCTTCTTATTTTCTTCTCTTATAAGTGTTTATAAAGAAACTTAGTTTAATGTGCCCATAATCAATTATA
Source organism: Glycine tomentella (assembly GCA_007407185.1). NCBI lineage: Eukaryota > Viridiplantae > Streptophyta > Magnoliopsida > Fabales > Fabaceae > Glycine > Glycine tomentella. The sequence continues at coordinate 108,385 of PYAF01005514.1, forward strand.
ATCAAAATCAGCTATTGTTCATCTAAGTTTCCTGAAAAACAATTTTAAGTGTTAACAACGTATAAAATCAAGGTTTCAAAGTTGTTTCTTTTTTCTTTTTCTTATTACGTGGTGAATCAAAATTCAAAAACAATCATTATCTAGTTACAGTCTTATAGTTATAACTGATCAGAAATTCAAAAGACTATAATTGTTCACTCAAAATTAATCATAAGAATATATATTGAAAGATAGGAACATTAACATATGGTACCGAAAATTCCCAGACCCAACAAATATAAGAGGCAAGGAATAAATATCAGACATAATTGGTACCCAGTACTTGGTGATTGTCACCGGACACCAACCAAAACTTCGACTCTGCAATTGCAACACCTCAAAAACATGGACAAGAAAAGAAAGAAAGAACCGTTTCATTATAAAATGGCTTATTGTCGTTGCGATGGCTGCCTATATGAACCTGTCGTTTGTTGATCAGACTTATTAGGTAGCAAGATGAAGATTTCATAGAGGGAAAAATGGCCGCAAAATTCTGTATTGTTTTCATTCAATCTCTTGTTAACTTCAAAGCCAAAATCTGTACATGTCAAAGAGGCCTGAACAAGGGGTGTCTCCATCTGTCTGGCTTCATCCTCCAGGTACTTTCACTGTTTCTTGGCTTCAACATTCGCTCTATTTCAATTCCTGATTGAAGACAAGATTGCAACCTCTTCAAATGTCCACAACATTGCTTGTGATCGAAGCAATCACTGCTGCTAACATTATTGCCTTCTGAATGTGTGTATCTTTCATACGGTGACTGCCACTTGGCTTGCAGATATGCTAAAGATCTCCATGGAGGAAGCGGCATAGAATTCTGTTTCAAAGAAGATCTAGTAGCTTCTTCCATTATTCCAAGAAATTGTTTCAGCCTTGTGAAGGAACCCACGTAGACAACTGGAAGTGAATTCAGTATCCTATCATATGAATCCACAGCTCTGGCTATTTCAAAGTGGCTTCGGAAATCAATATCAACAATCAATTGCTCCGAGCTTCCAGAATTATTGTCAACCACAACATCAATATATTCATGATCACCTGTGCCACAAGTTTCAACAAGCAAACATCAGCTGAGATGAAAGCATAAGTAAAAACATGTGCATATTGTGCCAGTGCAATCCTGAAACAACAGCACATATAATAATACTACATAAAAGAGTATGCCATTTTACTGTCCGAATATTACTTAACATAGTAAAACGCACTTGATGCAGACAATACATGAAGTTTCATATTTACCACCCCAAGCAAACCAAAGGTGGCAGCTTAATGATGGGTGTGCCATCCATGAAGCAAAAGTAGAATTGTAATTTTTGTCAAATAAAAAAAAATACTATGACATACCTCCAGGGACCTTGCCACTACACTGCCATTTAGATGCACAAACACCAGCATCATAACCAGAAAGTCTCATCAACTTCACAAGATAAAACCTGATACAGCTAGCATAACATGGACCAGAATTCATAACTTGAAGGTTCGTCTCATTCATTGACCGTATGAGGGAATGAACAACTGAAAGCAAGTCACTCTCATGTTGAGCCACTGACAGCTTACAGATCTGTGTCATGAGACATATAAGATAGTCAGGGAAGTTGTTAAAATATCTGTATTTGTAAAAGATAGAATAGAATATTTTAGAGAATAAGAATGTTTTATTCAAGATGATACATAGGTTCTCGAAAATAAGAGATTCAAAATGCATGTGCTAAGGCTCAACCCCAAGTTGTTTTAGCTAGTTTATGCTTTCCGAGAATTGTTGAACAAGAATCTTGGAACGTGAATGCTTATCTCATGTCAGATTCACGTTTAACATGGTTCAATAATAATAATACAAACATGCTCATAGAAAGCTTTGAAAGAACCTATGAAAATAACCTATGACCTTCCCATAAGCTCTTTTCAGCTTATTTCATAAATTCCATAGTTAAGCTTATGTGTAAGCTCTCATCTGATCAACCTTATTAAATAAGTGCTTAATCAAACTATATAGACAATCACACACACAAATGCATGTAAACATAATCCTTGGTGCTAGATATCAAAATTCAAAAGACACAGTAAAAAAAAAATAGTATAACCAAAGTCAAGGAGGAAAAAGATTGATGTCAGTCAATAAAACAACTAAACCCTGGTTTCTATCACAGTAATGTCTGAAGATACTCCGATCGGAGACAATAAATTCCAGAGGAAATTGTTGTTAAGGAATAAATAAAAGGTTGGAATTTGGTACAACGAAAACTACCATATTATTCTACATAGAAGCTGTCCTTGAAAGGGACCTATTATCAATTGAGAGAAGACTCTTTCCAAGGTGAAGTTATAGGTGTGACCAAGAATTAAAAAACAAAAATCTTAATAAAATTATTACAAGGCCTAGACAACAAGAGTATCTAAGCAGATACAGCTACTTTGGATTCTCCTTGGGAACCTCAAAAATCATAGTTTGAGCAAAAAATTACATTCTCCAAATAGAAATCCAAACAAGATTAAAAAAACAAAACTAGTTTCGATTCCACTTCCTGCCCCCAACACAGACAAAATCATTTTTGAAGAATCAAATCACAATTCAACAATTCACCTGAATCCTCTCGGCGAGTTGAGCGAAATCAGAATGACCAGAATCGCTATCACTGCTACACCAAGACTCTGCCCCACTACTTCCATTCTCTAAAAAATCGCTAACCATGAGCGCCAAATCATGCTCGCTCTCGTGGCTGAAACCACCACCAATCTCGCCTCCGCCGCAAACTCGTACCCACAAATCGCCACCGGTGGCCACGCAAACCCTACAATCCATCCCTTCTCCTTCTCCTTCTCCTTCTCCTTCTCCGCCAACGACTTCGTTTCGATCACCCCAAGTCCCCAGCTTCTCTCACACCAAACGACACCGTTTTCTGACAATCACCAAAGTACAACAACAGAATCGAAATTCCTCGTACACCCACGATTCCTCGGCCTCGAATTCGACAACCCAATTGAACGCGCGGTCCAATTCGCCAAAACGGATCAAAATTTCATTAAAAAAAATTGTTTTTGTTTGCCAACAAAATTGAATAAAAAAAACTGAATTTTATGTTTCCGTGTTCTGACGTGAATTTAGTTGCGAGAACTTTTTGAAGAATTGGAAAGGGGAAAATAATATGAAATAATAATAAAAAAGAAAAAGAAAAAGAAAAATTTGGCCTTTCGATCTAGAGGGATGAAGAAGGTCGATTGGCAAATGGAAAATGATTCCTTTGCAAATGAAAACCCAAAAGATTGGAAGGCGAGTTCGTCGGAGAAAGAAGACAATATAAAAGGCACAGGTGACTTGTAATGACCAATTTGCCCCATCACAAAATTTTAAAAAAGGAGTGGTTGGTTTAAGTAACAAATCAAATCAAATCAATCAATTGTTAATACTTGACAGAGTATCAGTTTCTTTAACTAAAATTTTACATGTGAAATAACTTTTATTGGAAGAAATAATTTTATGATATTAAATTATGTTTTTGACTCGTATATAAATCCTGGATAACTTTATCAAATTTAATAAGATTGTTATTATTATGGAAGATCAATTTTGTTTTCAAATATTTAAGGCATTTAGAAGAAAAAAAAGTATGAGAGACAATTTTTCTCAAATTTAATAGAATTATTATGAAAGACAAAAAGAAATGTATTTTGCCAATATTTGGGGCAATAATGGTTTTTTTAAAAGGACAATAGTGATTCAGACATAAGAGAAACTATATTTTTTGTATGAAAGATAATGGAGTATAAAATTTCATTTCAAAATATTTAAGACAACAACGACTTACACAAAAAAAATTTCTTTTTTACAAGAGACAACTATGTTCAAACTTCATAGGATTAATATGGAAGATAAATTTTTATTTTAAATTATTTAAGGCATCAATGATTCAAAAAAAATCAATTCATTACAAAATAAAAATAAACCTTCATATATTTTTATATAAAATATTTGATTGTTTGAAATATTTATTTATTTTGGAAAGAATATTTTACATAAGAAATTTTCACGATCTTCATATTTACTTCAATTTAAATTAAATTATTTTTCTTTGTGTTTTGACATATATTATAAATTTTTTTATTATAAAATTTATAAATAAATACTTTTGGGTCAATGAAGATTTTTTTTCCTCTCTCGTACAATATGCACTAATAAAGGTTTAACTTAAAACTTTATACAATTTATCTATGAATGCTATCAACCTCTGGAAATGAATATAGTGTAATTTTTTTTTTACAGCTACTCTTGGATTAACTTATTCCTCTTCATTTGTAAAAAATAAATAAAAATTTGTCATTTTCTAAACTCTATTGTTAAGATAATCCTTCTAGTTTATTGAAAAGAAATTTTGTTATATTTCTAGAGATCATAAATATCTTTTAGAAAAAATAATCATATTTAAATTTGGCAAGATTATTATAAATGGTCAAATTGATTTTTTTAAAGTATTTAACGTAACTATACTCAAGATTTGAATTTGATATCAATAAGTAAGCAATAATAATTATTGATTCTTGCATTTCATAGTTTTTTTGGCATTGCAAGTAGATCATTTTTCTTGTCAAATCAAAAAGTCATCGTTATTGTTCAAGTTTAACCCTCAGACAGTTTACTTTGTCAATTTTTAGTAACTAAACTATAAGAGGGAAAAAAAACGATTGGGTTTAATTGTATAATAATGTAAAGAAAACACATAAATGTTTTGAAAATATTGAAGGACAGCACCCCAAAGATCGAATTGGTCTGCCCTGCCAATTTCCATGTGTTATTATATTTGTTAAAGGATGCAAGCTCTTGCAATGAGGCGTTGGAGCCACTCAACAAAAAAACTATTTTTCTTATAAAAATTTAATGATGAGTCTTAGATACAAGTCAGAAATATTTTTAAAATTTTTTTATTAGAAATATAATAATTTTGTTAATAAAAGAACTCTTAAAAGTATTTATAATCTTATTTTCGATCAGACTTTATGTCAATTATGATAGGATTGAATATGTTGTTAAAAACTTTCCTGTATGTACAAAATTGAATTTCCCAACAGCTATGATGATTTAGATTGGTAGTTGTTGTGGCATTAAAAATCAAATATATAACGTAAGATACGTAGTCCAGCTGCATAGCCCACCTTCACGCCTGAATTTCTTAGCACCATGTTTCTGTTTTACTAATCCCATAATTCTTGCATCTGGAATATGATTCCTCTCAGTTTAATATAAACTCTCCTACTAGATTATTATAAATAAATAATTTTTTTATAAGCATGTCATTGATACATAATAAACAATGACTAATATTTATTAACGATTGGAAATATACATGAAATTAATATTTTCTTTTAAACACAGTTTATTTTATATTTAATATCGAAATTTGAATCCTATAACACTTAATTATGAAACATGATTGCACTAAGCGGAATCACTCCTTCGTCAATAATGGTCAAGATACTATTTAAAAAATAAATTTTGTAGTTATTGAATGGCAAAAATTTTTAAAAATAATTATATATATTTATATAATTAATTAAAAATAAAATTTGATATTATAAAGTTAAAAGAATTTGCTGATTCCGTCAGTTATCACCTATGTCCACGATTGTTGGTAATAAAATATTTAAGTTAAAATTAAAAACAAAAATCTGAACATGGGTATTATAGGAATTTCAGAATAGGATGACTTTCGTGGAAACCAAGTCACTTTAAATGAAAATATTGAAATTGAAAGGTTGAAGATGAAAAATACCGAAAGTGAGAGAAAGCAAATTGATTGATGATTCGGATGAGGCTGACCGTGACCCGAATGGCACAATGAGATGAAGACTCCCTGAATTGCACGGAGACTATATTTCACGCTTTTATTATTATTATTATTATTATTATTATTATTATCATCATCATCATCATCATCATCATCATCATCATCATCATCATCATCAAATAATTGGTTTCTATGAAAACGAAGAAATAATAATAATAAGGCACCTTATTAGATTTGAAATCCGTTGCAAATTTCCAATTGTCAAGTCATTGCCATAAATTTAATAGTGGTTTTTTTCCAACGGATGTGCAACAAAAGAGATATAAAAATGTAGTTCAATTCTCAAAGTTACGTTACGCGGAAAATATTTCTTTGACAAGTTACTCCTTACAGTAGTAAAATATAAGAGAGAATATATTCAGACCAAAATCATTACACTAAAAAGTAAGAGAGAAGATATTCAGACCAAAATCATTACAGTAAAAAGTCATCTTTTTTTTTTTGGAGAAGGTTCTCAATTTTATTTATAGGAAAATTAACATATTCTGCAGAAATCTTAACGCTTGAAAATATGTAAGAACATTATTTTGATCCAAAAACTGTGTACATTAATTTTCAAATGCTATTGTATTTAACATATTACTCTGTATAGATAATGAATATAATTGTTATTTTTTTATCAGTTTAAATGAAATTTTTGTAGTATGTTAAGTTGTTAACAAGGCGAAAGCGTAGTTACAACTTTTTATGTGCTGTTAATGTTTTTTTAATTAAAATTTCAAGTTATGCATAATTATCGAAATAGAATTTTAATTTTGACTATAAATTAATGTAATAATTATTTAAATATTTCGTACTTTTTTCATAATTAACATTTGACACTTTATTTCATTTAGTAATTTACATAAAAATAATATTTTTAATGTTTTTGTTGACGAAATATTTTTCTGAATAATTTATTTGACCATAACTGATAAATTATGTGAGTTATAAAAAAAATGATCAATCATGTGTGTTAGTGTTTAAATTAATTTATATCATATAGTATATGAAGAGATAAGGATAAGGTTGCACGGAACCAGTTTGTAGGTCACGCGGTGGCCTACAGCATTTTCTTTTAATTGGAGAAGCCTATAGAATTGCTTTTCTAATTGGAAAAATGAAATAAATGTCATTTTAGTAGTGTGAAAATTGAGTGGATGCTTGAATTAAAATTTGTAAATTTTAATTTGAATGAATTTTATTTTGTAAATTAAGTTTGTAAAACTAATTTTGATTTTTTTTATTTAAATAACTTAATTTTTATGTATAAGAAATATAAAAAGTTTTACATAATCAATTAATTAAAAATTTTAAAATATTATTTTAAAATAATTATTATAACAGATAGTAAATTTATCATGTAATTAAATAAGTGTATAAAATTTATCACGCCTTTTTTATCTGTACAAATCAATTTGAGGATATAGTTTCGTCCACCGTCCACATTTCAAATTACGCGGTTTATTGTATTTTCTCTTTCAACTTATGTTTTTTAACAATAATTTTGGTTTAGTAATATGATTGGTTTTTCTCAAATTTACGTTTACTTATTTATATTTGACTTGAAACTAGATTTTAAATAAGAAAATATAGTACACATATAAATAATGTAGTATTGAGAGAGTTTAACTCTGATGATTCAATAATGTATATGAATTGTTATAAAATATGGGTAAGTGGTAAAGGAAGAGAAAGGCTACTCCTACGTGTTTTTTTCTCTCACTATGTTATAATTACAACTATTCCTTAATTTTATCAATAATTAATCTTTATTAAAAATTTGACTAATCAATTTTAGTGAAATATTTTCTGTCAACTAATTCTTTTTTCTTTGTCCACAAAGGTTAGACCCACCACTTTTGCTTAAGAGATTTGAGTATAGTTTCACATGAATCAATGATGTGATGATGGATATAATTAGCTTGATTTTTTTTCAAAAATAAATTAGTTATGAAATAATAATTAATTTGTTCGTTATATTGGTTATTGACAAAAATGTTTGGATATAATGTTCAAAAGTTTAAATTATTTAATTGGCCTCTGGCCTACTAGTTTTTGCTACTTGGGTAATTTACTTGCCCTATGGAGGTGGATTTTGCAATGCTATTCCTTATACATAAGACATTGCGCTTCCTAATTACAAGTTGCAACATTTTCTACCATACTTTAAAAGACCTGCAAATTTCGGGCTATATACCGATGTACATTATGAACGACTTCAAGTAATTTTCAAGTATCAAATTCAAGTAATAGAATTTTGAAGAATTACAATTTTGCATTAACCATGATAAATGAACAAATTTCCTTAAAAAAGGACAAAAATATAATTAAAGTCAGGAATAATCACGGGAGATACAGCTAATCCTTGAAGTGGCATCTATGAGAGTAAAGTTTATACTTGGAATCTTGTGATGACAATAGTACAAGTCCAGACTAGATACATATGTAGTGTAGCATATCTGTCATGCAATGCAGCAGTATGATCGTTAGGTTGTCTTTCATTTGCATTTTTCTATCCAATGCAAAAATAGATGAAATTTATTGTTTCAAAACCAGTAAATATTTACTTTTTTTTTTAGTTTTAAATATTTCATAATTTTACACTCTAAAAATTAAAAAGAAAGTATATTTCTATTCATTTAATCTTAATTGAAATAAAGTGATTTTAGAAGTTTTTAAATTAAATCATTTATATTATTATATTAAATACAATTTAGTACTCATAACATGTGTCAAATTTTAGTAAGCCCCCCCTTGGAGATTTTCACCATTGTTTTAGTGAAGCTTTATGAACAGCTAACAGTCTCAATTTTAACATGAAAAAAGTGTTGACAGTGTTTATGAACCGCTGAAAACCTCAATTTTAAAATGAAAATCGTGTTGATAGTGATTATGAACTACTATGACATACTAGTCGGTCATTGATATTTTTCTTTTGGAATCTCACTCATTCCATAGATATATATATATATCAATCAGACAAAATAATTTTGGAAGGAAAAAAATGACACTCAAATCTTATCAAGCAGGGTTATACTGACATGTTGAGGACTGAGGACACTAAATAGGATCATTAGCATATAAATATACTAAAGTGAAAACTATATATAAAGAAAAACAGCATAGTAAATCCTTGATTATATGAAAGAAAAAAAAATTCAACTATTTTTTTTTATCAGCCCTCGTGAAAATGTAAATATTTTACATAAATATATAATTATGTTTTATCGCTGTAGATATATAAAAGAAACATGTTTATCCAATATTCATTGCCATTGCATTATTTCTTCAATTAATAAGTATTTGTTTTTAACAATTCTATACAGTTTTTAGTACCATTAAATAAATTGACTTTCTTTAAAGTGTTGGACTATATTAAAAAATTATACGTTGAATTTAAACGATTTTAATAATGTATTTCATGTTGATTCTATGGCGCCACTATTATTTATTTATTTATTTGGGGGCGAAGAAGAAGGGTCAGAGAACCCATTAGTATAAAACATATATATATATATATATATATATATATATATATTAAATTAACAATCCGTAACTCATTATATGTTCTAATTTAAGGTTGTTAGTGTTTTTTATGCATATTTAAATTAAATAAAAAATATTTTTATTCTATAATAGAAGAAAAAATAGAAGCTTAATACCTATATTTTTTCGGTGAATAATATACATATATTTATAATTAGGCTAAGAAATTCATTTATATAAAATAATTATTTTTTCTATAAATATCACATCTCTGCAGCGTTTTGAAAAGAATGAAAAAGTTTGAAACAAGTTATTCTTTTATTTATATTCATAAAGCAAAAAAAAAAAAATATATAATGTTGAACAAAATAATTAATCAGACTTTAAACAATTTTTTTTAGGCAACCTTAAAGAATTAGTCAAGTTTACTACATGTATTTTATCTATTAAATCAATATTTCTATAAATGTATCTATAATTATTATAGACACAATTCACCTTAAACCTATACCTAGCTATACCTTAAAATAAATTCTATCATACTCATAACTATATATAATTAACATAAAGGTAAACCTATATCTATATATAACTTGTGCCTAAAATTAAAAGTAGATGGTTGAACGAAAATTAATAAGTACGATATAAATATATAGTGGTATTAATTAAAATACTTCAAAATTAGGCATAGTACGTAAAAATACAATTATTAAACACGATATCATGAAATGATTTAAACAAGACATACTGGCCATAAAGACACCACATGTGTATTGGTAGCAGCAGCAACAGCAACATCGTTTGATTACCCTATCATTTATTAGTGACCAAGAAAAGATAAACCCTACCCTTTTGGATGGGGACACAAGGCATCTTCTTTGTATGAATCCTCACCATGCATTTACAAACATGACATATCCTTCTGGAAAGTAGGTAGGACACTTGGCACGAGAAATCCAAGGAGAGAGAATAAGGTTAATTGTAGGACCACTTCTTAAGATTCCAACTTTCGAAACGAACATGACAACATTATGTTGCCCCTCCATATTATTCTAAGAAATTTAAAGTAAGGGTTGGCTCCATATAGCAGCGGATATACAACCATGTAATAATTAATATGATTCATTTCAAAATTGGTCATACAAGACGGCCAACGGTAAGAATCAGTTTACTCTTTAATGGTACAAATTATGAAGGATAGAAATCACCTCCCAATTAAGCTTAATTTATTATGATAACAAGCTCATCTTCCACCAATCCACTACATCTTATTATCAATATTATGTGGATTTGTATTTATCTTAAAGTGAAACCTGACTTTAAAAACAAAATGATGAGAAAAATCAATCATTGATTAAAAAAATTTAATAAATACATATATATATATATGCATGGTTTCGTACAGAAGGATCAAATTCGACCTTACTTGTTTTCTTAGAATGAGTATAAATGTATTTATTCTTTAAGTTTAGAAGTGTTTTTTATCTTGAACTAGTGTACCATCTTCTTATTTCCTTATAATATATAGTGAACCTAACTTTAAAAACAAAACGATGAGAGAATTCACTGATTACAAAAATTAATAAAACTTTGTATACAACTCAGCATGCAGTGCACATTAAATATTTGCATTGAGTTTGAATTTTTTCTTCTTCTGAATATTCAATTAAGGATTGCGTATAGTCAAATAAAGAGAAATTAAAGAATGATTTATTAATTTCTTTATGAACGAATGATTCAGTCTAGACTAATCTACGGAAGCAATTTTTATTTTTATGATTCAAGATGGATGACACACCCTCACTCGAATAGGAAATTTCCAGAAAGGTTTAGAACTTTAGACTTTAGAGCAGAATTTTGTCACCGATACTTATGCTGAGCTAGAGAGAAAGGAATTTTCTTTTTTAAGTGATTTAGCTAGGTAGCAGATGCAGCAATATTAGGCCTTATGACCCTCCATGTATATATAAAAAAAGATGAAATAAAGAATATATAAAAGATAAGCAAAAAATAAAGACATTGATTTTAACTGTTCCAAAATAGATAAATTTTCATGTATATATTGCCGGGAAAAAAATTATAATATTATACTTTTAAAAAAAAATTACACAAAGATGGTAGTTTCAAACTTAATTTCGGATTTGTGGTAGTTAAATACGTCTACAGTAGGCTGGTTTATTCACGTATGAGGAGGACGCAATCAGAGTCTATTTACGTTCAGCCAAGACGCATTCAGATACGCTACCAGAGGGTGCCATTGGCGAGCTATTCACGTTTAGCCATGGCGCATTCAGTCAGAACTGAGCCATTCACGTGCAAGTCAGAGTGATCCATTCACGTCACGGGCAGGCGCAATCAGACTGGAATTTACGTGATGCAGGGACGTATCTGGAGCTCATTCGCGTCCTGTGTCGACGCAACCAACCAGTATTCACGTCAGGCTGGGACGTGATTAACGCTCCCTATATATAACCCATCAGCCCCTCATTCCGCAGCTGCTACTCCCTCTCTAAACTCTCTCTCTCTCCCTCTCAAGTTTTTCTTCTGATTTTAAGGTTGGAGCAAGGAAGGTGCAAGTGCAAGGAGGAAGAAAGAAAGCTTTATATAAACATGTAAGTTCTGGAAAAATTTTTACATGATTCACTACTACAACAATCACTTTTAACGTCGTCTCTTTTAAGTCGGTTGTAAGAAAACTGACTTGGTAAGTAGAATAGTGGCAATTTTGTAAATAAATGAATTCGTAAAAATAAATTTAAAGTCGGTTATTTAAATAACCGACTTTAAATCCCCCTACACCGTTTTTTTCTTTTTTATTTTTTTCGAAAAAATAGATTTAAAGTCGGTTATTTGAAATAACCGACTTTAAATCCCCCTACACCGTTTTTTTTCTTTTTTATTTTTTTTCGGAAAAATAGATTTAAAGTCAGTTATTGAAATAACCGACTTTAAATCCCCCTACACCGTTTTTTTCTTTTTTATTTTTTTTCGGAAAAATAGATTTAAAGTCAGTTATTTAAATAACCGACTTTAAATCCCCCTACACCGTTTTTTTCTTTTTTATTTTTTTTTTCGAAAAAATAGATTTAAAGTCGGTTATTTGAAATAACCGACTTTAAATCCCCCTACACCGTTTTTTTCTTTTTTATTTTTTTTTCGGAAAAATAGATTTAAAGTCGGTTATTTAAATAACCGACTTTAAATCCCCCTACACAGTTTTTTTCTTTTTTATTTTTTTTCGGAAAAATAGATTTAAAGTCGGTTATTTAAATAACCGACTTTAAATCCCCCTACACCGTTTTTTTCTTTTTTATTTTTTTTTCGAAAAAATAGATTTAAAGTCGGTTATTTAAGTAACCGACTTTAAATCCGCCTACACCGTTTTTTTCTTTTTTATTTTTTTTCGAAAAAATAGATTTAAAGTCGGTTATTTGAAATAACCGACTTTAAAGCCTCCTACACCGTTTTTTTCTTTTTTATTTTTTTTCGGAAAAATAGATTTAAAGTCGGTTATTTAAATAACCGACTTTAAATCCCCCTACACCGTTTTTTTCTTTTTTATTTTTTTTTCGAAAAAATAGATTTAAAGTCGGTTATTTAAATAACCGACTTTAAATCCCCCTACACCGTTTTTTTCTTTTTTATTTTTTTTTTCGGAAAAATAGATTTAAAGTCGGTTATTTGAATAACCGACTTTAAATCCCCCTACACCGTTTTTTTCTTTTTATTTTTTTTTTCGGAAAAATAGATTTAAAGTCGGTTATTTGAAATAACCGACTTTAAATCCCCCTACACCGTTTTTTTCTTTTAAATATGGGATTCAAAGTCGGTTATTTCAAATAACCGACTTTAAAGAGGCCTTTTTCGCTTTTACCGCAGCCATTCTCGCGCAGCGCCATTTTGAAACTCAAATTTCAATTTAAATTTCGAATTTCAAATTCCAACAGCCTTATAAATTTCAACCTTACTCTCTCTTTCACATTAAAAATCAAACCTCCTTCCTTCCTTCTCTCTCTTTCTCTCTTTGTCTTCTACGCTTCGTTTTTCCTTTCTCCGTC
>PYAF01005514.1:121886-169829 GCA_007407185.1 Glycine tomentella
CGAATTTCAAATTCCAACAGCCTTATAAATTTCAACCTTACTCTCTCTTTCACATTAAAAATCAAACCTCCTTCCTTCCTTCTCTCTCTTTCTCTCTTTGTCTTCTACGCTTCGTTTTTCCTTTCTCCGTCGATTCTACTCCGCCGTTGCGTCGTTACCACCGCACCACCACCGCTTTGGCTTTAGGCAAACCTTCTTAGTCTCCTCTTCTGCTTTTGTCCGGTAATTTCTCATCTCTTCTCTCTTTCTCCTCTCTTACCTTCAACCATCGTGTTCCTTCTCCCGTTTTTTCTCTCATTTCTTTTTTAAATGTTCATAAACATGTGTTGTTGGGTGAAATCTTGTAGATGTCATGTGTTGTTTGAAGATTCATGAAATTTGATAATATTTTAGGTGTTGTATGAATTGTAAAGAAATGAGTTGAATTGTATATTATGTTGATGTTAAGAAAATGATTTATAAAATGTGTTGTTTTAACCCGTAGCAGTAGAAGAAACAAATTCGAACCATTAGAACCTTTCGATTTCGCGTTTCAAATTTGGTCTTGTACGATATTTTTTTTTTAAAAAAAATATGACATTCTAAGTCGGTTGTTTTAAATAACCGACTTAGAATCTTCTTTTTTTTTTGGAATATGACTTTCAAAGTCGGTTATTTAAAAAACCGACTTTGAAAGTCCATACACCGGTTTTTTTTTTTTTGAAATTTGACATTCAAAGTCGGTTATTTAAAAAAACCGACTTTGTATGTCTAAGATTCTAAGTCGGTTTATTTAAATAACCGACTTAGAAAAGACTATTTTTTAAAAAAATAAAAAATAAAAAAAAAATTCAAAGTCGGTTTTTATAAAACCGACGTTGTTTTCTAACATTTTTAACGTCGTTGGAGACAAGGTCAGTTCGAAAACCGACTTTATATGAGTCAAATAACCGACCTTAAATATCTTAATTGTAGTAGTGATTATTAATTAGTTACTTTGTTAGTTGTTAGGTTTTAGTTAGTGACTTACATTATGAAATAGTTGTTAGGGTTTAGTTAGTTGTTAATTGTTTGTTATTATTTACTTAAATTGTTAGTTAGTGTGATAGGGTTTAATTGTTAATTAACAAATACTTACTTAGTTTAGGGTTTAGTGTACAATTAGTGTAGTTAATTAATTTCTTTTAAGTTGGAACCCTAGGTTTAGGATTGATGACATAGGTATTTACTTAATATTAGTAGGTTAGTTAGTTAGTTAGTTAGTTTAGGGTTTAGTGTAAAATGATTTTTGTTACTTAATTTCTTTTAAGTTTGAACCCTAGGCTTATGGTTGATGACATAGGTTTTTTGGGTTTTGATGTAGGTTTAGTGATACCAAATATCAAATTTAGCCTAAATTGAGTATTTAGTTAATTGTTTTATTTTGGGAAAAAATGTGAAAAGAAAAATAAATGACAAAAAAAGGATAGATTATTTTTAGGATGTTTAAAAAATTGTGCTGTTTGATTATGTAAATTATAGAAAGAAACACACACATACATAATGGAAAAAATTCGTAATAAAAAAAAGTGTGTACAAATAAAAGTAAATTAGTACTTTAATTTGTAGGTAGTTTTATATTTAGTTTATGAAATTTAAAATTGATTCTTTTAGTAGTTATAGAATTAAAAAAATATTTTAATAAAAATACAAAATAAACCAAACGAGATTATTATTAAGTAAAGCAAACTAGATATAGGTTTGTTGACTTACAATATGATTAGTTAGTTACTTAGATTATCATTAAGTAAACACTAAAGCCATATTTTTTAAATTATCGTTGGTGAGTTAGATTATTAGATAGTGACCTACATTAGTAACTAGGTCTAGGGTTTAGGGTACACATAGTGGGTGACCGAGGTTACCTGTTACTTGTTTGTTAGTGACTTAAATTGTTAGTCAGTGATTAAGATTATTAGATAGTGACCTAGATACATAATGAATTTGTAAAAATAATTTGTTAGTTGGTGACTTAAATAATTTGTATTTGAAATTAGGTAAAATATAATTATATAATATGTAGCATATTATTATGGCTGAGTCGTCGTCGTCTGAGTCACCTCGCTCTGGCTCTGACCATGAGCCTACCGATCCCACGACGCATGTTAATCCCGGACCATATAGATGGGATGTACTTCGAAGGTGTAGGCAACTCACTCATATTTCACAGGCAGTGTGGAATGGGGCGGATCCGAGAGAGCTGAAGATTCGTCGCGCAGGTAGACTTATGTTTGGACCCCGACCGGACGATATCCCGGACATAGTAGCCCAGTATTTGACTGAGGCTGGTTTTATACATGTGGCTCGCATGAAGTTTATGCAGGTAAAACTAACGAATGTTGTTAACTTCGATTGTATTTGAAATTAGGTATCAAACATAATGTATTTGAAACGCATAATATGTGATTTACTTCGATTTTGCAGATTGATGCTAGTCTTATCAGTGCTATGGTCGAGCGTTGGAGACCAGAGACACACACGTTCCATATGCCGCAAGGTGAGATGACGATTACCTTGCAAGATGTTGCTGGTATTCTAGGATTGCCTACTGATGGGCAAGTCGTTACCGGACGGACCTACACAGATTGGTCCGAAATGTGTAACGAGGTTTTTGGTAACGGCCCTGATCCGGATGCCGAGTTATGCACCGGCAATTTGAAGTTATCATATTTCGACAGAGTGTATCCTGCATGGCAATTAGTTGCCGGGAACCCTCAAAATGTGATATACTTCACGAAGGCTCACATTGCTCGAATGTTAGGAGCCTCACTACTATGCGACAGATCAGGGGGGAGCGTGGTTGGATGTCGGTATATCGCCTTACTTGCTGGTGACTTTGCCGACATTGGTTCATATAGTTGGGGGTCTGCGATTCTCGCAAACTTGTTTAGACAGTTGTGCGAATGCACAGACCCCGATAGAAAGGACATCGGTGGGTGTACCGTTTTGCTTCAAATTTGGACATGGCTCAGATTTCCACCGATTTCTCCCCCACTGCCTGCTGTGTCAGAGCCAGACCGCCACTTCGGACACAGGTATGTCTGTTTATTGTGTGTTACTGGAATGGTTGTCTATTTATGCGCGCTACGTTTAACGATTGAATGTTTATTGTGTGTTTTAGATTTAATGTCTTATGCCGCTTCTGCCCAAACTCAGTGACATTTCATCGGGACAGGCTAGACACCCTAAGTAGAGAGGAGGTATGTCTATTTAAATAAATATTGTTCAACTTTAAATGGTTGTGAATATGCAACTGACTCGTACATATGATTAAATTTTGTAGGTGGTTTGGCAACCTTACGGTGATTACGAATTTATGGGTGCATCTGCCGAGACACAACGTCTGTGGATGGCTAAGACACCTATAATTTGTTTTCACATCGCTGAGTATTCACAGCCTGATCGATGCATGAGGCAATTCGGACGGGATCAACCGATTCCGCACAGGGCTGGTAAACTGAAGGGGGTTCATGATTATACCCTTCGGGGTAAAGCCCAAGAAAATTGGGCTCGTAAGCTTAGAAAATTCATTCAGCGATGGGATAGGAGAGGTGAACACGTGGATGTGCCTCCGCCAATAGTTGGGTTGATGTCACCCAACCACGAGTACCTGGTGTGGTATAGACTCTCTGGGAAGCGATATGTGACAAAGCAGGGGGCCAGATTAGGACGCTCTGTAAGTTACTTAACCACAATATTTATTATTTCATTACAAATATAGTTGTTTATGTAACCATGCTATGTTGTGGCTTATAGGTTGATGGTTTGGAGAATTTGTATTTTGTGACGACGCCTGACCAATTTGGAAACTATGGTTTGGAGTATGTCCACGACGAAATCGGTCGTATGATTGATGTTTTCAGAGAGTCAGCTCGGGTGTCTGAGCCAGGTCCAGAGGCACCTTCGTCCCAACTCCCGGATGAGCCGCAGTTATCGCTCGACGTTGGGCGTCATGTGAAAGAGGGTCGAGGGTTAGGACGTCGTCGATGTCGTTTGACACCTGTTCCTGAGCCTATTCATGCTCCCACGCCATGCACAAGGGGATGGATCAGGCCACCCAGCATTGGTCATGTGTACGGTGTCCATCAGACATATGTCGACCCTACCCAGGCAGAGGTTGATGCATTTTATCGCCCGGAGCCCCCGTCGATGGGCACACAAAGCCAGACTCCGTACCAAGTGAGTCCAGTGTCGGTGGCATTCGGGGATATGGCAGGGACGAGTACAGCGTTTGGGGATCAGGCAGGGACGAGCTCTTCAGCCTTTCCTGAATGGCGTGGTTCAGATGAGGACAACCTGTATGGTCAAATGAATTATGAAGCAGGCCAGGTCGACGCCACTCCACCTCCATATCATGTGCCAGATCAGTATTCGCGTGGACGTGGTAGACGCATATTGCCAGATCGTGAGGCGCGTCATTATCAGTGGCCTCCTCCATCGTAGAGTTTATATTTTGTTATTTAATTTAGTAGACATAGTTGTATTTGTCTTTGATGTTTTTTATTTGGGTATGTAATATGGTAACATGTTATGAAATATGTCATTTGCACCGTTGACCTTATTTATCTGTTTACGATTGGGTTTGTCGATTATATTTGCTGATAGCAAGGTTGGGATGACGCCTGTGATGATGACAAATAGAATGAAAGTCGAGACAAACCCCAATCATTTAAACCAACATACGCATAAGTCATAAATCCACACAGCTAACGCGACTAGGACATTAACAAAATGTTCACAACAACATAAACTAATCATGAGCCAGATGGACGACTAGGACAATTTCGACGGTTATGACCGGGTAATCTGCATATCCCACACCTAACGCGACTTTGGCTACCTTCGACTTCATCCATGTCATTGCGAATTCTAGTTGACTTCGGACGACCCTTTGCACGCAGCATTGACCTATCAGGTATGACAACTGGACCTTCACTAGGTGGAATTGCTCGCTCGTTACGAATTGGCTGCCATGGATATGAGTAACCTTGTACCAGGTGGCTTATAAGGAACACGTCATCCACATATTGTGCCGGTGATTGACGAACATGTAAAGCGGCTGCTGCAGCATGACTACAAGGATACTTGAATGCCTTAAATTTTCCACACTGACAGAACCGCTCGGGGAGGTTAACCGAGTACGATCTGTCATAACCATCGTCAACCTCAAACACAGATTGTTCAACATTATATGCACGGACATAATGAGCAGTGGCAGTGGTCACATTCGCCTGCAACATAGCAACCACGTTTTTGCAATGAGCATGAGGACCTTGCAATTCATTAAGCGCCTATCGGCCTCTGCAAACAAAATATTCCACCAGACGGCTATATGTGTGCTTGACCAACGCGGTTATTGGCATGTTCCTTGCACCTTTCAACATCCTGTTTACTGACTCGGCCAAATTTGTTGTCATATGTCCATATCTTCGTCCGTCAACATCATATGCACGTGTCCACTTTTCCTTCGGTATGCTATCAATCCAGTTTGCAACCTCAGGACTAACATCACGGAACCTTTCAAAGGCTACGTCAAAATCAACAACAGAAGGCATATAACCTGCACAGATAATTAAATAACATAAACAAATTTGTTCATAGTTTAGACTTAATGAATTCATGATATGTTAAACATACCTAAATTCATGACCGCCCTCTTCAAATTTTCATTTCTGAACTTTTGATTAAAATTGCTTGCAATATGACGGAGGCAAAATACGTGATACGCATGCGGTGGTTGCCACCCGGGGTGCCTCTCGATTGCAGACAATATGCTTCGATGCCGATCAGAAATAAGACAAATATTTGTCTTCTGTGTAACATGGGCGCGGATGTTATCCAGAAAGAATTCCCAAGCTCCCAATGTCTCACCTTCAACAACGGCAAATGCAAGTGGCAAACACTCATTGTTCCCATCCTGAGTTGTGGCAATCAACAATTTACCCTTGTACTTGCCATATAGATGTGTGCCATCAATTTGAATAACCGGCTTACAGAAATTAAAAGCCTCACAACATTGTCTGAAGGTCCAAAAAATGCGCTCAAACACGCGTTTTGCATGAATGATCCTATGAGCAACATAATAACTTCTTGTTTGAAGTTGATAAACAGAACCTGGTGAAAAACGAAGCATATATTCACACCACCTCGGCAAAAATGCATATGACTCCTCCCAATCCCCGTAGATAATTGTCATTGCTTTCTGCTTCGCATACCATGCCTTTCTATATGAAACCTTGTATCCAAACGAATGAGTTATCCTTTCTTGGACCAATCCAATTGAACATGATGGATCATGCTTTATCATCCCTGATAATCAAAAAAACGGTAATCACGTTATGATTAATATTAACAAAATCAATACTCATATTCATTATCAGGTCATCCAAAAACGTACCTAGTACGAGTGAAACAATAACACTAGTATCAAGCTGTTTGTGGTCCTGAGAAATGTTATCATTTAAGCAATTGTGATCCTCGCCCCATTTGGTAACCACCCATCTTTCACCATACATTGGTTTGATTGCCCTAACCCTCCAAGGACATGCTTGTGCATACGCACGACATCTCATGCTTAACTTTGTCGGCGTACTTTCAACCACGACAGCTTCTTGATGCTCCTTCATCAGGTTCCGCTTGATTGCCATTTGCACATCTTCTTTTGATGCAAATTCTTGTTTCACAAACAACTTGTTTCCTAATACCCATGGACCCTCAACTGAACATGAACCACTGCCAGAATCTTGTTCACTCGGATAATCCCAATCAATATAGGTGTAATGTGGGATTCCATCCCAAAAAGCAGAATTATCCTCACCTACATATGCAAATTCCCAAGTTCATTACAATAAAATACATACACAATAAACAAACATATATGTAAGTAACTATTGTTTCGTAACGCACCTTGACTTTGTTGTGGTAAATGAGATTGCCCTGCATCCTCTTGTCGTTGGGTTTCAGTTCTCTCACGACTAAGTAATCATGTTCTTGTACTTCATTTGCGTTGGCACGATAATCCTCATCATCCTCCGATGCACTAGCATTCTCGGCAAGAAGACGATCTTCCATTGCGATATTTTCATCATCGTCATCGTCTATATCGTCATCCATAACCCAGGTAGGGTCATTCTCATCTTCCATAGACAAATTAGCAGCTGAAACTGGAGCTAGAGCAGGACATGTTGATGCTCCACGAGAATAATTAAAATCAATTGACCTCTCTGGTAAAGCCACATCCTCTACTCCTGCAAAATCCACGTACAACTCTAAGAAATTTTTCCTTGACTGATTGAAGAATTCTCCTATTACAAGTTCAAGGTCTTCATCGTCTATCACTTTGATGCTGATATATTTATCATCGCACCATATCCTTGCACTGACCATAGCGATAGATTGATTGGCATGTAGCGCTAACTTTTGACGGATTTTTCCATGCAAATCCTCAATAGTTGAGTTGCGGTTCATACGTATTCCCCTTTTCTCCCCTTCAAAAACAACACCACGTCGACCCTCACTTTTGCTGCCATTATAATACATAACCATACGAACAAAATCACCATCTCCAGACATCGCGTTATGTATCACCAACAACTACAAGATCACAAACAATCACGCCTGCAACATACAAATAAGTTTTTTTTTTAGTGTTATATGGATGTCGGCATCTGTTCCCACTTTTATAGGATCACAATTCTATGTATACATCGTGCGTTTAATCCGGTACAAGATATATATTTATGGATATTCTTACTATAAATATCAAGTCAATAACCTTGTCATTTTTCTATTGATATTAATATACTACGAAATCTAACCAACAAATTTAAATCTAACCAAATGAAAAATTTATACTTTATTTTATTTTTTTTTAACAAATACCCACCAAAGTATTAATTTAGACAACATTTAGACAAAATATTATTCTATAGACGGATTAAAATAAGTTTTTTTTATGTACAACAACTAAAACAATCCATTTTAAATTTCAAAAACTAAATATAAAAATACCTAAAATTGTTTTGCCCACAAATTATATTTCAAAATTAAAAATATTATAATTCTCTTTTATACAATGCGTTTTAATCTTTCTTTTAAACAACCTAAAAATAAGCTATCCTTTTTTTTTCTCCCTTATTTTTCTTTTGACTTTTTTCCCCAAAATAAAGTATAAATTTGTCATTTGGTTTCAAAAGTTCTAAAAATTATAACTTGTCACTCATTTTAATCAAAAGTTATATGTAAAGTTTATCTTAACCCTAAACATAGATCTAAACCCAAAACCTAGGTAACCATCAATTTGTTGCTTAAACCCTAAATATATGTCATAACCTACTAATATAATATATCATGCAATTTAAAAAACTAACTAATCTTGTCATAACCTACTTCAAAATCTCATACACTAACTAATAATATAAGAAACTAACTTACTTAATAACATTGTAACCCAAATAAAATAAAAAAAATTCAACATGACTTACTTGGTTTATATAAAGCTTCTTTTCACCTTCTTTTCTTTGCACTAAGCCTCAAATGCAGCCCTTTTGTAGAGAGAATTCAGAGGGAACAAATGTAGCGTAAGAGAGTAGGCAGTGCAGTGTGGGATGGGGCTGCTGGCGGTTTTATAGAGGTGGGTGGCTTGGTCACATTGTTGGGTGGTGCAAATGAACGTCAAATACGTCCCTGTAGGGCGCATTAGGGACTGGGTCGCGCCATGCATGGACGTTAATGGAGCATTAGTTCCGCCTCTCCACGACGTGACTAAACACGTCACACCTGCACGTGAATACCTCGCCAATGGCGCCTCCTGGTAGCGTATCTGAATGCGTCATAGCTGAACGTGAATAGGCTCTGATTGCGCCCTCCTCAGACGTGAATAAACCAGCCTACTGTAGACGTATTTAACTACCACAAATCCGAAATTAAGTTTGAAACTGCCATCTTTGTGTAATTTTTTTTTTAAAGTATAATATTATAATTTTTTTGCCATATAATAAACTATAGGTTCTATGTATCACGACTAATCGATTATCTTTTCCTTCTTTCTTTACACAAGGACTCCAGAGTGGGGCGTACATATGAAATACAGTGAACAATATGGCAACCATTTAGGTGTACATACATTTATTAAAGGGAACTTGGTAAATAAATCTACAATGTATACATCTTTTCCTATGATAATTGAACAAATTTTAATTAATTAATTAATATCAATTTATATTAACAATCACTTACTATCAATGATAACTATTGAAAGCTACTTGTTTAATGGATACTATCTCCTGACTGATCAAATTTTAACTTAGACTGATGAGGAGCTGAAAAATTATATTGGAAAACTTCCAATTATATATACAAGCCACTGAATTAACTAATTAATCAATAAACCAGAATCTTAAGATGTTACTTTGAAGAAATAAATTAGCATTTCTAGTTGTTTTACTGTTCAACCAAAGGATACAACACTTGAAAAAAAATAGCAAGATATGTGAAATACAAGGGTTGACGGTGGAAGCAGTACGTGGCAAAAGTTAAACTAGGAGATACACATGTGGAAGAGAAAATGTAGCATTAGGTAAAGAGAATGTTGATACAATGTAAGAGTAACCAAACAGTTTTGATGTAGGACAGGTTATGAAAAAAAAATGTAGGACAGAGAAAGCTGGTCAGTTAGTAAACGCTTGAGAAAGAAATGTGTTGCTATTTTTGTACAAGTCTTTTATTCTAAGCCATGGCAATCTAGTCACTACCTCAATGAATGTACATGATCCTGCTTTTAACTTTTTCAAATGTAATGACATTTGAATACTCTATTATTGGATATATCTCATTATATTTATATATTTTTTTTTATATTTTTTCATAGGTGTTAAATATATTGTTAGATGATTGTTTTTCATAGACACTCAGCAACTTATTTAACACCTATGAAGAAAAAAAGATAAATAAAAATATAAATATATTATATGATATGGTGAGATAAAAAGAAAAAGATATAAAATAATAAAATATATAAAATAAAAGAGTGTTGAAGTACCATAACTCGATAAAAAAAAAAAAAATCAAACCCAAATTCCTCTTCGATATCAACGATCATGTTATTGATTTTTTCATCAATTCCAAATTTCCAATGCTATGTAACTTTTCTTATACCATACAGTGTGCCTTGTCAAATTGAAATGGTTTCAAAAGGTTTTGCATACTTCTGACTCTTGCTACATAGAATCAAGGTTTTCATAATGAGCTTGTCCACATCTAACAAACACAATGGTGGCGCATCTGATGCCTCATTAGACTACAATAGGATAGACAAAAATAAAAGTAGCAGGGGCATTAACAAAATATGTAATATTTGAAATGCATGCTTAAAATAAAGAAGAGAAAAAAAATTCTAATTGAGAGGAGAGAGAGTGAGAGTTTTACTCTTTAAGTTGTGTATTTTTAAGTTATAATACAAGAGTAGTTGTGGGTAGAGTCTCGAGATTTTTATGTTTTTTAATCAAGAAGGGATAAAAGAAAAATCTTATTAAAATAATAGGAGTAAATATACAAAAATGATAATAATTACAATCCCAATTATAAGTTATTAACTCACTCATTTGCACTATTTTTTTGTTAACAGATTAGTAGATCATTCATTGAAAATCTCGAGCAACACTAAGAATAGGTTTAATTGAGTAGAAGAGAATGGAAAAGAATGAAATATAAAATAAATATTTAAATTAAAATAGAGACAAAGAAGTGTGAGATCCAATTAAATAGTGTTTTTTTTTTCAAATCATTTTCCCTTCTTACCAACCAAATCACCCCTTACAAAACATACATGAAATTAAATATAGAGCGTTGCAGCAGTGCACAACATATCAACAATGGCAAATCAAGCATGCACATTCTCAAAAATAACAAGTTAGCAATCTTGAATTTATAAACACAAAGAAAACAGAAAATACAGAAATCACATTCTCCTAATTACATAGAAATATTTTGCACATCTTTGATGTAACATTGACGGGTGAAAATATTCTGAGCTGTCAATCCAGTTTAGCTCGCTCCACTCCTAGACCACAAACTTGGGCCAAAATGCCCACAGACAAAAAATTAGGACCAAAAAATTCACATAATCGTGTGAGCCAAGACCAGCCCACAAATCCTATAAAAAAAAAAATTGGCCTTGCCCATTCAATTGGCAGAAAGATATACCCCTTTTTTATGATTCATTGCTATCTGAACTCTAAATAAAAGTTTGTTTTCTGTTACACACTTACACATAAACTTTTTATGATTTATTTGATAATATATATGTTTGAGTTAATACTGAGTTACAATCAGATGGATCCTAAGTATTTATGGCTTTCTATCATTCTCTCTCTGAAGCATTCCTGTTGCATAATACCAATTTTCTCCTCAAGAATTTCAAAATGATTAATAGTACCACTCAAACCCGCTTTGGTTTCTATCCAATCTGAGGACCGTGACTCACTTGAGCAAAGGAAACTGCTAGCTTCACCAAGATTAGTAATGTGCTCGTATTAAAATGATATATTATTGTTATAGAAATTTAAAATTGCAGTTCATGTCACATAACTAAATGTTTTTCAATTTCCTTTGACACTTGGATTTGCAGGTTGAAACTTGTTAGCTGATTAAGGCGAAAACATTTCATTCAAATCGATCATACACTTTGCTAGATAGTAAAATATGTGCAGTGCCTAGAATAAAATAAATGTTTTATTTTAGCTTCTTAACTCTTATTGTAGTAATCATTTAAGGGGTTTACATTTCAACTATCTTGATACCCCAACCCCTAGCTACAATCCCAAAAGAAAACTCATCCCCCAATATATATTAGAGAAAGAGAGATCAATACATTTGGGAAGTCCAAACCTTACCCAAGGAGGCTAAAACTAGATAAATCTGTAAAATGGGAAACCATAGCTATATCTAATAAGCTCCTCAGAGATACAATGAGGTAGAGGGTCCCACCAAGTATAGCCTAAGCCCTAAGGTTTGTGTACCAAAAGGGGCAAGCTTGTCCACGCAAACATTTTCTTCTCTCTCTCTCTATATATATATGTGAGAAATTCTAAAGCAAAAAGATTCAGTTAGTTTTATTTTATACAGTTAACCATTTGTTATAGATAGACCAAGGCACCAAATCTGGATTTGTGAAGGCTTGCACCACTAGCTGCGAAACAGTTTCTAGCCAAAATTTACTCCAATTGCTGCCGGAAGGCAGAAGCTTTTTCAATGGCCATGATGGCTGCTATATCGTATCGATATATAAAAACAAACAATTATGTGAATGAACAAACTTTTTTCTTTATTTATTCTTGTTCTTTTTCTAATTCAATAAAAAAGCAAATATTTATCAGTCTGTGAATTCGAACCTACTCACGACTTTGCTAAATTATTTTCTAAAAGAGTAGGATTTTGTACTTTATTATTTTGACAAGCCACTACAAGGATATGTTTTCAACAGTTCCAGGACCAATTGATTTGTTTTGCGATAACAAGTCAGCTGTGCACGGAGCTACAAATCAAGTATTTTCATAAAAGAACCATGCAAACAGAGTTAGATTGCTACTTTGTTAGTAAAAAGATTCAACCCAAGGTTAGCTAAATCTAGTATTGGTTTCTTCTCATCAACAATAGCAAATGTTTTCACTAAAGGGATAGGCAGGATTATTTTAGAACAATTTTATGCAAGCTTGAAGTAGAAAGCACGAATTTAAGGTAAAATATGTTTGAAATTCTATAAAATTTAAAAAATATTAATTAATTTGGTCTTTATAAAAATAAAATATATTTTTAATGATTTTTCATAGTAACCAACTTAAATAATTTCTTTCTTTATCTTCCCAAACACATTTAGAAGATAACATATTATTGTTTCATCTTTCCGCTAATCATATAAGTGCAAAAAAATCACATAGAAAATGATAAAAAAAATTGTAATTTTTGGAAGATTTTACTTGCAAAAAATTATTTAATTTATTTCAAAATTTTTAGTACTTCAAAAAAATTAGTGTATAATTAATTAATTATCAACTAGAGGATACCCAGAGTTCTCCCAAAATACATAGAATGTTTCTTTTGTAATAAAGAAAGCTTTAGAGAGAGCGGGAGAAAGAAATTTATTTTGAAAAAGTTTATACATATATATTTAAATACATAGAATTAATAATAGTACATTTATGTATTATCATTATTTTGAAAAACAATAGATCATGATATTAGATGCTAAAAATAAAAGATAAAACATAATCATACGAAAATGATAACTTCATAAAAAATGAAAATGATAACATGTAACAAAATTAAAATTGATTTTTCATATATTTTTTTCAAAACAATTCAAACTTTGAAAAAAAATAAGGCTCATAAATTTGAGTCAAATTGAAAAAGAAATTAAAACGGCAAGTTTTAGCAATTGAAAAATCGATGGCTAACAAATTTAACAACTAAAATAACGAATGACAAATAAGTCACTAATTGTGTTATATATATATATATATATATATATATATATATATATATATATATATATATATATATATATATATATATAGTGCAGTCACTAATTGATAGTGCATTTTTTTACTCTTGACAAAGAAGTTCACACCCAAAGAACTTAATCATGGCCGAGACAGGTATGATTTTTTAGAGGAAAAGGTATGATTTTTACTCTTTGAAAGTCAGCACATTTTGATGTGTTTCAAACCCTCGTCTTATAGATCTTTGTGACTTGAAAACTGTTTAGCTTCCTTAATTAATTAGCTGGGTTAATTGGTATTTAATTAAATACCTTTTACAAACACTTGTGTGTATAACTTTGAATGAGAATTTAGATTGGACTCTTTTTAAGGTGTGTGAATCCTTTGTTACAAATCTGCAGTTAGGCAACATTGTACTAAGGTTGTTGGTTGTAAGGCCAATCCAAAGATAAAATAATAAAAATTCAAATTTTAGGTTTATCAAAAAGAAATATTTGCTATTTTTTTTTTTTAAAAAAAACTACCTATATTGATAAAAATGTTCAACATATAATTTTCTTATTTAAAGTATAAAAAGTCTCTCAAAATTTAGGTTTAACTTACTATTGGACTGGTCTTGGTTGGTTGAATGTGTCAGTTTCTCCTTAATCATCTTCTTCCTCCTTCATTTTTGTTGTTTAAAGCTTTGAGCTCTTGAAAGTTTATCAATGGAAATTTGACCAACTATACTTTACAAAGATCCAGTTTCGGTACTAATCCTTTAAAGGATTCTATATATCAAATGAATTATTCTTTCAAAATTTCAACCTCTTCCAAAATGACCATCATTTAATTTTAAATTATTTCTTTAAAAATGCCATTAATTATTTATAGTATTTGACCTAATTAAATATTTAACTAATTTATAGTTATTTTAATTTCGACTCTTTTAACAATGAAAAACATTGTTCGATCGGGAACACATGGAGTACTGACATGGGTTCATGAGCTAATGATAAAACAAGTAAAGAGAACTATATAGACACCAAATCCATTAAGTTTAATTTTAATTATCATCACTGTAGAGAGAGAGAGAGATTGAACTATACACCACATCCCCACATTGCTAATAAGCTTTTTTATATGACTCTTGGGGTGAAACACTACGATCGGAAGAAATAAAACCTTGACATACATTAGGTTTATATGGTCCACATTTTTTTATATATCCTTTATTGAATTATTTCCTAACCAATGTGGAACTAACTACTTTTACTTGACTTTTTAACAAATACTTTTAGTTTGAAAATTATTTTACTATAATAAATAATATTTAGGATATATACATTACCTTTGTTTTGGTAATAGGATGTACACGTTACGTACCTTTTTTTAGGATGTACACATTCCCTTAAATAAAAAATATTTTATATAATAAAATATATTTTTTAGGATGTATACGCGCGTTACCTTAAATCACAACGTATAATTTTGAATCGATGCATCATGTATGGAATGTTGGAAAGCAAGTCATACTCATTGACAGAAAAGAAAGGCAACCCAAAATCACTTTTTTATAATTCTGCGTAGATTTTAAACAATTGTTTTTTTTTTCTTTTCAATAAAACATGGCACCACAAAACCAATTTTAAAGCATATATCTATCTTTCATGCATGTTCTTATAAACCACAAATCTAACTTTTATGGGCACATATGTCCACTTGAATTATTTCTTCTTATTATAATATTAACATAATGTTCTAGACACTGCTTTGGAAGTTCAACTTTTTTCTCTATCTAGCTGTGAATCTTTAGTTTCCTATATAAACACCACGCCCTCATGTTAGATTTGTGCCTGTCTTCTCTCTCACTCACTCTTCTCTAATTTGCTTTTTGGAAAGGAATTGAAATGGGTGCACTTAACTACATCATCTCCAACTTTTGCACAGTACCCAACAAAAAGATCAAAACAATGCAGGTAGGCACTCCCCTAACCTAATTACCTCATGCCACAACACCATTTTTCCTGTATGCTCTCTATTCTTTCCCCACACTTTTTTTATTTTTTTAACGCTATGTTTTCCTTCCTTATTAGCTTCATTCTTCTAGCTTCATATATATTCATTCCTCACATATGTCGGTCTTCATTTTAGACAGTTGAGATCAAAGTCAAAATGGACTGTGATGGCTGTGAACGAAAAGTCAGAAATGCAGTGGCGACAATCAAAGGTTCTAAATTCTAATCCAAGTTTAATTTATTACTAGATATCTATATTAGATACGTAACATATATAAAATTATCTATACGTCTTTATTCGGTATATTAATTTTGAGATTTTGGAAAGTTAATTTATATCATGATATATATCATAATCAGTATAATCAAGGGGTTCAGATTTAAATTTGTATCATCTTGTGGAATTTCAGTACAAGGTCCGTGCACATGTACATGCAATATTCATGCTTAATGGTTCCGTAAAGAACATTTTAGTACTTTATATCTTGAGCTTTTTAGATATGTGATTCGTAACAAGCAAAAAAAATTGAAACGGAAAAAAAAAAAGAACTCTATATATATATATATATATATATATACACACACATCAAAACCACATATATATTAAGTGTACACTATACGAAATTAAACAAAATTTGATTTGAAGGCGTGCATGTGTTACAGGAGTGAAATCTGTGGAGATAAACCGAAAGCAAAGCAGGGTGACAGTGAATGGTTGCGTTGATCCAAACAAGGTGTTGAATAGGGTAAAGAGAACCGGGAAGAAAAAAGCTGAATTTTGGCCTTATGTTCCACAGCATGTGGTCACATATCCTCATGCCTCCGGCGTCTATGACAAAAGGGCACCCGGCGGCTATGTTCGAAACGTCCAAACATTTGCAGCATCAGCTGATACAGAAGAGAAATTTATGTCCCTTTTCAGCGAAGACAACGTAAATGCATGCTCCATCATGTAATATACTATAATATAAGCAACTACTGTGAATCGAGAAATTATTACATGACACAATGACACACAAAAATATGTTAGATAGAAATTATTCTAGATCTATAAGATCCTACGTCATGCAATGATATTTCTCATCATCTTACGAGAATCTTGGTTCTTGTAGATCTACCAGCTTTTTCTTTACACTTGGTGCTTCGAAGTGTGAAGGAGAAGAGTCAATGAATGTACTCACTCTTTTTTTCTACTTTTTGTTAATGTGCTTCGGGACAAAGCTTTGGATTGCCATGCTAGCTAGCGTCAATTATTGAAACTTCGTGGAAACTGAAAAACGCTGGAGTGCAATCAAACTTTAGAAGGTATAAAATTAAAATAGAAGAAATCATTTTTCAAAGGTGTTGAGAGGAATTTGATTCTTGCTGCCTACCACAGACAAATTAAATCGAATAACGCAAAGGACCACTGTTACTCCTAACTCCTTCATTAAGCCAATGTGTAATACTTCACTTATACTATGATTAAGTACTTTTTTTATTTAACTTTATTGCCTGTGGAAGACATGAATGATAAACATATCAGGGTAAAGGACGATTTACAAGGGACTTGTATTAGCAGCGATTGTTTCAATTGGTGAATATATATTGTGCCTTGCTTTTGGAATAAGACAATATATAACTTTTATACAAACAAAAATAAAATAAGACAGATTTTTTATTTCCCTTTTGTTGGGAATTGTTGCACATTTGCATGCTATAATATAACCTCTGGATCAAATTAATTTTATTTTTATCAGTGAAAAAATAATATCAAAAAATTTATAATTAATAACTCCCTTACTAATATTTAATCAAGTGAATTATTTTTGCTTGACACATCAAATTACTTATGACTATTTGAACATTATATTTCATATATGCTATATATATTCACCTTTAATTTACTT
The DNA here is from genome assembly GCA_007407185.1 of Glycine tomentella. Lineage (NCBI taxonomy): Eukaryota > Viridiplantae > Streptophyta > Magnoliopsida > Fabales > Fabaceae > Glycine > Glycine tomentella. The sequence continues at coordinate 139,287 of PYAF01005514.1, forward strand.
CTCATGACTTGATTTTTATTATCTTTATATACACATATAATTATATAAATGCTTAATTTATACAAATAAAAAAGACAACGAGTATTATTCCAAATTACTCTACAAAAAATATTACTCCAAATTACTCTACAAAAAATATTACTCTTATCTTAAATAGGTTTTTTACTCCTAAAAATAACATTTTTCAGTAAATTTACCCAAACAAAAATTAATTTTAATCATAATCAATTATATGTATAATCGATTATTAAAATAATCTAATTCACTTACAAACAATTTTATTTGTAACTATCCCATACACTCCCTTAATGGAAATAGACAATTGAACAAACAAAACACTAACAGAGAAAATTTACGACAAAGTTATCATATATTGAATTGTATCAAGAAAAATTCTAATTAATATTACAAATGTATACTTTTTTTTTTGAAATGACAAATAAAAAATGTCATTACGATCGATTTCTGAGTTACTTCACTTGTTTTCTTTTTAGTCATGTTTTTTTTTCTTCTTTTAAACCATTGTTGATTAATACACGTTCATAAGGTTTTGTACACAAAAACCATTGTTGTTCTAGTAATATAAAACTTGTGGTAATAAAGTTGCGTTATCATCTTATAATACTTTGCCAAAATGTTTGCAAGTGGACTTATTCTACATTTTGGGATCACTTTCATTTTATCCGTTGAATCCGAGAAGGTTCCTTCTCTCTCTTTCACTTTCTTTTCCCCCCAGCTACGTGCACCTTATTCTCCTTTCTCCCCCAAAAGTATTTTGTTTTTTTCAGGACGTGATTAACTTTGCTCCCATTTAAATTATTTTTACTTTACCTTTATAGTTGAGGGATGAGTCTTGACAAAATAATAAAATTGTGTCTTGGTTGTGTCTTGCATAACTTGAAGCCTCTGGACAATGGAGGAGTAAGTAATTCTTCTTTTACTTTACCTTTTTCAAGGTATAATGCATATTAAATTTTAAAAGAGTAGTATTCAATATTCTTGCGTTAGAGAGGGTTGCAAAAGACCTTAATTAATGATTAAAAATGGGTTAAAGTTTATACATACATGATATATCGTTTGCGAAGGTAAGTTAAAGTTTTTAATTTCTTCTGCAACAAGGTATTTATAATATATTTTTTACAGAAAGCTATTTATATATAATATACCTTTGTAAATTGCATACCTCAATTGGATTTATTTTATACAATGGAAATATACAAGTATAATTCTTTTTCAAATAAGTATATAAATATGTAGGTCAACGAACTTAATTATGATCTCTAGCAAAATTTCTTATTTGTTTAAATTTTGTCACTCGTTCAACCATCTTAACTAAGTCCAAATGGAAAATTAGATAGATTTCCCTCTAGCATATATAATAATGTAAATGACTTTGTAAGTGGTAAGCCTTATAATAAAGTGTCTTATTAAGATTTTTAAAATCCAAATTGAAACCAATAATAAAATTAATGGTTATTTATTTTCAAATAAACATCAATGTAAAAAAAACAAAGTCATTAACAATGTCTCAAGTTCAAACTTTATGATAGAAAAGACGTGATTAAAAAAGGAAATTGCTCTAAAGATAATCTACTAGGTTCTTGGATAAACATTAATTATTGATAAAATCTGTAAATCCTTCCCACTAATAAAATAGTTAACAAATGTTTTTAAAAAAAAAAACTCATCAATGTTTCGTAAAGATATATACCACAGAATATGCCCTTACCTTAAGAGGTAATAAGTTAGGTACGTGAGTAAGAGGTATATAACTATAAAGAGTACGCGCATGTCCGGAAAAGAGAAAATTATAGAAATAATAATTTCTTAATAAGTTATAAAACAAAAAACAGTGCACTCTAAAACAAACTCATGCAAACTTTGCCCTCATTCTGACTGAAAAGTATAACGTTGAATATATCATTTTAGATAGAAAAAGATCAAAATTATTGAAAAAGGTTACGTAATATAATTGACTTGATTATACCACACATCCTACAATTAATTAATGACAAGTACATTGAAAACAATTTGTAGTGTGTTCCTTTCACATATTTGCCCACGCTAACTAAAGTAAACTCTTCTCTGAGTAGTGAAAAAATACCATTACAATATAAAATAAAGGTCTTGTGATTTAAGTTGTAGTAAAAATGTACCAATCAGTAACATGTTATATTTTCATTAACGGAGGCCAAGGAAAATCTAAATCAGAATAAGGAAATATAATAATTCAATTGAAATAACAATACTATTTTTACATATTGAATTAGGACAATGAATGAAATTGTTATTGATCTCATTTATATTTGCCAATATTGTAATTAATCAACAGTTCCATAAGAAAAAGGAAGTAATTGACCTAAGATCATTACCAAATTGATTTTTTTAACAATAAATATTAATTTTTTGTTAACAGCAAAATCGAATCTACAATCTTTTCATTCCTTCCTTCTCTTTCTATCACAAGTTAATTTTATAACTCCATTGCTAACTTGATGTGACCAAAAACCAATAATTCACATACATTCCTTGCACCTCACACCTCAAGTAGCTAGTTTTATGATTTAAGCTAGATGACTCTTGTTCACCTGTGTCCTAATAATCTTATATCTCAAAACAAAAGTGAAGAAGACACATCTATCATTGAAATTTCACTTTAATGTTATTGGCATATTACTTAAATTATAGAGTAATGCAGCATCAATAAGAAGGGGTACTGTAGTTGAATCTGATGTTGTCATGGTAATCTTATCTGATCGGGGCCATTTAGTTGATGAGGACCAGCCAATTACAAAAGACAAGGTAAAGAAACCTTTATTTAATGCTTTGCTTTGGTAGCTACTAAGCAAATATATTCCAGCCTTTTATATATAGCCTTGGCACAATCAACCAAGGCCACTGAGCATGACCATAAATATATATTCCAAGTTAATCACTGTCCCTTTTGACCATATTTGTTCCCTGTAGCGTATGCCCTCTTGCATAATTGCATCATAATAAAGAGCGATGCATGATTACTTTATTGATAAGTAATGCCAAAAGTTGAGTGAGGAATTCATGATAAAGAGCTCAACCCTTCAAAATGGAGGCATACATTTTTGTAAAAGAAGCTTCTGCTAAAAGATCTGTAGTAGTGAACTTTTAATTAGGATCCTTTCAAATTTCAATGACATGTTTTTTTCTTTGATTGATTTGTAAAAGTCCACTAACAACCTTATACAGTTAAATTTGTTTTCCTATAAATTAATATATTTATATTCTAATCACTAGATATTTTATTTGTTCATGGCATAAAAACTGCTACGTCAGAGAAGAAGTATTTTTATTCAGTATTCACTGATAAGGTGAAGCTATTATTGCGAACTATATATGATTGAATTCATATATACCCAAGGCAATCTCTCGTTGTGTTTCATCAACTAAAGGATGCAGCTGAAACAATAAATTTTCTATTTGTAAAAAAATTCCTTGTTTTATTGAAATTTAAGAACAGACGCAACTGATAAGAACAGAAGTCTTCCTAGCTATTTATGGGAACAAAATTACGTTCTGATATGACACGGAACATAATGAAATCACAGATTAGAGTTGTAGCAGTTGGAGACCATAAGGATTGGGATTTGACAGAATAATTAGCTGGACAATTGGAATGACAAATTGTAATAATTAACTTCCCTCAAGATGCAGTTGTGACCTGTGATAATAGACAAAGCTAGCCTGCATATTAAACTGATGTTACTTGCCTCCATCAAGCTGATAAATTCGTGGGTAAAATATATATCCGAAGTAATCTAAATTTGAAAATTATTAATTTGATATTTATAAAAAAATATTAATTTGGTTCTTGTAAAAATAAAACATTTTTTTTTATAATTCTAAGTAATAACTTTGTCAAACAATAATTTGAGGTAACTAATATATTTACAAATGTAATTGATTACAAATAAATTAAATAATGTGGTAGTTGAGATGCATTAAAAAATTGATTTCTTCTAACATATCTTCTTCAAGACACATTCTATGCATGACTATTAATAAGTATTAAGTATAATAATAATAAAAAAGACATTGGATTAATAGTGAAGCAACTTCAATTTAAAAACTTTCACTCTAAATGTGTATCACCGGCCACATTTAATTTCGAGTTATTACTAGTAAATTATCTTTAAAATATCATGTATTTTTGAACTATATAAATATATATACTTAAAACACTTTCATATTATATATATATATATATATATTAATTTATAATTTTATTCTGTGTTTTTCTTAATGTTATTTTAATTCAGTAAAAGAATAATGTTATTTAAACGTGCTATTAATAATTTTTATGTGTCAATAATACCGTTAATTATGCTGGCATACTAGTGAAATAAAATGCTAAGAATCGAATAAAATAAATGTGTAAAAAAAGTTAGGAAAATAGGAAATGTAGATTGTGTGGACATCAATTTTTATTTTTTGGTTATGATAATAACCGTTTGATAAGTCAAATTTGGTTAATATATGTTATAGACGCACGATTTATTTAATATATGCATTGTATTAAGAGTTGTAGAGTATATTGAGTGAAAATTAAAATTCTAAAGTTAATTATATAAGTTTTCCTCCAATCGGAGGGGAGAATAATTGACCTACCTATTGTGCAAAGTGGCGCGCTATATCTTTCAAACCCTCAAAAATGGGGCAAAAAGAAGAAACTAAAGCATTATGCAACCCCACATATACAGAACAGAACAAAACAAAACCACCGCCCAAGGATCAAAATTCCTTGTTGACTCGGAACAGTTTTGTGCTTTTGGTTTTTCTTCTCTCGCATTTTGGCAGGCAGATAATCATCACTTCCAAGTTTGGATTTCTATCAGTCGTTTTCCCTTTCCCTACATAAGCATTTTTTTTTCTTTTTTTTTTTTTCTATCTTTTCTGTTTTACTAATTTGTAATGTTTGATAATATTTTATATAATATAAAAAATAAATAATTATTTTTTTATTTTGGAAAAATCTTGTAGTAAACAGTATAACTTTTTATTATTGTAAAAAGTTTTCTTGTATAATCTATTCATTTCCTTTTATTCTTTTTTTTTTTCACTCATCTAAATGAGTGGAGTTTTTTTTAAAAAAATTTCTTTTTCTCGTATTTTTTATATTTAAGCAATATATCTTTATTTTTTTTACTTTATTCTAATTTTAACCCTCACATTTCTAATTTTCTTTGTCCTATTTCATTCCTTAATTATCCAAGAAAAATGTTTATTTGTTTTAGAATCTAGTAGAATTAATTTTAATAAATTAATTTTGAACCAATATTTAAATTCATTTCTATAAAAAAATTAAATTAAAAATACATACAAAAAAAGACGTATTTTAGAAATAAAATAATATTTAATTGCAAAAAAAAAATCACCTATTTAGCCAAGGAGCTAGGCTCCTGATGAAACAGGATTAGGAGGTTGTTCTTCTCAATAATTTGGGGAAAGAAACTAGTGCACTCACTATTACACACGACACTTTTGATGACGGTTCTTTTACCTTTACGATGACGGTTGTCCAACCGTCATTGTTGTGGGTGTCGTTAAAAAGAGGAGTCAACATCGTCAAAGGTGAGTTAGTGGATGATAGCCTCTACTCTGTTTGAACCTTTCAAGTTAGAAGATATCAAATAATGTATATGTTTAAGCCATTTAATTTTCAAGCACAAAATATAAATGTTCAAAGAGAACTTTAAGCTCATGAAGACATTGCAATAATAATAAAAATTCTCAGGTGTCCAGAGAAAACCTTTTAACCTATACCTTTGAAAGTAATGAGCAACAAACTTTGACCACAACTTTGTTGCCTTGTTCACCAGTGTCATCTATACATATGAGTGTTGCATCAATACCACCTTTCTCAGCAATGGATTTACATATTTCATCCTGCAACATAAAAGGAAAATACTCAGCAGAGATAACATAAGGCATTAAGGCAATGCATACTTGAGTCTGCACTTCAATTTGACAATGTTAGTAAGGCTGGCCCAACATACCGAATTCAAACCTCGAAAAACATTAAAAATCTAAGGGGGATAAAAAGCAAATTAAAGCTAGACTTCAAGACACCCAATTGACAAATCTTGCTAACTACAAGTCCTATACGATAAACAGGCAAGTATACCTACCATTAGCCCTAAGTTTTATTTCCACTAACATGTCCACCTTGATGCGTCAACTGACTCAAGAAAAGGAATAGCAAACATTGCAGCAACTCAACATTTGGATCATACTGGGAGAGACAGTTCATAAAAGCTCTTAATAGCCATTTTGAGACAAGAATCAAGGATGGCTGAAAATTTGTGTAGGATCAGTCACCATAAAAATCACCTAAAACCATCCGACTATATAGTTTTGATTCAATTGTTATTTTCCTTTGAACTTTCAATGCAAACACAATTTTTCATACTCAATGTAGGATTAGATTTTCATTCACTTACATTTACGACAACGACCCTCAAAGTGATGCATGCTAAAATCAAGTCAAGTGAGAACCTACAATTGTTGTAATAGTCCTATAGCATGGATCTAGAAAGATTCCTTATCATCCTGTTTTGTATATCTGCTATCTTTATCATGAATTCTGTCCTTATAAATGAAGATATACATACCTAAGTTATAGAGAAAGATAAATTAAAAGCAAGTAAAACATTTTCCACATTTTTGTGAAAAATCATTCACACACCACGGATTATAAAAAAATGATAATTGGATTGCCGCTAACCATTAAAAAAAAAGACAAAATAAATAGAGGAAACATTGTGGAAAATGTCCATAATCCAAAATAACATCAAAATGTTCTTTTCTTCTATTATTTTTGTGCCAATAACAAGGTAAGGAACAAGACGCACCTATTACAGGCAATATGTGCTTGCACGCATCCAAGAAAGGCTTGCTCAGAATTTCTCCTTGATCAGAATTTAATTAATTAATATACTAAAAAACAAATTAAGGAGAAAAAGAGTACATAGCGAAGGCAAACACCTCTCGCAGTCGAGAAGAGAAGAAACTTATGCAGAGCGAGAAAGAGAGAGAGAGAGAGAGAGGACACCATACCCGTGACGGAGCCCGGGCCGTGATGACGCCGGAGTCACACCTTGCGTGAGTGCCTGAGATGGAGAACACAAGTAGGAAAGTGGTAAGGGAAACGAAGAGACAGTCACACCAAGACTAGGGTTCAATTGAATAAAGGGTACAAGAGTGATGAGGGCAGCGTCCAAGAGTCACCTGAGGGAGCAACAATGAGTATCAAGAAAATGGAGGCTAGGGCACGAGACAGAGAGAAAATGTTGAGTTTCAACCTAAAATTGAAAACCCCAAAATTTCAAAAATGCCACTAGACCTTCAAAGACGGTCCTACAAATAACCGTCATCGTAGAATACTTTCAAAGACGTTTTTCCAACAACCGTCTTCGTTTTGCTTTTCATATTTACGAAATTGCCACCGTGTGCAAAACAATGACGGTTTTATGAGGACCGCTGTTGTATAGGTGTTGTAAAAAAGCTATTATGTAGTAGTGGCTGATTTTATTGGTTAGATATTTGTTGAAATAAATATTTGTTTTAATAAAATAAGTAATTTTTTTATTTTCTTAGTATTTGTATCTAAATTACTTATGTTTTAAAAAATTATTTTTTACTTATTTTAAAAAATAAATCTTATCTACTTCTTTAAAAAAAATACATATATAAAAATATTCGTCTTAAATTATACCACCCGAAAAACAAGATCACCAGATTGAAGAGAAATAGAGATAGGCTCTCATATTAAGTACGTAAGTGATATAAATTAGGTTATATATCTTGAGAAAACATAGCTTTTATCAGGATGTGGTCCTTTTGCTCGATCATATATTAAATTAGATCCTAGAAAGAAGAAAAAAAATTATTAACTTGATGCCGTTGATGCATATTTGGTGGAATTGACCGTAGTTTTATCAAAGTTAACTTAGAATCTAAAGCTCCAAATGTAAATCCTTAACTCACTAAAACTACTTATCTGAAATGCTGACACATGTCCCCAGCGTCACTTTTCTGATAATTTACCCTTCTCAAGTGCATTCATTTTCCATCCTTTGGAAAGGCATTTTTGAGAAACTCTTAACCTATAACTTAGATGAGCTGAAGCTTCTCGAATCACATCTCTTTGAACTTTTAATTGATGTATCTGTGTGCATCTCTTACTATCCACGCTCATCATGCTAAGGAGATCGAAAATATATAATATACTATATTGAGAATATTACTAGTTAAATAAAATTATGACACAACATATCCGACCTTGGATTAAATTTTAAATAATGAACAATAATATATATATATATATATATATATATTCTCAATGATGTATTTGAGGGTATCGAAAGAATTCTCCAAAATGCTAATATGGTCTCTTCATAATTCTCCGAGAAATAATGTCATGTGATTTTAGAGTTTTCTTGAAAGTACAAAGTTTCTCCCATGAAAAATCTTGCCTTTACCTTGGTAAATGTTGCAAAATCGACAAATGTACCGTTCGTTCAAGTAATAAAATGATAAGTGAGTTATCGTCCCACAGAAATTGTTGCACCAATTATATTGTAACTTAAATTTATAAGTTGGATGAATAAATATTTGTAAAAGAATGAGTTGGTTGTTTGATTGGATAAAATTAAAGACAAGAGTAAAACATAAATATAAATTATGAACAGGCAAAGTAAAGTGTGACAAGATAAAGAAAGCGTAGTCAGGGCACCCACACTCGATGATTCCTCCCAATGAATTCGTATCGCTCACTATATTCGATTATCTAAGTTACTTAGCGTTGTGTTCATTGCATGTTAGCTATTTACCAATTCCTTAGTGACATAGCTCTTTAACCCACCTAAAAACCCTAATCCCTTAGTGACTTCCTTAAAGTTAAGCATTAAGCAAACACATGAAGAAACTACAAGCATGCATTCCTATTCCTAGGTAATGTAAAGCAAGTCACCACACTTAGTTCCAAGACTAGTGTCCCAATATTCCTATTGAGAACCCTAGCTCTGAGCTCTTAACTAGATTGATCAAGTCTAAGAAAGAGACGTAGACATTCAAGCAAAGTGCAGTAAAATAACTTTGGATAAATGAATAATAACATTCAATACATTCCAATGGAAGTTTACATCAAGTGCTTGGCCCTAGCTACAAATGGAACTAGCCAAACCTAATCATGGTTGGCCTTGATACACCAAAAAGAAGCATGCCCAACTGAAGCACCAAGGAGAAGAAGATGGAGAAGAGTCTCCACTTGAACCTTCAACTCCTCAAACCCTAGCTAAGCTTCCCAAGCTCTCTTAAACCTTGTCTCAGTTATTTTTCGTCCAGAAGAAGTGTGTCAACACTGAGGGTTTAAGCCTTTTATATGGGAGTAAGTGAAACTCCCTTTTTGCCCTTCAGCAGCCTCTAAAATCACAAGGACAGCGAACTCCCGCGCTGGTGGTGCGGCATTCCCACTGTCAGCGTGAACTGGCAGAGAAAAATAGCCTGTTTACTTCATCACTGGCGCTGATGGCGCCATTCCCACGCTGGGGGCGCGGTGTGGCAGAACAGATGGCGCTGGAGGCGTGGATATCACGCTACTAGTGTGAGATGACAGGAAGAATTCCTCCAATTTGTGCTATTGGCGCTGATGGCGCGGAGTTGGCGCTGGTGGCGCTATAGCTTTTCTCAGATCAGCTTGTTTTGTTGAATTCTTTCTATGAACTGCACAAATTAACTGAGAATAGGGCTGCAAAGGAATAATCAAAGATTATGGCATTCATGAACAATTATTGATAAATTATGACTAATTCTTTGCTTCTATTGACTTGAAAAACATTATATGCTAAGGGCATATCGGTAAACATGTTAACTCCTGTTATGTAGTTAAACAAACCACCTTAGACAAATTCGAAATTTTGTTAACGGAGTACAAACATTAAGTATTGCAGTTAAGTTGGTCTCAATGCAACTAGCTAGAAAGTCATTTCAGCAATTATATTTTTCCAGTGAATGTTTTAAATTTATAAATTAAGATATTATATCAAAAGACTCATTAATTCTATTGAAAAATTACCTACAAAAATTATTATAAAAGTACATGCACAAGTTAGAAAATTAAACTAATTAATATCCAAATCCAAAAGATTACTCAACTATTTTCTCGTCTTCTTTCTTGTATTAATAACATGACAAAATTTAAAGCATAGCCAAGTCAAACAGAGGGAAAAAAAACTAACCTATCTTGCTTATTGGTAATAATCTCACAAGTTTAAACTTCATATATTAAACATAACGTGAGGATTTCATTTTCATTTTTGCAATTCTTTCCTTCCTGGACCACCATTGGTCGGGATTTAACTTCCAGTCACACCCAACTTGAAGAACATACTTGTGCTGATTGGTTAGCGAAGTCAAGAGCAAATTCTCATGATAAACTTCATCTGCATGTTTTCATCTTGTCCTACACCCATGCATCACTTATTGCCTGCTGATGCTATGGGTTCAGTTTTCCTCAGACATTAGTTTCTTTTGTTCTTTTTTTAGCTTTCATCAAACATAAAAAAATGACATAAGCCTAGGGAAGAGAGGTCGATCCATCATACTTTGTTTATCAGCAAATTACTTGCTGCTCAAGAAAATTAATTTTAAAAGTATAACTATAGAGGAGAGATTCATTTATTTAAGAGGAACATTTTTTTAAATATTTAATGATTATAATAAGTAATTAATCATAATCATTTAAATTTTTAAAAAATGAATTATAAAAATAATAAATAATTTTAAAAGAATTATTCTTGAAATAATTGAATCTCTCCTTAATAAATATATCTAGTTTATTTATAACCGATTATATATTCATATTTTTAAAAATAATAAATAGTTATATAAGCTTATAATTATATTAAATTAGTTATAATATCCAATTACTATCTAGTTATTTACTAATAATAATAATTGTTATAATTATGTAAATTCTCAAACATGAGCATCCTAACTGGATAGTAAGCAACAACCTCTTCAGGTTGATGCTCATATAGAGTTCCTTCTCATGAACTGCAAAAGCTTCTGCACTTTGGGAATCCTAGAAGAACCACTTACAAGAACAGCACCGTGTATATCACTCTTGTGCATCTTAGAATCAACAAGACACTTATCTACTATTTCCATACACTTCTCAAAGAGATCCTTGTTCATTCCTTCCTGCATGTGTGAATGGACAGCAGAATTCAATGGCCTACAATAAATAACCAACCTCAATTACCAAACTCTCTGAAAAACGAGAGTGCTATTTTTGCCCTCTCGCAAGTTTCTATCAAGCTCGATAGGATTCCTCTTGGGTTCTCTCACTCACGTTCATATTCTTCTTCTTTTTGAACTCCGGTCCTCCACACATTAGTTAACCATTCTGCTGAGAAAGTCTTGTCCTCCAAGGTGAGTGTCTCCACCAATAGCATTAACTTGGAACTTCATATCCTTATTAAGTGTGACGAGAGACACGTCAAAAATAGCACCACCAAGGTGAAATACGAAAATTTTTCGTTCTCCAACAGCACAACTAGAAGTAGTAGTATTCTTTTGAAAGGCATAAGCATATGCAATGGCTGCAGCATAGGTTCATTGATTATCCGCATAACATTGAGGCCAGCATTGGTTGCAGCATGTGGCTTTACGTTGGGATTCATTGAAATGTACAGGTATAGTAACAACAACATTATTCTTCATAGTATGATCCTTCGCAGATATTTCCATAAATTTTTTTGCAATATCCCGCATTTTGACGAGAATCATCGAATGAACTTCCTCAGGAGAAAAGTGTCGCTCCTAATGCAAGTACCTAACTGGGTCTTAAGCATGAAGTATTGTGTAACTAGAGTTAGCTTAGGAGACAACGACCTTACTGTCACTTTTGGAAAAAAAATATACCTAAATGTCATGCATACAGGAAATTTTATCAGACTGCCACGCGGCATAATTTGTTTGTCAATCCAGTGAACTAGGTGATGGACACGTGGCTGTCAAGAGGTAATTCGCTGGGGAGTCCAACGAATTAGGTGGACATATGACAGACAGGTAGTAATTCGCTGGGGAGCCCAGCTAGGCATGGTAACTTAACCCGCATCCGTGGGCATCCGTCTGAACCCGCCTCGATGTCAACGGGGAAAAACCGAGTTGACCGGTTTCAGGTTCAGGTTCGGTTTTTTCCCGCCTGTTGAATTCGGGGGCGGGGGCGGTTTTGGTAATGCTGATAACCGCCTCGCCCCCGCCCCCGCCATGCTATATTTAATTATTTATAAAAATACCTTTATATATGTAGAATACATTGGGATAAAGGCTTAATTTTATTCAAGAATTAGGAGTATAACTAATTTTATTTTCCAGCAATAAACATCTAATGTTGAAATTTTATTGTAATTACATACATTTGAGACTTAGCACTATCAAATTTTAGCCCCATCGGTTTTCGGGGGCGGGGGTGAGGGTGGTTTTGAGGGACGGGGGCAGGGGTGGTATCAGTAAAAATCGCCCCCGACCTGCCCTGTTGCCATGCCTAAGCCCAGCGAATTATGTGGCAAATGGAAAAAAATGTCAAAATGCTCGAAATTCAGAGGGGAAGCCCTAGACAAGTAGCCGAAGGGAAGTTGGCCCGTCATTTTTTCCAAAAAATGTCTCTAAGTGCCTCAAAATTAAGATTTAAGATTACGATGTGTCCTTTAAATGGTCTAGCTTTTGATAGAAATGTCCGATTGAGGCGTACAATATGTCTAAATGCTCGCCTCTGAATTTCGAGTATTTTGACACATCTTACACCTCTATCGGACATTTCTATCAAAAGTTAGACCATTTAAAGGACACATCGTAATCTTAAATCTTAAATCTTAATTTTGAGGCACTTAGAGGGGTTTTTTGGAAAAAAATGGCGGACCAACTCCCCTTTGGTTAATTGCTTAGGGCTTCCCCTCTGAATTTCGAGCGTTTTGACATATCGCAAGCCTCAATCGGACATTCCTATCAAAAGTTATGACCGTTCGAAGTTTTTGACATTTTTTTTTCCATTGCCACGTAATTCGCTGGGCTCCCTATTGTATTACTACCTGTCTGCCATGTGTCCACCAAATTCGTTGGACTCCCCAGCAAATTACCCCCTGACTGTCACGTGTCCGTCACCTAGTTCTATGGACTGACAAACGAATTATACCGCGTGACAGCCTGATAAAATTTATTGTGCGCGTGACATTTAGGTATATTTTTTTTTTCCAAACGTGACAGTACGGTCGTTGTCTCGTTAGCTTAGTAGGTTAGTCTCTATGTAACTAGAGTTAGCTTAGTTAGTTGGTTATGAGTTAGTTACTCTAACAACTAACTATATAATCAACTATAATAACCAACTTTAGTGCTAGTCAATTCATGCTATTCATTCCTTTCCACTTCAGTTTCTCTCTTTAACTTTCTTTGCAAGCTTCTTCTGCAAACTTTACATTTATCCATGGCAGACATGGGTTTTATGACTGGGATCATTATTTTATCATCAACCCTGGCCATGACCTTGAATGGCTATCTTTAACAATGGGATCATTGTGTTTCCTCCCAATCAACCTCTTGACATCTGCAAAAGAGTCTAAGTAAATCTCATTTTTTTTGTGCTACTAAAGGAAAACACTGGTACTTTGAGCATGGTTTTAAATTGGAGTCGCATTAATCACATTATGTGAGTCAAAAAAATCTATATATTGCAAAAAAAAACTGGTGTGGTTACAATTCCGGTTGCAATTACGGTTTAAAATCATGCTTAAAAAAAAAAAAAACCGAAAACGTGTTTTCTGGATTGATTGGAGCTTTATTTTTAGCTTGATCACCAATCAACTTTACATCATCCCTGAAAGCAACAACAGAAGGAGTGGTCTTTTTGCGTTGATAGACGTTGTGCATTATTTTAATTCCCCCCTCCCCCACGTTGCTAATCCCACACTGCAACACATGAATGCGATGTACCAAGGTCGATTCCAATGGCAGCTTTCTGTTTCTGACGGTCCATTCCCTGTGAAGAGTGAAAATACAAAACAACTTAATTCGGGCTTTGAAAGACTTAAAAGGATTTGATGAATGTCACGGACTCATGGGTTAATTTTTATGTGTGAAATGAAATGTGAAAACTAGCTTAAATATTTTTAAAGTATATACATGTATGCTTCATGATTCCATGATTCCCTTTTAGTTGTTTGAAGTAATTCCTAAGTATTAGTAATGGATTTGAGCCAAAGGCATTTATTTGTTAAACCCCAAACCCCATTTGAAACCGATTGAGTGAGTTCCAGTATTTGAGTGATGATAATAAAAATCTTGCATGACATTGAAAAGGGATACCACATACATTCAGAAGGAAACTGAAATCAATCAGAAAAGAAATATTCAAATCACTAAAAATTAATCTATATAACAAAAATTAATCGTTGAAAACATGTATTGCAAAATGTAAGAGAGAGAGAGAGAGGGAAAGGGAAATAAATACCAAGAGGGGGTGAGTACCGTTTACCAAGAAAGACAATAAGCGTAGAAGGATTGAGGAAGAAATTGTTGATGAATGCTTGAAAAAAAAGTTGGAGGATTTCAATGCTCTTGTGACACTCTCATTTAATTCAATCCTGACATGTCACCTCATTAATTTTAAAATCGAATTAATCTAATTAAATCTAAATATCATCTGATCACTTTGAAAATTAAAAAAAAATCTTTTATTTTTTGGAACAAACCTAATTGATCAAACCTGGTAATTTATTATATAATCAATTTGAAAATTAGAAATTTGTCCTTGAAACCAATGTAATCAAATTTTAAAAAGATATCACCAAATAGTCGCTTATATAATAATTGATACAAAAACAATTTTTTAACTTTCAAATTGATGATATCTTATTAATTTTCAGTTTTATGATACTACATTTTATTAATTCAATCATTGAATTAATGTAAACTACACACATAAAATTTAGAAAATAGTTAATGTTTTATTAATTAATTTAATTTTAATATATAATATATTTTTTAAAAATATAACTAAATATCAATTATAAAATTACAAGCTTATAAATGCTTTTTTAAAATTTAATATAATAAAAATGACTAAAATAATATCACTGGTATAAAAATGAAATTTGTTAAACTTGTAATGTATAAAATATTAATAAATAAGTATTTAAAATTTATTTAAAATGAAAATCCTTAACACACTAACATAGTTGATAGATAATTTTTTCTCTTGATTATAAATTTTATCTTTGACTTGTGTATACGAAAAACTATCAATTAAAAGAGATCAACTCTTAAATGAATTTTGGTACACGGTACTATAATTAGTTATTTACTTTCAGCTGGGATACCTTGGTTCTCACACACACACAAAAAAAAAGAAGAAACCTTTAACACCTGCAAATACCAATTCTTAAATGTTTATTTTAGTTTATGTTCATTTGATATATTTTTTTAAACAAACATTTCATAATTTTTTTTATAAAATTATCCCTTTATTGTTATATTTTCATTTATTTTTAATAATTTAAATTTTATGCTTTTTTCATTTAATCTTTCTTAATCAAAACCAAATAAGAAATTATATATTTATGAAGATTAAAATATGAAATTCGTAATGTTTATAAAAATTAAAAGGAAAAATTATAATATGTAGAGATTAAATGAAAAAAATTACAGAAAAATGTTTAGTAAAAAGATATTTTACGAAAGACTTGTTTTAAAACATAAAAGTCAAAATAAAAAACATGATTTTCTTACAACTGATGAGCTGCATAGTATTATTGAAGAATCAAATTATTTACATCAAGTTATTATACTAAAGGCTAAACTTGAGAAGGAGTATCCTATATCCGAGCAAATAAAAAAATAAAGAAATATGTACCAAAAATATCACCAAAACAAAATACTAAATTTGACATGATACAAAGTTAATACACTAATAGGAATCATAAATTCCTCCTTTCAAAAATAATATAAAACAGAATCATAAATTCCTTTGTAAAATTAATATTACAAAGTTACAAACTAAAATTTAGATATAAAAATTTCATTTGCCAATGAGCAATTAGAGAGAGAACAAACTCAACAAAGAGTGTGTGGATAAAATAAATTAATTTATCCGAGAATCCAAAAATGGATGGGGGCAAAGACGACCAGATAAACAAGAAAGGGGCTCTTAACTCTGAACTATAGCAGCTTGAGGCTTGAGCTAGCTACTCTCTACTCATTTACGTTACAACAACAAAAAAAACCATATTTCCAACGGTGAGTTTCCTTCTTCAACGTTCGTTTTAGTCTTATCTGTTATGTTTTCTAGTTCAAATTCAGTTTCATCAAAATCAATTCTAATTCTACTCACTAACCAAATGCGCACCTTCCAATCAGAAGTCGAATTTCCCCCACATTTTGTTACATATTATTAATTAATTAAAGAATATTTTTTAGTTTAACCCTAACTCTCCGTTAATCAACCGACCAAACAGGCATAGCTGCTGCCCGCTCCGATAGATCCTCTATTCCGCAATTAGTTGCTGTTGAGTTATTTCCTCTTTGCTTTGGAAGATTTTCTACTTTTGTGTGCGTCTTCTTCTTCTTCTTTTTTTTTTTTTTTTCAAGTAATTTTCATTAGTTTCAAACTTCAAGTACATTATGTGTATGATAAAATTGGTGCTTACCTATACGTTTTGAAGATGTGACACTATAAAGATGAAAACAAACCACTTGAGTTTATAGGATAAAAATCAATTGTGCTTTGTGCTCCATTGTGCTATTAAGTGTGATTTATTTCTATTCTATTTCTTTATTCTGAAAGCACACATTTTGTGGGCATAATGTTGGGGTTGGCCCAAGGTCTCTATTTGCCGCCACCCCTTTTTGGAAAATAACTTTGATCAGTTCTCAATAGAAACGAGGTTGAGTTGTTTGGCAATTTTAACTTTTTTCTCTCTTAATTTCTGATATATCTAAGTGATCAAATTGCACATGTTACCTAATTTATTTTGGTGGGATTGAGTTATTTTTTATTACCTCCCATCCAGTGAGACACCGGATTCTGTAGGATAAGAGCTTATCAAGAGTAGAGTTGCCTTGTGCAATCTGTTTCTGTTTTCTGTCAAGTGCATCAAATATAGCTGGTTAAGATTCTCTAGGGTGCATGGCAATGGCAATCTCTTCTGTTCATGCCACACTATTTGCCAGGGCCTCTTTCTTTTGCCAAAGTAGTGGCGTGAGAAGCTTTAGATCGTGTTTACCTTTCTCATCTTCAGCTGCTTCTGTCTCCACTCACAATCTTTCACAGAAGAAATGGAGGCAGCCAGTGTTGTCAGTATTGGATCTTGGCGGAGTCAAGATAAGCAGAGAAGGTACTCTGGGTATTGCTTGTTGTTTTTCTTTTATATCTGAATGTTTATTGTCTTATACATGCTTATTTGAGCTGTAATCACATTAATATATTATGATCCACAGAAAAAAAAACTTTCAAACTTGGGTAGGTATGCCCTAACACTCTTTTTTTTTTTCTTTTTTCCCCCAATAGTTTTTGAGTCATTTGATACACTGAAGGATGTTCTACACAACCACTAATTGTGTTGTATTTCTTAAGGAGAATGTCCATGAGTATGACCTATTTGCACACTTTCTGCGAGTGAATAACATTGAGGTCATCTTTTTTAATTTTCACATTTTGATATAATTGCTATTGCCGAAGTCGCTGGGATGTTTTGGGTGGCGTATAATTTGCTTTATTTATTCTAATGTTTTGATTGAAAAATGTTCTTTGGTTTATAGAATTCTTATAATTTCTGATTTGTGGTGTTATAGATGTGATGAGGGATGATCCGACGAATAATGTGCCAGACAATATATTTTCAAAACTTGGAGTGCAGCTTCACAGGAGGGATCAACACCCTCTTGGGATACTGAAGAATGCAATATACGAGTATTTTGACACACATTATTCAAATAAATTCAACAAGTTTGATGATCTTTGTCCTATTGTTTCAGTGAAGCAGGTATGGAGAAATAAATTGAAGAATTAGTTTCCCTTTGCCTCCTATATGATGCATTGATATTTTTAGCTGTGACTTTGTTTCACACATGTTAATACACTATTTTCTACTTATGCATTTAGTTCCTTCTAGATTTATGCCGATTATTCATTCGAGTATTTCATGCCAATGATGTTCTCTATTTGTCATTTGATGTTATTAGAGTAATTTACATGTTGATTTTCTTCCGAAGGGAAACGATATTTGTGGAATATTAGATAACAATCTCATAGTTTTTTTAAGACCAATAGACTTGTTTAAATCCTTAAACAAGCCTCTAAAAGGGAAAGACAAGTATTTTGAAAGTAATTGATACTAATTTGTTTATGAATTTATTTTATGAATTACATATGTTTATCCATGTGATATTATATATTTTTCTTTGATATGAACTCACAAAGCTGACTAGTAAAGGAAACAGTGCTTGTACTTTGGCTTTAATGAATGGTCTGTTCACAGATGATTTAGTCATTGACCTTCTATTTTTTCCTTTTGCTTTGCAAGGCTTGTTTTAAAACTTGTTGCAATTTCTGTTGGGGTTTATACGGCTTATAACATTTGGCCATTTGGGGGCTTTTGATCAAATGTCTCTTCAGTCCTTTCATGGTGCTGCTTTTGATGACATTATATCATTCTTCAATCTTTTCTCGTACATGGTGTTGCATTTGATCAAATGACTTAATTCTTCACTCATTTTTTGTGATGTTATTTAACCAGTATCTGCAGATTCTTTAATCCTTTCCTTTTGGAAATTTACATAAAACAGAGGAAAAGGGGGATAATGAAAGAATGCTATTCAAAAGGATGACTATGGTAACATTGTTTGTACATGACTCATATATAAAAAAAATACTGTTAATGCTATTTTTAAGCATAATTCTACTTTATTTCTGATAGTAAACAAAAATTTCTGATGCATCAACCATATTTACATGTTGAATTAAGTTCATGTTTCACAATAATATTCACTTAAATTAATATAGTTAATTATTGAAACCTCAGTAAAGAATATTGCTGTCTTGTCGATGTTATATTTTCTACATAAAAGTAAATGTGCCTCCTCAGCTCTGCTAATATAGTTCTTCTATCCAATATTTTTATCCCATTCATTTTGATTGCTTATCTTACTTATCACTTCTTTTTGGTTGATAAGGTGGTTTGAACTCTGGTTGGGTTTTTTTGTGACAATCTTCTTGCAGAATTTTATTGAGGTCTTGGCTCCTTACAATCTTTTTCTTGTTGCAGAATTTTGATGATGTCTTGGTTCCTGAAGACCATGTAAGTAGGAGCTATAATGATACTTACTACATAGATCCTCAGACTGTTTTGAGGTGCCACACAAGTGCTCATCAGGCAGAATTATTGAGAAGTGAATACACCCATTTCCTTGTTACAGGAGATGTTTACCGTAGGGACTCAATTGATTCAACTCATTATCCTGTCTTCCATCAAGTATGTCCCCATATGCAGTAACTGGTTTAATCTAATAATAATTAACTTTATATAATTTCATCTTTTTTATTATGTAGATGGAAGGCTTTCGGGTTTTTGTTCCGGAAGAATGGGAGGCTTCTGGAATGGATGCCACATTATTTGCAGCAACTGACTTAAAGGAATGCCTTGAGGGTCTAGCACGTCATTTATTTGGTATTTCCAAATGACCAATATATGCACTTCATTTTCAGTTGCTGCATTTTGATAATTAATGAGGATTTGTAAGACGAGTTAGTTAAAGTAAAGAAAATAATCAAATTAAGGTTGCTAGATACTTTATCTTTATTGCATATACATCAATTCATGCATTTTCCATCGTTCATGTCAAGATAATAAACACTTTTTAAAAAATTATGAAGAGTAGAAATTTGCTTCATGACTTTTGACTTATTGTGAAGAGGACGGAAGTTGTGGAAACATCCTCTTTGAGGGTAAGGTTATATACATCTGACCTTTGTAGAAGAACTCACAATGGTAGGAGCCTGGATGTGTTGGGCTGCAATTTATGTTATACAACTTAGTTTACATAGTCTTCCTTAATGCACTATTTGATACAATGGTAGGGGCCTGGATGTGTATAATTTACATAGTCTTCCTTAATGCACTATTTGATACAAAGGAGGGGAGTGAAATGAAATTTTTTACTATTATATGCTTAGAATGGTAAATTAAAGCTATTAGATTGAGAATAATTTAGCCTAATTATTGTAAAAGTTACTCTTCCCTCCACATTTCCCAATTCTGAAGGGAGCCAAAATTGAGCGAGGGAGTTTAGCCTCCTCCATCTCCCTCTAACCAAATATTATGTAAATGATTTTCTTTTTTTAAATAGCCTTCTCTGTGCATTTATAGTTTTTCCCTTTTGTGTTTCAGGTGCTGTGGAAATGCGCTGGGTGGATACTTATTTCCCATTTACTAATCCATCCTTTGAACTTGAAATATATTTTAAGGTATGCTATGCATACTTATCTCTATAACATGGTGACAACAAATGTTATGTACTAGTATGGTTAAAAATAATATGAAAAGAAGATTGTGCTTTATATATAAAAACTTATTCATTAAAGTGCACTAGATTCATCCCAAATTGATTTTGACCTTTCAAATTTAAAATTTTATCATCACCATATTTGACTATTTTATATGCGTGATTTAAATTTGCAGACTTAATCCTTGCCCATCCGTAGCAGATTTTTTCTTCTTAAAAACACAATAGATGGCAAGACACTGGGTTTCTAACTCAGGTTAGAACCTATCCCTTGATAGCAATACCACATAGAAACACATAACTAAGATACAGAGAGAAACGCAAGGGAGATAATTCCCTGTATATGCATTTATATTTTATACTAATGAATTAGGGGAAGTACAGGTGTAATACATTCAATCCCTCTGCTCAATACATCGTAAACTTTATTACTTTTTAGTTTTAACAGTCTTAACGTCACACTAGGTGTACTTTCACTTCTTTCATTCTAATATGGCACATATCATCTTATAATCACAAAGGGATGGTTCCATGGAAAACATCTCTAACAAGGTCCCCCTCGTAAGCACATATGGTATATATCATCTCATAAAACATCAAATAATGGATAACAGGTTCTTATTTTAAGCATCAGGTAGCATTTGGTGCATGGACAAAATGGACTGCAGCAATTTTGTTCTCCTTGGTTCCATGCTTCCACCTCATTGTTGTCAAACTCGAGGATCGGAAGGAGGGATAAAAGATCGTAACTCGGATCGTAAGAGTTTTTTTAAAATATTTAACATCAGTAGTATGGTTGCTGCTGCCACTTGCCATTTTTTTTTTAACTTCAAAATACCAAACAAAGACTAAGAGGGGCGCACCATCAGTGTATTAATATTGCTAATATTGCTATAATATTGTTATACTTATATTTTTTTAAAATAAATTAATTTTTAATCATTCACTGATGGAACTAAAATGGACTATCCTCCCGCCGAGTTAACGCGTGGAAGCTCCTGAAGATCGCAAGATCGTACGAGTGTACGAGTATATTTGCGATCTTGACAACCTTGTTCTACCCTTTTAGTCGAACTAAAATGTTCCACTTTTTAACCCCATATCCCATTTTGTTCCATTTAAAATGCACCAAACATAAAATAGAACCTAAGATGTTATGTTTTGTCTTATTCTCTACTAAATGCTAATTTCGTCATTGCAAACATAATAGAAAACTGGTAATTTGTCAAACTAAATCATATTTCAATTCAATTTGCACAAAATTTATAAAATAAGAAATTATAGGATGCAAGATATAAAGTTTTCATGGCGTGTAAGAAGTATCATATTCACACGTATCTAATATAGGTATTTGCATTTTATATTCTTCCTAAATTGGAAAATATTTCTTGGTTTCCAAAGTTGTTATCCTGTCTAAACTAAATGTGTGTTTTTGCATCATTAATTAAGCCAAGGTCCGTTGTATGCTACTCTCATTTCAGTCATTTGAATGGGGATACTTTATTGGACTGATATCGGGATCTGTTGCAGAT
The DNA here is from genome assembly GCA_007407185.1 of Glycine tomentella. Lineage (NCBI taxonomy): Eukaryota > Viridiplantae > Streptophyta > Magnoliopsida > Fabales > Fabaceae > Glycine > Glycine tomentella. The sequence continues at coordinate 161,408 of PYAF01005514.1, forward strand.
TTGAGGGATTTGCAGGCATTATCTCCTCTATTTTATTTGTTTCAACTTACTACTAGTTTAGAGTAGAGACTAGTGTTGCCATTACCAATGAGGGTTGGCTCAAATGGTATATGTTCACTAAAACAATCTTGGGTTAATTCCTCCCAGTGATCCTTTAGTGGTAGGTTATCTGTGAGACCTTGCTGGGGCTTGTGGCAATGCCCTGACCTTGGATTTAGTGTTGTTTAGTTTTGCATTGATCTGCTACAAGGAGTAATTGAACAATCTGGCTTTACGTGTAGATTTGTAATGTCTATGCTTCCTTACTGTGCAGTTGTTGGATTGCAATGCTAAAACTTTTCAAAATGTCTCACCTTTGGTTCTTGCAGGATACAATTTTTAAACCCTTTCAACATCTTCAAAATTTTCTTCTCTTAGTTTCTTCAATAGATTATTCTTATACCAGAATCCTAATCGGGTTCTTTATGAATAACTGAGAGTGGGACTAGAAACTGGAGTGGAAGAAGTCACATTTGCATCACCCCACTACTTTTGTCATTACTAGTCAGTGCATACGGCCCTACACCTTTTATCCAATTTGAATTTATGCAGCAGCAGCTTCATTAATGAATGATTTAACAGGCAGCTATCCATAAGTCATTTATTCCTATGCTTGTTTTATTTCTCTTCATCCCTGTTTTTTCCCACTCAATTGTTTTCTAATAAAAGTAAGTAATGTCTATTATATCTTTTATTGCAGGAAAAGTGGTTGGAAGTTTTGGGGTGTGGAGTGACAGAGCAAGAGATTCTGAAGAGAAATGGGAAATCTGATAATGTGGCTTGGGCTTTTGGCCTAGGGTTGGAGAGGTTAGCAATGGTTCTATTTGACATACCTGATATTCGTCTCTTTTGGTCAAATGATGAGCGATTTACCTCTCAGGTATTTCATGGATATGTTCAACAAGTATACTTCAATGTTATCTCTTCTTTTTCCCGGTTGCCATATGTGATGTGACTACAAGAATTTATAATGTAGTCATCTTGAGAATCAAAATATTATCTGTTTAGTTCTTTTGTGATCTCTTCTCTAATGTATTGCTTGTGCTTGCTTTTTGATTTTATATACAGTTTTCCAAGGGTCAGTTGGGAGTCAAATTTAAGCCATTTTCAAAGGTAACATCTACATGTCCAAATGTGTGCCTACCCTTGGGTGTATACATTTTTTATTACTTTTCTGAGTATGTTCATGTCTAGGAATATCTCTTTTTCCTTACAATATATGGCTGCAATTTAAAAATGAAAGCTGGATGAGAAGGATACGTGTAATTGAAAGTTAAGATGGCCCACATAAATTGTTATGTAAAACTCTGTTTTGTGCAATGAGAAAATATAGTGAGTTTTGACAGTCTAATCTAAATTGCAAGATACAGTTAGCCTTAGACCTGCATATGTCCATGACTTTGATGCTTCACTATGTTAAAGGCCTTTCTTGGTCTAATTTGTATACAATTAGTTATTTAAACTAACAGATATAGATATTTCTGTATATTAGTTTTATTCTTGTCAAATGATACTTGTCTTTTATGTAAATCTCAGACCAGAAGGCATTGTACTAAGCAATCTTTCAAGCATCTTGTCATTCATTTTGAGTCTTGAATCTTGAGGAGTTTATATTTTTATTTCAGTAGACAGTCTTGTGAGGACATTCTAATTTTTGTGTTTGCCTTTGCAGTATCCTCCTTGTTACAAGGACATGAGTTTCTGGATCCGTGAATCATTCACTGAAAACAATCTGTGTGAAGTTGTTAGAGGAATAGCTGGGGATCTTGTCGAGGAGGTACATCTTTGAATAATTTGGGCAGAACTTTTGTGTGACATTTTACATTTGTTTGGATTCACAATTAGCTGCTTTCTTAATGCTCAATGGCAACAAAATGAATATTAGATGAGCTGATCTTGTACTATTGACTAGGGTTGATAATATTTTCAGATGCTGCATTTTTTACTTCAGAAAAAAATCACCAAATTATCACGCACAAATTGTAAATCTACTAGAATCATTCAACCCAGAAGCTTAAAGCTTCACTTGCCATAATATTTTATTGGCTGAAATTAATGCGAAAAGGCAAACCTCGGTTCTGTTTAAGGGAATAAGTTGCTAAACCAACATAAAATACTAGAAATGGCCTTCACAATCCCATCTTGACATACAAAGGCACAACATTTATCTTAAAATGAGTTCTATGTTGGTGTGCTTGATCTTATGTGATCTGTAAAATAGATTCCTATTGTCTCCAATGAAGCTACCAAATATAGAGGGAGATTTGGTGGAACCAAAATCCTTTCTGAACAGGTGGTTGGCATTCATTATTTAAGACCATATTTTGAAGAGGCTTTGACGAATGTTGTCAATTAGATCCTACTCCAAGTGCCAACTAAGTTACGAGCAGAGAAATAGATCTTGGTTGCTACTTGTTCTCATATTGGAATATAAAACTTTCTGAGTTGAATCATTAAATTGAGCGGCAAACTTATATTTCACTATGGTGCCTGATAAAAGAACATATACCAGAAGTTTTGGGGAGTAGGTATTGTTGTACAGTAGGATACTCATTCTACTTTATTACTGCTATTGCTATTGCTCGTGTGAATGTAGAATCAGTTCTAGAAAGATATTGATGTAGAGATAGAACACTGTTTTAGTGTAATAACTGAAGTGATTTGGACATTCATTATTCTACTGTATAGTGATTAATGAAGCTTAAGTTAATGTGCATAACATCTATTATTAATGGAGCATCTATTTAAAGTAGACTTTCCCAATCTGTACTAGCATAACCATTCCTCTCTGCCTTTGGCTTCGTACAATAATCCCTTGGTGGGTCCTCCTCAGTTGGATCTGATGGAACCACCACATTCCAATGCCTGTCACACAGACACATACTTCAGTGTTCATGGCTGCCAAGAACAAATCATGAGCGAAAAAGGGAGCTTTTGTTTTTTGCCTTTAGGCTGTGTTCGGATGTGCAGACAGAAATAAAAGACCGAAGATGGAAATGAGGTGGTGCAGTTTGGTATAAAAGTAAAGTTACAAGTGGTGGGCCCATAGCTTAAAATTTCCATCTTTCCATTTTCTTTGGTTTTTAGGCAAAAAATCGATTTTCTTTGACACTAAATATTATTTCTCACCTATTTATCTTTTGAACCAAACAACACATCATTTTATTTCTACTCTATTTCTTATTTTTCAAATTATCTCTCTTCTATTTCTGTCTACCCCATTTCTCTGCTCTAAATCAAACACACCCTTACTTGGCTTTTCAACTCTTTAGCTTCTTATTCTTTCTTTTCTCCATTTTTTCTTACATTAATCATTTAGTTTTTAACAGGATTATGACATCCTTTCCCCCTTTTTTCATGAGTGCTACATTAAATTTGATCCCTTTTTTCTGTTTTTGTTTTGCTTCTTGAATTTGCAGGTGCAATTAATAGACAATTTCACCAACAAGAAAGGAATGACCAGCCACTGCTATAGGATTGCATATAGGTCTATGGAACGTTCACTCACTGATGAGGAAATAAACGATCTGCAGGTATTAAATATAATTAGAATTACTAGTGCAATCATAACTAGTCTAGGTGTTATGTTGTCATATTTTGTTTTGAAAGTTACCAACACTTGTTTTCCCCCTTGTCAATGCAGTGGAAAGTAAGAGAACAGGTGCAGAGCAAATTGAATGTTGTCTTAAGATGAGCTATAAATGTTGAAAATTCACAGCTTTGCTGTGTTCAATCTCATTTTTGTTAATGTATAGATGTTTTGCCTCCCTTTAGCGACTGAACAGCGCTATAGACAGATGTATTATTTAATTTTCCCATAGTGAATATACACTACAATACATAACGAGCCATGGCTAGTCCAACAGGATTATCCGTATTATCTATTTTCCTTAAGAACATAATAGTATAATACTGTCCTGTTTTGGGGGAAAAAAATTATTTCATTGTAAAATTTCTGGACCCCGACACACGAAATGGTATGTTTCCCCTACAGTAAATCTTGTGTTTGTGTTTTCATAGCAAAGCACTGATATGATCTTGCGGAAAAATAAAAGAATCCTCATTGCCGAACAGTGGGATTGTAGACGATTGTTTATACATTACGGATCCATCTTTTTGTGTAAATGTATGCAAGGAATGTTTTGATTTGTGCTATTCAAGATATGACAACGAATGTATGCAATGACAGTTGCTAAGTTTCTGTGACAATAAAAAATCTAAAATAAATTCTCTTAAGGTTTTGTATAAATGTGGCTCGTTTCCCTATTTTTCTTTGCGAGAAAAAGTCAAAGACAAGAAACATTTAGAGCAGAAAACCTACCCGACATACTCTCGTAGCAAGTAAAAAATTGAATAAAAACAACTTCATGTTTCAACAATTCTCTCTTTACCATCACATTTTCAAACTCGAGCTTCTAAAGTTTCTTTATTTTTTTTATAAATATTTTCTAGAATAAAACCAAACATATATCTATTTTGAAAATAGAAAGAAGGCCATTAATGATCCAAACAAGATTCAGAAACATGGTTTATTATGAAGATATTTGTGCCCTCCACTAATAATTAATAAATAAATTAAATATACTTTTTAGAAAGTTAAAGAAATAGTACATGCGTTAATTGCGAAAATTGTTTTTATCCCTTGAAAGGAATATATTTTTAAATAAGCAAAGTAATTTTTACTAAATGATTATATTAACAAATAAATATTTAAAAATGAGACATAAAATTCATTTTTGATTATAAGTTCTTTTTTTGTTACACAATTAAGTTTATATTTTCAATTTATTAGAGATTTCTCTAATACTTATTATATATAATAATAACAATTTCGATAAAGACATCCATTTTTATTATAGTAATAGAATAGTTTATAAGATGATTGGTAAGAAAACTTGATACTAGTGTTTTTGATTTATAGATTACTTTTATAATAATTTCAATTTCTATAATGATCCTATAAGTAATTAAAAGAAGTTGAGATTGCAAAAGTAAAATTTTGAAAAGAAATAAAGATTGGAAAGAGTAAAGGATTTAGAAAGAAGTAAAGAAACAAAAATTTATAAAAGATGATAATTGAATATATACACTATTACCCAATCAAAAGTTTTATTTATAAACTTTTAATACTAATTGTTGAATTATATAATTTCAACACGTGTGCAATGATATTCTTAAATACATGGATCTGATACCAGGTCTTTGTATAACTTTTCCATAACCTTGTTAATTAGTACTTCGATTTGTTGAAAAATACTTTGATATCCGATTCTTCCCAATTACATATACATGAATGAAATTATCAAAATTAATAATCTCAATTGGAATAACTCCCTTCAATTACAAAATCCAGTTTTTCAAATTTTTGCTCATATTTCAACCGCTTTTGAAGAATTCTTCTATTCATCTTAAGCCAAATATCTCAAATTTTGATTTTTATAACATAATTAAATTTTACCTAAGAGAAGCAATAACATGTTTTACAAACGGTTGTGTTTTGTCCGTACAGGTCGTGCAATTTTGTCATTTTCGAACAATTTTGTGGGACCCACCGGCCAAACTGCCTCATGTTTGTGTATTACTTTTACTTGTATTGCACACACAAGCAGTCGTCATATGTCACCCAAAGTCAAAAAAAGAGTTATTTCTGGCTTTTTGATTTTCATTCACCGTTTTGTTCAAGGTAAAGAAGAAGGTTTTGAACTTTATTTTTTTGTGTTCTGTAACTGCATATTTTTTATTTTTATATTTATTCTTTGCACACTGCACTCCCTTTTCTTTCTTCGCAAACCCTGGACTCTGGTCACTATTTTTTGTGCTAACCAAATCTTCACACAACACAACCATATTGCTATGACCCCTATTGAGTCCTGCGCTAGAAACAGAGAGCGTGGTGGTTCTGAAATGTTTCTTTCTTCCATAGTTTGTTTGGAGTTAGAAATACCAATGATCAATATACTCCTTGAAATTAGGGAAACAAAGTTTTAGTCTCCCCATTATGCCATGTGCATTAGAGCCTTCACTTTTGCAATTACAAAATAGTCCATGGACATTTTCATAGCAAATTAGTCCTACCAAACCTGCAACTTATTTGACAACTTTTTGTTATAACAATTGAGTCCTCCCTCATCACATCAACAAAGACATTATCTTTAACGGGCCAAACTAACGGCATGACGGATCTGTCGGTATTTTTACCCATTCAGGGACAAAAGAATAGTTTTAATCTTTGAACTCATATGTTAGCGTAATACACTTTCATCAGGGACAGAATTGAGTGTTTAGCCTTTTGTATAACACATCAAAAGGGCAATGACTAGATTTGTACGAACTGATGAATAAGTATTGGATCCCATCAGTTAGGTTCCATATACGTACGTGCTCAAGGCTTTTGTTGTTTCAGAGTTGTCAATCTGCTAAATGTTTCTGTGACTTGGCTAGGAAGCAAATACTTAATGTTATGACAAATCTTTTGAATGTTAAGGGTGTTTGTGATGCCTTTGGTACGATGTTGACTTAAAAATAGTCTGAACCAAACAAACAAATTAAGTGTGGTGTGATTTTGTTCGGTTTAAATTAATTGTGAAATTTAAATCAAACTAAATCAATCTTTTACAATTTGATTTTTGTGGTTTGGTTTGATTCAATTTTTGTAGTTTTAAAATTCAATTAGTAAGTATTAAAAAAAATACTAAAAAAGTTTGTTATAAATTGAATAAAACTTGAAATACACCCAAATGATTCAGATACATCACTTTAAAACAATTCAAGGCACATTGGTACCAATTTACTCTTAGTCAATTCAAAGCATAATAGTAATTCAAATTAGTTTGTATTTTTTTTTCCATTTCTTTAAAATGAGATTACTTGACGTAAATGATTTTTATCTAGAATTTGTTCAATAAGTGCCACTTAAGAAAATGTTCTGGAAATAGGTCATAAAATTGAGAATCATTATCAATATTTTTGTTAGTCAAGTGCTCTGACATTAATATCAGTTTAGAAGCCAACTAAGTTATGCAAATTCAATGCATCAAACTACATTGCAAGCAAGAGAAAACATTAAATAGCCTCTCTTATAATCCCAGCACGAGCTAAAGAACTTCATGTCTCTTTGTACAATATACCTACTATGCATAAAAAAATAAACAAACTTAAAGTACTTCAGCAGTTCGATTTGGTTTGATTCGGTTTTCAAATCCCAAACCACCAACCGAACTGAAATGACGTAGTTTGAAGAAAAAGAAAATCAAACATAATCCAATGAATTTTGGTTTTTGAGCAGTTTGCAGTTTTTTGGGTCGATTTTCGATTTTCACTTTGGTTCGGTTCGGTTTTGAACACTACTAAATATATGTGCTAAGTGTGACAGTGTATCACATGTGTTTTGTGTTGAGGATATTTAATATATATATTAAATATCAGTATGTTCACATACAAGCCCAATAGGTAACTGTATGGTTATATGGGCCCATTTGGGCTGGAGCCCAATAGCATACTATATCTCTAGGGTTTTCCCTACACTGGAGGTAACACTGTTGAGCATTCCAAACTTTGATGTCTCTTGGTGTAATACTTCAAGCAACCTTCTCTCTCAAACCTCTTTACCTCCAACAATCTTGAAGTATTAACTTCGTGTATCAGTTTTGAGCGAGTAAGGTGTCGTTTCGAAGATCTCATCGAGAGGAACTCAAGGGCGTGATCACTTTCGTGTTTTGACGGAAGGATTGACCGGGATCTGAGATTGAAAACCTTGTAGCCGCAACTTTTGAGACCAGATCTTGGAAATTTCAGCCAATTTCGTGGGTTGAAACCTTGTGGGTTTTGTTCTCCTCGTCGAGACGATCATTTTGAGTGGTCATTTGCGAAAAACGGATGTCAAACGAAGGAGATACAGCCGTTTGAAATTTCTGCAACTTTTCCGGCGACACTGTTCATCTTCTCCGACGAACTTTTCGACTTTCCGGTGACTTTTCCGATGACTTTTCAGCAAGTCTTCGGCAACCAAAAATCATTGTTCCTAAGGTTTTTGGGCGTTCCGGACTCATTTTTTGGGTCAAATTTGACAAATTTCACCTCTATAGTGCTGTTTTGAAAAGTGAGAAGGTTTGACACACTTTGGAGGATTTTAAGGTGCACTCTTTCTAACTCTCTTTATTGATTAAAATGGCAAAACATAACTCACATGATATCATAAAGCTGAAATCTTTTGATGTCACTGAATTTCATGGTTGGAAATTTCATGTTCAGTTTGGCATGAAGGAACGTGATATATTCTATACTGTTTTGAGTGATTTTGCATCTACTGTTGAAAATGTGGATGAATATCAATGGATTAAAGATGAAGATTTTTGTAGAGATTATTTATTAAACTCTTTAACTC